>VBSM01002153.1:15638450-15650557 GCA_008086735.1 Cheirogaleus medius
TGGTGTTAGAAACCAAGATCTGGGTACTGGATGTGCTCATTGCTACTGGGATAGCGTTGCAGCTGGGTCCTCTCCATGGACAAAGGTTGGGAATATACGGTTGTATACTGATCCATGCATATAGACATATTTATAATTAGTTCTATATTTGTCCATCTGTATCTACCTTAAGCTAAACATGACTCATCCTGATGTCTCCAATTTGAATCCAGTATCACATGGTTCATTCTAGCCTTCTTCCTTGAAGATAGCCACATTTTAAAAGCTTTTGAATTATATTTCCATATTGCCTTCCATGAAATTGGGGTGGGGGGGGACTTAGGGGAAGAGAAGTGTGCCCTGAACCTATTTGCTGCTCATCAAGTTTGAATCAAGTTGGCTGCACACACACAGGATAGAATGATGTATCCTAGGATAACACTTCTTATGTTATATGAGGGACTTGCAGTCCTTTTTGCTTGAAGAGATCAAAACCTGAAAGTACTGTCTGTACAACTCACCCACTTTGAGAATCAGAGACCACTAACATCAAAGAAGAACTCCAGATGGAAAGCTGTGGTTATTTCTATGTTTATTTTTCACTTTGTAGAGTCTTCTTTTGAGTGATGACTAAGGCCTTTGATCTGAACTGCTTCCAAACTGCTTTTACATCCCACATGAAGAGCTGGTCTTTTGCTCCCAATTTGTGGGCCATGGACCCCATGGGGCAAACAATGGGCTCTTGAATCTGTACTCAGGGGTCCTAATCAGGTGCCTGCAGAGGCCAGGGAGGTCACGTATGAGAGAGGGGGCTGAGTGGGGACTCCTCGGGCAAACTGGAAATTGCATGGCCTCTTTTGGGAACGTGGGCTCATTTTTTGGAAAAACCAGAAATCTAGATTTTTGCGTTAACTCCTACAGTTTTTAAGTGTTGGCTATGATTGTCAATCTTTCCAAAACACTGCAAGAGCCAACCCAAATATGTCCTCTGGCAGGACCACCAGTTTGGGATCTTGGGATCTGTGCTCTCTTTTTGATAGAAAAAGCATAACAACTCAATTACGTGGGGATCCATGAATACCTTTTTATGTTAAAAAGGTGTCCCACATACTAGAAAATTGGGTAACATTGGGTCATTTTGTCTTACAAAAACATTCCCTTTTATTTCTTTCCTGGGCCGATGAGTTTCCAGGCAAGCTGGAATCTAGGTTCTCTGGAGGCTGAGGAATGAACACTGGAACTTAGCAAACCCTCCGAGGAAGAGCAACCCTACTCAGTCAACTTCTCTATGCGGTGCCGGAAAAAGCACGGTGTCCCATAGCTCAAAACGATCACAGAGACTGTGCAGGCAGAGAAGGGCCCTGTACTGCCCGGCGACGGTTGTCCCTCATCCCCTGAGGTCTTCATGGCTTCCTTTGCTCTTCTGACTCATGACTCTTTCTCTCCCCCTCCCTCTCTCCCTCTCTCTCTTTCTCTCTCTGAGGGATATGGGGATTGGTTTGCAGGCATCACCCAAGGCAGGGAAGGCAGCTGGGGGAATTATCCTCTCTCCAGCAGCATCAAGCCTCCAAATGGATATCATACTTTCTCCATTCATCTTGGCATGCAGCCCGGACGCTCTCGCCCAAGAGAGCACCATTAGTTGGCAACAAAGGAGTTGAGACATTAATGATCATTTTCTTACAATTTAAAACAACTGCATATTCTTCTGGTCCTCCGTACTTCTCCGTAGCTGCACCTCCTCTCTGCCCTCTGAGATCTCTGTGGCTGGGGATAGATCTGGGTTTGAAAGTCATTACCTGGGTGAGTTATTCTTCATGGGATAGTTCTGAGTATCCGATGGGATGACATAGGGGAAAGTTCTGGATTTAGGCCTTAACACTGTGAGTTTCTCATCTTGCTCCTGCTTTCCCAATGCCCAGAACCCCTAGGGCCTCGGGCAACGTGGAAAGCAGGAGATGTAAGTTACCCTCTTCTAGTTCCTCACCACTGGGCACCTGGCTCCCACTGTCTTCTCCCTCCAATCCCTTTTCCACATCATAGCCTGAGTAATCTTTTGAAAATACTCCTAAGGTCATGCTATCCTCCTGATTCTCCAACGGCTTATCATGGATCTATAAAAATAAGCCTCCTTATCACAGCCAAAAACCTTGCTACTCAAAGTGTGGTCCTTGGACCAGGAGCATCAGCATCCCTGGGAGCTTGTAAGGAATGTACTTACTGAGTCAGAATCTGCCGCCACGGAGGCTTCCAGGCCCTGGTATTTGTTCAAAGCTCCCCAGGTGGCTGTAAGGTGCAGCAGGGGTTAAAAACAACTGCTTTGCCTTATGTGTCCCATATCTGTCCCTCACCTCTCCAGCTTCACTTCTATCACTTCCCTCTCCTCTACTCCAGCCACACCTGCCTTCATCTCACACTCTAGGAAACTCTTAGGCCCCCAGCTCTGGCATTCCCACTACCCAGAAAGCTCTTCTCATGGTTGGCCTCTTCTCATCATTTAGGACTCTATTTAAATGTCACCTTCTCAGGGAACCTTCCCTTACTATGCCCACCCCTCACCTGCTCTGTGTCCCCTTGCCTTGTTTATTCCCTTTACGGCATGCATTGCTATCTGCAGGCAACTGGTTTTCTGTATTTGTTTTTTTGTGGAACGGCTGTTTTCCTTCATTGGAATCTCAGCTCCTGCCATGCGTGGTGGCACCCTCGCTCCCGTAGTCCCAGCTACTCTGGAGGCTGAGGAGGGAGGATCGCATGAATCCAGGAGTTTGAGGCCAGCCTGGGCAACACAGGAGAACCTGGTTTCTGAAAAAAAGAAAGAAAGAAAGAAAATAAAAAGAATTTCGTTTCCAGGAAGATAGTGACCTTGTGGATTTTATTTACCAGGAAGGCTGGATTGATAGCAAACTGAGCATATGTTTTGGACAAGAATATGGGGTAGGGGAAAGGGAGTAGAGAGAAAAAATGATTTAAAAATGAGATTTGACATTTCAAAATCTTATTAAAGTAGTCATCATGGAAAAAACTAGAATTTTTCAGACTTCCTTATACATATTTTAAGGACAGTGGTTTTCTATTAATTACACATGGGAAAGAATATCATCATCTTCTCCGTACTTAGAGCTTTTAAATTTTTTAGCTTTTAAAAAATTAAAGTGTAACATGCATACAGAGAAATGTACATGTCATAGGCACGTAGCTCAATGAAATTGCATAAACTGAACACACCCACGTACAAAGAACGGCAGCTGATAAGCCCCTAGAAGGCTCTCTCGAGCTCCTCCCTGCCCTGGCAGTGCACTAACCTGACTTCTAACAGCATAGACTGAGTTTTTGGTTTTTTGGTTTTATTGGTTTTTTTAAGTTTTAATCCAACGACAGCAGCGCCTAGCAAATACAAGATGCTCAATCAGCGTCTGTTGAATAAACTAATTGGTTAGTTAATTAGTTACTCTGGGTGGTAATGAAGCGTCGGTGTAGGTGCGACAGTTGTGATGAATGTCCCGCTCTGGTGGGGGATGTTGATAACGGGGGAGGCTGTGCGTATGGGGGATATGGTAAATATCTGTACCTTCCTCTCATTTGTGCTATGAATCTAAAACTGCTTTTAAAAATAAGATATATATATATATATATATAATTTTTTTTTTTAAGTGATGGGCTCAGAGCTGACCTAACTTCCTTTCTACCCAAGGCAATTGACTGGTGCATTTCCAGGGTCTGGTTAGTAGGAGCCTTTTGATAGAAGCCACCAGCCGAGCTTGCTTTGGTGCCCAGCCCTGGTGCCATTTACCCAGCTGTGCCACAGCTCTCCACGCTTTAGTGGGACTTGTCACACTGGCGGGCTTCTCTTGGAGCCACTGTGTGGTCACCGCCCTTGGGTTTCTTTGTGTTCAACGGGGGCTTATATTTCGCCCCTCGGAAGCTCAGGTTCCTGTTCCTCCTGCTGGGCTTTTCGTCTCTCCCTCCCGGCTGCGGCGGTGGCCCTGCTGGACAAGGCACAAAGGCTGCATGGTGGCTTCAGAAGCAGAAAGCGACGAAGCTGCAGTTCCCTGTGCAGGAGTGTGGGGCGAGGGAAGGAGGGGGCTCTGGCACTGACCCCCCAAAACGGGAACCGGCTGGCAGTCCTGGGCTCTTTCCTGCCACTGGACTTGTTCCGATTCCTCTCATCCGTGTGGCACCTCTCTCCCACCATTTCTTTGCCTCTATGGCCAGGAACTGCAGCTTCTTCAAAGGACAACTGTCCCCAACCGTGAGAAGCTTGCCTGCACACTTACCTCCCCACCCCAAGTTCCTGCCCGCCCCCACACCCAGCACACACACATGCACACCCCACAGTTTGCATCAGGTGTGACAGTTTGCACTGTCACAGGACACAAATGACCACCTGTCACAGCAGCGCCAAGCCCTGTGCTAGAGCTTCACCTACAGCCCCTCACCCCAGCCCTATAAAGCCCCTCCTGGCCTTGCCCCCATTTCACAAATGGGAAAAGTGAGGCTGCAGAGGGTTGGGTCACCCGAGGTCTCTTAGCTAGTAGGAGGCAGAGCCAAGGCTGGCCCTTGAGTCTACTTGACCCAGGGTGGGGGCACCCCCATGCTCCCCTGACACAGCCAGGTCATGGCCGAGCCCCTCTTGGGAATCAGCAAAGGGAGCTGCCTTGGCCAAGGTCACACCCCCTCCTCAGAGGCCTCCCACATCCAAAGGCTGGGCCATGTCAGGGTACAAAGGCTCAACCCCCTTGTCTTCATTCAGGGTATCTCTAAATGCCGTCTTGGCTCCAGAGTCCCCGTGGGACTGGCTGAACGCACAGTCATGACCACAGTCTCACTTCTCCCTCTGTAGAGTCCTGCTCCCCTCCCCCCACCCCCACCATGGGGGTGTTCCCAGGAGCCCGTCCCAATAAACCTCAGGCAAGCAAAGCTCTGTCTCAGAGGGTGATCCCGGGAACATGACTAAGACAGCACCCAACCCCACACTGAAGCGTGCTCTACTGCAGGCTGCGCCCACAGCCCTCTCCATCACAGGACCCAGCAAGTGGACGAGGAACACAAGCCCCTCCACTTCTCCATGCACTCCTTGGAACCGGAGGTCCCCAGGTATAACAAAAGGTGGCCGAGAACGTGGGGCCAGGGAAGAAATCCTGCGTGGTGGGCAACTTCATTGCAGCCTTGCAGCCTTTGCATTTCTGACCCCTGACTCTGCTTCTTGGGATTGGTGGCATCTTCCAAGACAAGGTAGGCTGAGATGGGCCATTGTCCCTCCGGCAGCCCTGGGCTTGCGATAGAAGAATCTCCCTCCGTTGGTCCAGTGGTGCAAGACCTGTGTTCTCTCGTCTGCATCCAGGGGAGCAATGGGGTTGCTGATACGTCTGACTCCGCCACTGCACTCTGAGCTGCTGCTGCGTGGAGGCCAGCACGCACTTGCATCTGGGCATAGGACAGGGTCTTCGACTTTGTGGACACTCAGAAAATGTTTCTTGAATGAAGAGATGAGACAGGGACCTGGGAAGAAGGGCAGTAAAGGTGGAATGACCACACTTGGTGGGTGTGGGTGGGTCACCCCAGCTCACTCCCATGCCATGGATGAACTGGGGAAGGAGCCCATCCCCCCCACGTTGCACCATGGCCTAGGTGTGGCTATTCCTGAAACCGTCTGCTCTTCTAGTGGCTGCAGCAATCCGGGGTGCAAGCAGGCACCCCTGTTTCCCTCCTCTGTACTTGAGAATCTGTTGGGCCTGTGCAACTTCGCTGGCTTTGACCTTGAACTGCTCAATTCCATCCACCGTCTCTGCAAGCTGTCCTTGTAGCTGGGCAGTATCTTTCTTGCTTCTGTATTCCTGAATCTTCCTGTCCCGGACTGAGCCCACTGTAAGCATTTCATTAATTAATATTCTCATCGGTAAACGCTAACAGTTTTTAAACACTTACTGTGTGCCCCTGGCCTAACTACATTTCTTGAATTAGCTCATTTAACCTTCACAACAGCCCTATAGATTGTTATTCTTGTTTTGCAGATGTGGAAACTAAGGCACAGACATGTCAAGCAACCTGCCTGAGGTCCCACAGCTAATAAAGCAGTGCATGCACTTACCCACTGCTCTGTATATCGCCCTGTGCACAAAGTTAAGGCATTTGAATAAAGAGAGAAGGACAAATGAGTTGCAGGGTAGAAAAAGAAAGCAGGAAATAAGTGATATTTATTGCCTAATGTGTACTAAGTGCTTTCCCGATACTTTATGTTTTTTTACTCTCAACAGCTGTGCTATGAGATAGGAAGGCCCAGAGAAGTTAAGTAACTTTCCCAAGGTCATCACAGCAAGCATCAGAGCCAGAATTTCAACCCAGGCTTCCTGACACCCGTTAGAGCCACTTCACTTTTCACAGAAAGCTATGAGCTACGAACCGTTTTCAGCATGAAAAAACTATCACATAAGCTTCTAGCTCGGGTTGTGACCTCCTGGCGGGCTGCCCCATTACTCATTTGTCTTGGTTTCACACACAGTTCCCAGCACAATGCCCGTTGAGTGAGCGGATGAATTACAATTCACGTACTTTCACGCAGGGGCGCCCGGTGCCTGGCGGGACTCGGTAGAAACAGCGCGACAGACGTGCTGTGTGAGTGGTGATTTCTCCACAAAGCAGAGAGAATGGTCTTCTCAAAGAGTAAATCAGATCATGTCTTGCCGTGGGACGGCAGAGAAGGCCTCTTTGAGGAGGTGACATTTAAGTGGACACCTGAGTGGGAAGACAAAGCCAGCCATGTAAGCGTATGGAGGAGATGTATTCCAGGAGGAGGGAGTGGCACGTGCTAAGGCCCTGGGGCAGCGAAGAGCTTGGATGGGACCAAGGGGTTAGAGTAGGAGGAGATGAGGGCTGGAAGGTAGACTGGGGCCAAATCACAGAAGCCATCATGTTACCTGGTGGTGACTTCTGATTTCCTTCTAAATAGGACAAAAAGCCACTGGAGGGCTTTAAAATCCTGTGAAGTGGCTTTCTCTGTGAAATAGCGCCATGGGAAAGAAATGAGCAAGACTGAAAGCTGGGAGATCACAAAGGAGATTACTGGAGCCATCCAGGTAGGAGGTGGTGGCGGCTTGGACAGGTGCGAGGAAGAGAAATGTTCCAAGGAGACATGCTTTGCAGACTGAGTCGACAGAATCTACTGACAACTTGGATGTTTGCGGGGGAGAGAAAAGATGTCAGGAAGACAGCTGGGCATGGTGGCACATGCCTGTTGTCCCAGCTACTTGGGAGGCTGAGGTAGGAGGTTCGCTTGAGTGCAGGCGTTGGAGGCTGCAGTGAGCTATGTTCCTGCCACTGTGCTCCAGCCTGGGCAACACAGCAAGACCCTCTCTCTGAAAAAAAAAATTAAGTAAATAAATAAAAAAGAAGTCAACTTTTCCAAGCTAGTCAGCAAGAAGACAGTTCTTTATTTAAACAGTGTTTATGATGTGCTTGGCACCGTTCTAATCACTTAACATATATCACTTATCCTCACAAAAACCCTATGAGATAAGCATTGTTGTGATCCCCACTTTACAGATGGGGACAACTGAGGCACAGAGCAGTTAGGTGACTTGCCTCAGGTCACGTAGTTCATAGGTGATGCTACTAGGATTTGAGTCTGCTCAGTCTGGCTCCAGAGTCTCTGTGCTAAACTTTCACCCTGTTTTCTCCTCCCCAAAGAGGAATGTTCACAAAACGAAGAACTTTCCTGGTTCCCCACATCCTGCCCTGAGCTGCTTGGTCAGTAAGCACAGCTCAGCTCAGTGGGGCTACACGCCTGAGGACGTTTGAGCTCACGTGGAGACAGAAAATGTCCCTGCAGGGAGCAAATACCAGGAATGTCACAGAATCCTGCTTCCTGGCCAGAGGGACCTGGGTCCTTAGGGCTTCCCAAGGTGTTTCCCTCTTCTATGCTGGGAAGCGAGAAGCCAGCCACAGGGCACTCGGGTTGCCTCTTTCGGACACCGACGGTGTGGGGAAGAGTTAAGGGCAAAAGCTCTATAGATAGATCCAAGGTCATTTACTTTACCTCTGTGAGTCTCCATCTTCCCATCTGTAAAATGGGGACAATGTTAGTATCCTATGGAGTTATTATGAGCTAGTATATGTCAGGTGCCATTAAAAGGTACCAGGTGCGTTCTAAGTGCTTTTTAAGCTGTAATAAAGGAATAAAATTTGTGGTGGGTGAGGGCACAGAGGAGAGGCGGTCCACAGACCAGTTTCTGGTCATGATCGTTGGGAGGTTGATTTGGGAAAATGCTAAAGTCGGCCTGCACCAAGCTGCTCTCTACATGAAATCAAAGCCGACGAGAAAGAATGATGGAGCCCGACATTAGCGGCTGGGGCTGGGCTGCACCAGGCAGTGAAGAAAGGTGGTTTATACGCGGTTCGCGGTATGCTGGGGGTGGGTGGGGGGAGCTGCAAGTCTAAGGTGGATCTGAGCGAGAACCCAGCCCACTGGACGTCTCCACTCGGATGTTCCCCAGGCCTCTCCGACTCTTCCTGTCCATAATGAGTTCCGCATCTCCTCCTTCCCCACAAATGCAGCCTATGTCCCTTCCCCTGGTGTGGCGAGTTGCGTAACAAAGAAAAGTACCGTGCAAAGAGCACAAAGTCAAAGCCAAATCATTGGGGGTCTAAGCCCAGCTCTGTCACTCATCAGCTGTGCTTCCTTGCGCAAGTTACATACCCTCTCTGTGCCTGTTTTCTCATCTGTAAAAAATTGGGTGGTAATAGTAAGTATCTTATGGAGCTGTTGTGAGAATTAAATGGAAGTATGTTCTGTTATCCAGTAAGCACTAAATAACTAATAATCACAGTGTGCACGGCTCTTTGTCTTTTAAAAAAATAACACTAGCTAAAACTATTCACTAAAACATTCACTATTCTTCGTGTAGATGAACTCCTTTATTTCTCACAACCACCGTCTGAGATAAATTCTATTATTATTTCAATTTACAAAAGAGGAAAATGAGATTCAGAAAGGTCGAGCCACTTGCCCAAGGTCACACAGCTTCAAGTGGCAGGGTTGGGATTTGAACTCTGGCACTCCAGAGTTGAGGCTCATAACCCCCACACTAAATTGTCTTAAGAGCTTCTCTTTTGCACTTAAAACCTTTGTTCTTCTACACCTGTCAGGATCAATGAAAAGATGAAACTGGCCAAAAAGATATATCTAGCAAGTTTTCAATGCCCTAAAACAGAGTTTCCCTCGAGGCATGCTTGGCGTGGGATACTGGTATACTAAGCAGAACCAGTACATAATGTATGGGGTCCAGTGCAGAATGAAAAGGGGGAGCCCCTTATTCAAACAATAATAACGATTTCAAGACGGGGAGAGCAGAACATTAAATGAAGCGTGGGACCCTTCTAAGCATGGGGCCCTGTGCAACTTCCCAGGTCCTGTGTCCCCAGAGCTGGTCCTGAGAGGTATAGGTCCCTCGGGCCTCAGGACAGCACAGCAGCCGTGGGTGATCCGAGTTCTGCTGGGGGCTGTGAGCTCCAGTGCGGCTCCATGTGAAAAAGGTTAGGAAACCCTGTCCTCATGGGTCGATCTAGACCGCAGGCTCCTCCTCAGTCTCCAGCACATCTGAGCCAAAGCCCAGTTCTGTTCCCTAAGATTTATTAACCATGAGAGTGTTCTGCATGTGTGGGCCGCCACAGCCCTCACGGTATAGATATATATGTCCCTGTGTTCCCACCGACTCCCCAGCAGACATGTGGCAGCTTCGTTCTGAAACCCAGCAAATTCTCCCAGGACTCTCGCCCCCTCCTCCCCTGCCTCCTCCGCCCCCTCCCACTCTCCCTCATGTCCGTGCCTTGCAGGGGGACCCACACGATCAGGAAACCCAGGTAGGTGACAGGAGCGGGGGGGGGGGGACACAGGATCTGTGGGCTCTGAGCCTTATGGTGATTGAAAAACCACCGTCCCTGAGTCTGCAAGGCTGTGAGTCCCTTGGGCCACTGCACAAGGAAGCTGGGGGCTCGTGCAGGGCATTTTGATTCTCCACTTAGGCTCCTCGGGAAGCTCCTGGAATGTGGGAGTGGCCTTGTCCACCCAGCTGTCCCAGGGAGTCCCACTGCCAGGCTACCACTTCCCTGACACCAGCGTCCCAGCCTCTTGTCAATGCATCTCAGAATGATTTCTGGAAATCTATTAAATTCAACGAGTATCCACCAGGCAATGACCAGGGGCCAGGCCATATTGTCATACTGCCGGCTGGCTTTGTCCCTTCCATCAAGATTTACCCATTTCTGTGTCTCACCCAGACATTCTAGGGGAAAGAAAGGTCGCCTTCAAATCCTAGCAAGGGATGTTTGGGTTTCTCAGATGTACTTCTTCAGCTGCCAAAAACACATCTATCACCTCACATCTTCCTGTTCTGATCTCCACCTTCACCGTCATCGTTACCGTCTTCATAACGTTAGTTGAGCATGTACTATGTGCTTCCCAGATGATGTCACATTTAATCCTACAGCAAACCTAGGGGGCTTGTACTATTATCTCTATATTCCAGAGGAGGACGCTAAGGTTCAGAGAGTGTAAGTAACCTGCCCAAGGTCACACAGCCTGGGCTGTAGCAAAAACATTGCAGTCTTAAAAAACAAAAACAAAAACAAAAACAAAAAAAAATTGAAGTCTTCCCCACTTGGAGGAGCCCAGGAGCCGTCTGGACATTATCCAGACACGGCTTTCCTTCCTCATCATCTCTTCCAGCCCCCGGCAAGAGCCCTCCCCCCGACACACGCCCCATGCCTGCCCGGGGCAGTGCACTGGCTGAGGACCTCAACGCCCAGAGCTCTGGAGCATTCGCTGTCTGCTCTGAAGCGGGCCCCCTCTTTGAGAGTCTGTGCTCTCTCTCCCCAGAGAGGCCAAGCTCCCGCGGGAAGGTCACGGCCTGCTTTTCCACGTCCCCCACAGAGCCAGTGTGGCGTGGGCACCATCTTGCTCACCGGGGCAACACCGGATGACCCATCTGTGACTCGCCTGTGCTCTGGGCACCGTCCCAGTCCTCCTCACAGCAGCCCGAGACACTCCGAGACTCCACCCCATGCCCCCAAAACCCTGAGCCCATCCACATCTTGGTTCTTGGGAGCAGGTGACATAGTTCTGCTCAGTTTGTCTGGCATCCTCCCAGGCCCTGATGGGGCGGCCCCACGTGCAGTGGGGACAGACAGACCCGGTTCAAATTCCAAACAAACGGCATGTTCTAGACAGTCCTTGGTTCGAATTCCAGCTCGGCTGCTTGGCCGGGTCACCATTAGACAACTGCACGTCCACGAGCTGCAGCGTCCTCGCCAGTGATTTATAGATGACAATACACAGGGACTAACGCGGCAGGGGGAACGTCTGGGAAAGCACCTGGGACAGAGACCTCGTGACACCAGCTTCCTAGACCGGAGCTACAGCAGTTCTGTGAATGAAGGGGTCCCTGGGGTGACCTCCCCTGCCCTATGCTGCACAACTGCCACCATCATCCTATGTCTCAGGGACATGCTGAGTGCTTCATTTATACTATCTGATATAAACAGCCACTCCCATTTTTCAGTTGAAGAAACGGAAGCTTAGAGATGTTGAGAAATTCAAACAAGGTGCCGTGGTTAAGAAGGAGCAGAGGCAGGTTTGAACTCGGGGTTGGCTGAGTCCCGAGCCTAAGCTCTTGACCGAGTTGTCCTGCGAGGCTGCTCCCACTAAGGCCACAGGACAGCATCGATGCGCTTAGAGGAAGTGGCCGACGGGAGGAGAGGTGGACAGAGAGGACGGGGTAGATGTTCTCGGCAGAAAGCGGGGTATCTCCTTTCCACAAGAGATGGGTGAGAGGGGGCCCAGCCAGGCCCACTGTGGAGCCCAGAGCCACCGCCCCGGGGACGGCCAGTCTCTCTGTCCTGCTCTCTTTGCCATGAGGCGGCTCTGGCAGAGCGAGGTGTGGAGAGAACACAGCCCTGTGCTGGCATCTTGGGCGCTTGCAGGTTTGGAAGCCTGGAGAGACAGACCACGCCCCCTGCCACCCTGAGTGGCGGAATCTGTGTTTGTAGTTGGATGGCAGCAGGGCTGTGGGAAAGTGGGGGATCCCGGGGTGGCCGGTATTCTAAGTGGGGTGGGGTGGGGGTTGCTGCATAGAAAG
>VBSM01002153.1:15652293-15703147 GCA_008086735.1 Cheirogaleus medius
CGGCTAATTTTTTCTATATATTTTTAGTTGGCCAATTAATTTCTTTCTGTTTTTGTAGAGATGGAGTCTCACTCTTGCTCAGGCTGGTTTTGAACTCCTGACCTTGAGTGATCCTCCCACCTTGGCCTCCCAGAGTGCTAGGATTACAGGCGTGAGCCACCACGCCCGGTCCTAACTGGTTTCTTGACATCTTATTTATAAATGTTTCATTTAGTCCAGTGCCTCCTTTGAAATGTGGTCCCTTTGGTCTCTCAGTGTCTCAGCAAAATTTCTATTTCCAACTAAGTAAGTTAGTTCTTGCTGTTGCCCAAGCAAAAATGTCGCCAGTGCTAGCACTGGGGGTAGTGACCAAAGGAAATTTTAATGCTGTATGTTATATTCACTGTTGAAATTTTTAAAATTGAGGTAAAATATACATATATAGCTTACCATCTTTACCATTTTGAAGTGTTATTTGGCAGGACTTTCAACACAAGTGACTCCATTTTGATGCTGACAACTTTCACAGGAGAAACGTAAGATAAATACCGAAGCATGTGATTTAAACACATGGAGAAAAGCACAAAAACTGGGGAATGTGCGGTCTGGGGTCCTTGTCGCGGCATAAGTTCACATTCTTGTACGTAGATGCATTTCAGGAATTAGGATGCTTAGGATTTTACAGAGGCAGGAGGGCTCATTTGCCAAAGGTGACTTAGCACCTCTGGGAAGCACCCTGCAATGAAATGCATTCATCACCCTGCAGCAAAACTTAGAAATAGTCACAGAAAGTGACATAAATAGTAACAGTGAAGTTTCCCAAGTCAGATCGGGTCAGATTTGGCCCTAAAACGAGTTTATGGGATGACCTCACAGTTTGGCTGCCAAATAAACTTCAAGGAACTTTTATTTTTTCAGAGCTTTTAGGATTTCAGGAGTTTGGATAAGAGATTGTGGACCTTAGAAATAATCCTAATACTAATCCTAGCTGAGAGTTAATGAGTATTCCACTGTGCTACATGCTTTACCTATTTGATCTTGTATAATCCTCACAGCAACCCCACGAGTTAGGTACTATGATTACAGTAGCTCTCCTTATCTGTGGTTTTGCTTTTCAAGGTTTTAGCTACCCAAGGACAACCATAGTCCGAAAATAGTAGATGGAAATTTTCAGAAATAAACAATTCATAAGTTGTAAATTGCATGCCGTTCTGAGCCGCGTGATGGAATCTTGTGCCGTCCCGCTCTGTCCCACCCAGGACGTGCATCGGCCCTTTGTCCAGCGTATCCACGCTCCATACGCCACACGCCCGCTAGTCACCTGGGAGCCATTTGTTAGATCTGCTGTCCCAGCATCACAGTGCTGTGTTCAAGCCACCCTTGTTTTACTTCGTAATGGCCCCAAAGCACAAGAGTAGTGACACTGGCAATCGGGATATGCCAAAGAGAAGCAGTATAGTGCTTTCTTTAAGTGAAAAGGTGAAAGTTCTTGGCTTAAGAAGGAAAGAAAAAAATCTTAGGCCGAGGTTGCTAAGCTTTACAGTATTCATGAAATTATGAATAAGGAAAAAGAAATCTATGCTAGTTTTGCTGTTGCACCTCAAACTACAAAAGCTACAGCCACAGTAGCTTTTATTACAGTATATTGCTATAATTGTTCAATGTTATTAGTTATTGCTGTTAATCTCTTATTGCGACGAATTTATAAATTAAACCTTATTATATTAATAGGTAGGTATGTATAGGAAAAAAAACATAGTATAAATAGGGGTTGGTGCTATTTGTGGTTTCAGGCATCCTTGTCTTGGAACAAGTCCCTCCTGACTAAGGGAGGATTGCTGTATACCCATTTTCCAGATGAGGAAACCGAGGCCTCAAGTGGTTGAGTCATTTGCCAAGGTCACACGGCTTGGGAGAACTCAGATGGGAAGCAAGATGGACAGAGGAGGACAACAGAGAATGGCCTGGAACTCAGACCAAACGTAGCCACCCTCACCCCCACCCCACCCCATGCCCTACTAATGACTCCTGCTCTCCTACTCGGATAGGGACTCTCGCATCAGCATCATTCCTTAGTTAGGTAGGAGGGAGCGCCACAGCCCAGCAGCTCCTGTGAACAGCTCTGTGAGGTCATTAGCACCTCCGAGGAACCCTCGCCACCCTTGGGGACACCCCAGAGACTGCCAAGACAAGCTGCGAGCTTCACGGCCACAGTTTCTTTTAGCCTCCTACTCTGCCCCCTCCCTACTAAACACACTCTTTTTTTTTCTCTTTGGTTGTCATTTTTATTGAACACACAAACCCTGTGCCAGGCAGTGCTTAGCTAAACATTTTCTTATACATTAGCTCTGTTTTTAGAAGACTTTTAAATTTGAAAAACACAGGAAAATGGAGCCAAAAAAAAGTAAAATTCACTCATAATGCACTTTTAAGAATACAGTATAAGAAGCAAAATTTGTCCCCCCATTCTGCTTCTCAAAGTCTACTCCCCCTAACCCACAGAGGTAACCAGTGCTTAAAGTAACCTTCTCAACCTTTCCCTATGCAAATGGAGACATATGTATGTCCACGTCTATATCCATGACTATGTCCATATCTAAATCAATATGTACCTATTTAGCTATCGGTCTACAAAATAACCCATGTACTACTGCCCAGGTGGTGCACTGCTCAACTCTGAGGGCCACCATCACATAAACTGCCTTATAATCTACTCACACGTATTTTTCGCCTTACAAAAATGAGATGAGGCCTTCCATATGGACCTCTCACTTTTAAGAAACACATCCATTAGGGACATCTTTCCTGGTCACCCCTATGGGCAGAGCGTCCTCATTCTCTGTGACAGCTGCCTGATAGTCCTTAGCATGGCTGTACTTCAATGAATCCAACCCTTCCCCTAATAAAGATTATCTAAGATGTCTCCAAGCTTTTCGGCTTTTATAAACACACTTTCCTTTTAATACGCGTAGCCGTCTTCTGAGGATAGCATCATTATACCCATTTGAAACTAGGGAAACTGATGCTCAGCGGTTTATCCAGGTAGTAAGTGGTAGGACCAGGATGGTCTGACTTCATGTTTATGTAAAGCATTTGATACTGAGGCTAGATCACAGCAACTCTGAGTAGGTCAAGATCATCATCTTGACAGGTTGATATCCATAAATATCAATACACAATTGGAGACGCTACCTTTGCCTGGAAGGCCAGAGGAAAAAAGAATAAAACTTATTTAGCACCAAGTATGTGTCCAGCACCTCACTGGAGGCTTCGTATACACTATTATATTGAATTCTCAAAGAGACTATTAGAGGGACACTGGCATCCTGTCTGCAGAAAGCTGAAGTTCAGGAGGGTAAATGGCCCAATGTCACACAGGAAGGGGTGGAGCTGGGATCTGAACCCACATCTTCCTTGCTCGTATTTCTAATGGATCCGGATCTCAGCCCACAAACTCCAGTGTGTGTGAATATAACTTTATTTTTCTGCAGGTGAACTTAGTTTCTTGATTTCCTTCCTCAACCCATCCCTTGCCCGGTTTTCCCATCTCAGTTCCTGGTGCTACTACTTACCCCAGTCGCAAGGCCGAAAGCGTAGACATCGCTGGTGCCTCTGTTTCCGTCACACCCCATGCACGACACACCGAGGCTTGTTGGCTCTGCCTTCAAAACTCCGTCTTAGCTGAAGGCACCGGCTTCTCCCCGCCCCTGAGCTGCCTGTTCAGCCCAAGCTGCCACTGCCCGCCCCTGAGACCACTCTCCACCCGGGAGCCCGAGGGGCCGTTTAAAAAATATAATCATTTCACCCTCCTGCTTAACCTCCTGCCCTCTTTGTACTTGGAACAAGCGTCCTCAGTGGACCACAAGCTCTCCTTCCTGTGGCCTCAGCCTTCTCTCAGAGGTTCCCTACTGGGTCCTCTCTGTCCCTCGACACACTAGTTCATTGCCACCCAAGGGCCAGTCCTTCTTCCTCTTCCCTCTGCCTGAGTACTTGCTCTGATCTGAAACGGGGCTGGCCCTTTCCCCCTGCGGCTCCCGGGCCTCACAGCCCCCTCAGAGACATCCTACCCCCTCCCCACCCTCGGCCACCCAGAGCCCCTTATCCTGCTTCGGTTTCTTCCCAGCTGTGATCACTGTTTGCAGTCATTTGTTTCATTGTCCTCTCCGTCCCCCCGGGAGGATCCGAGGGTGTCCTCTGTGCTACGCCACGGGAGCCCCAGTGCCTACAGGGGTGCCAGGCATGTCATAGCCATTTACTGAGTGCAGTGCATGAATGAGTTTCTCTTAGGAGCGCTGTGTCCACTGGGGGAAGAGGGCAGGAATTTAATCTCAGCCGATTCCTCCCTCTGAGGGGGATCAAAATTCTGAGGGGCAAGAAGGGTGGGTACATCTGGTCTGGGTCGTCTATCCGTGCTGGCATCTGCTGATGTTCTCACCTCCTGGGACAAAAGAAGGACATGAGGCACATGGGAATAAGGGCTGGGGGTGGGGGGACATCAGTTAATATTCAGAAGAGTCACCCAGCACCAGTCTTTGCCCCACTCTGTTCTTCCACACACCTGAGACCCGGCACACCCAGCAGCCTGGATCTCAGCAGCTCCTGAGTCCCAGGAGCCAGACCCTAGAGACAGGAGGGGGGCAGGCTGGGACGGGTCCCCGAGCACAAGCCTTGCCGACACCAGCCCGCTCTGCTCCTGGGGGAAGGTGCTCAGCACTGTTCCGCACCACCGGCCAGCGATTCACAGTTGACAAGCCACCTCCACCCATCGCCGTGCCCGATGCTCACAGCAAGCCCGGGAGGTGGGAAAGGTAGAGTTTGAGAGCTTCATTTCACAAATATAGAAATCAAAACCAGGCATGGTTATGTGAGTTGCTCAAGTTTGCAGAGCAGGCTTGGGGCAAAGCTGGGACTGGGAGACTGTCACCTGGTTAGAGCTTAATAAATGGTGCTGCTGTTCCAAGAAGATGATCCTATATTTGTGAGAACCCTCAGTTGCAAATGACAGAAACCCATTTCAAATAAGCATAAGCAGCCACATAAGCTATTGGCTTATGGAACTGACATACCTACGGTTTACCTCATTCAGGCAGGGCTGAATCCAGGGGCTCAAATGAAATTATCAAGATTCAGACCATCAGCATCTCTCAGCTCTACGTTCTCTGTCTTGATTTCACCCTCAGGCTTGCCCTCTCCAAGGGGTGGGTGGCCCTTGGCAGCAGTAGCCCCAGCCCACTAACTCAGCAACCCAAAGATGAAGAGTTTTTTTCTTTTTCAGCAGTTCTAACCAAGTTCTAGGACTATCCTCACTGGACCAACTCAGTCACATGGCCATCCCTGAGCCAATCACACATGTCAGGGTAACGGGATGTGTTGATTGGCCAGATCTAGGTTATGTGCTCACCCTATAGCTAGGTGAATTCTGATTGACCATGACCAAATCACATGCCCACTCTTGAAGCTGAAAATGGAGTCACGTCCCACCCCACTCCCTACATTCACAGGCTGAAGTGGGGGAGAAGTCATTCTCTATGGTGGAATCAGGGTATTGTTACCAGCAGAGGAAGAATGGATGCTCCTCAGCCAGCTAGAACAGAGATCCCCTCCAGACTCCTGGTACAGGCCAGTGACCTCAGCTCTCCCTACAACCTGATCCTGAACCAGTCTAGCTAACTGTAGGCTCCAGGCTTGAGGCTCAGGCCAGAGACAGACGCTGGCCACTCCCTGGGACTCAAGCCTGCACTACCAGCTGGAGGGAGCGGTGGTGAATGTCCTAGGAGCCTCCTAGAATGTTCTGGGCCTCCTCCTCATGGGGAGAGATGAAGTCTCTAAGTCTCTAAGGAGTGGGCAAGGCAGGGACCCCAAACAAAAAAAGCCACAGCCCTGAGAGAGAGAAGAGGAAAAGAAGCAAGCCAAGCTCTCAGGCCCAGACAGACTCTGGAATAAAAGGGAAATCTCAGGCAGTGAAGAGAAGCCAACCAACAAAGCTTAAAGAGCAACCCAGACTTGGAGGAAACACTCAATACTCATCCCATTCATTCATTCATTTGTCCGCTTATTTATTTAACAACCTACTGTGTGTTAGGCACTGGAAGGGGAGCAGTGAACAAGGCAGAGATGCTCTCTTAGAATTTACAGTAGAGTGGAATAAACAGGCATATAATTAAACTCGTAATTAATTATTTATAATATGTCCCAGAAAGAGAAGCTCAGGATGCTGTGGGGGCAGATAATTAGATGGCATCAGCCTGGGGACATATTTATGGTAAGATCTGAAGTAGGAATTGATCAAATGGAGGACGAATGGGGAGGGATGTTCCAGGCAGAGAATGCACATGCAAAGGCTCTGGGGCAGGGAAGATAAAATGAAGCCCGGGTGGGGGCAGTTGGTGAGATGCACCTGGAGATGGGCCTGGCCATATCACACCTCGTATAGCCCAGGTAAAGGATTCTTGTCATTATCCAACCAGAAGCCACCTTGTCTAAGAGTCCCTCAGACCCATACACACAACAGACAGACATTCAGTAAATATTTATGAAGCACCTACTATGCACCAGGCTGGGTGCACGATGTTTGAGATTCAGTGGTGCTTACATTCTAGTGAAGAAGTCGGAGAATAAATGAGGCAATAAATATAAACAGGACAATTAGCACACTCACAGATAATCAGAAACTCCATAAAGGAAGCCACTGGAGGTGTTCAAGTGAGGCGGGGACCTGAGTGCTCCTTGAAGGTCCAGCAGAGAGGGGTCCAGGCAGAGAGAACCACTAGAAGACGCGCCCCACTGCACTCACACAGAGTCACATCCACACACGGGTTCCACATGCCCACTGACATCTCTGCTCTTCCAGAATACATCTGCACGCACCTCTGATAACCCAGTTCCCCGCCAAAGCTCACCCCCCCACTCATCACACACACACACCCGCCCTGAGCACACCCCACTCAGAGACAGTCCCTGCCACACCCCCATCCTATGGCAACTCGCAAAGACGCTGGGAGCTGCGTGGGCAGGGAGAACGGGGGTGTGGAGGAGGGACATCCAGCCAGGAGGCCTGCAGGGAGTTCAGATTCTGGGGGAACCACCAGGACGTCCACGCGGGCTGCAGGGAGGTGGCCAGGCTCTTTACCTTGCAGAACTACATCCCAGTGTGGTGTTTGCTCAAAAACGCCAGAACTATTCCTGGATGTCAGGTGCGCTTAATGGTTGCCATGGCAACTACCCTCGCTTAATGAATAGAAGAGAGTAAAAGACGCCCCTGATAAATGTCAGGGCGCGGGATGGATTTGCTTGGGAGCAAATCTGTTAGTGCCGAGCAAAGCTGACCAGCGGAGGTTGAAATGAACAGTCCAGGGTAGCTGGCAACGGATCCAGGAGCTGTTCTTCCCTTTCTCAGTTTAGCATAGTCAGAACGCTAACATTTAACAAAATGTCAAAAAGTGTGGCTCTTTATGCAGACAGTTAAACATAGGCTCCGGTTTTGTGGGTTTGATTCTGCACATGTTTACGGAGTTTGCGGGGGTGCAGAAATCTAAGCCCAGGTCTCTCAGGAGTTGAGATGCCACTTTTTTTTTAAACTCTTGTGCATTATTTTTTTTAAACGAAGAAAGTAGAAAGTGCCAAATTGGGTTTAAAAATAAGCTTTTGAACTCCAAACCTCCACACATTGTATTGTCATTGTGCCATTTCCATGCTGCTTACAGGATGAGAAGGAAAATGGTAGGATCTGGGGACAAGGTATGGGTTAGCAGCTGCACAATGAATGTCCCTCAAGTCCGTGGGTGCATCTCAGTGACTGCGCATAGCCTCGTTGGAGAATCGCAGCAAACTCTTTCAGAATCTGTGAAAGCGAAGCCCGAGTCCAAGGCACGGCCGACTCTACACTTACAGCTACCGTCGGGAACCGGGACTCAGCCCGCCTGTGATGCTCGATTGTTGCAAGACCTCGAACAAGTCTTAAAAGGCCTCAACCCCAAACCTTGTAAGACGGAATAATACCCCCCACGAACCTTCCTCACCCCCAAACCCACCTTTCTTGTCCTCCAGCCAAGGTCTCAAACACAGAAGCCAAATCCTTCGTGGACGTGATGATGCTACGCTGTGTCCATCTGGCGACAGGGGCCGAAGCACCTTCCTGCTGTCAGGGCCGCGCTCTCAGGCCCTGATGTGTGTCCGAATCCTGCAGGAACCTGTTGCAAAACACGAGTGCCAGAGCCTCCAATTAAGCGCACTGTGCATGGGCCCGGGAATGCAGGCTTTTTTGTTTGCTTGCTTGTTTTAACAGAACCCTGGGTGATGCTCGCACAAGGCGGATCCCACTTTTTCAGGCACCTCAGGAGGAGAGATGTCCCCACGTAAAAGCAGCTGAGATGAGAGGGGCCCTCGCTCTCTTCCAGTCCTTCTCCCCAGAGACCCTGCCGCTGCCACAGCAGCCTCCGCGGTCTGGAAGCAGAATGAGTTCTCAGCTCAGGGTAATGTCTACCAAGGCAGGGTGCAGGAGCTGCCAGACACTCTAAGCAATAAAATAATCACAGTGACCACCCTACTCACATAGATATCCAACATTCAAATAATAAAACTAAGCTATTCAATAAGGAAGATCAACACACTTCTGATTTGTTTCCCATGGCATTTTAATGCTTTTTGGTAAATGTCAAACATCAGTTTCCAGTTCTCTTTCTCTCTCTGTACCCCTGCTTCTCTGGTACCCCAAATACATGACTATTCTGCCTAATTGGTTAGTCCTGCAGCAGTGCCTATGAAGTTGCAGGCACTGTGTTGGTGAACTAGAACGTGCCCTGTCATCTAGACTAGGATGGGCTGGGGTCTTGGCTCTGTGCCCTAGGACTGACCAGAATCTGGGCTCTGGGCTAGGGCCGGTGGACCTTCAATTAACCAAATAATTAAGGACCAAGAAAAGCATTTCACCCCAAAATTCCCAAATCTCCCCAATGGGTCTGTGGAGCAAAGCATTCAACACCGAGCTCTTCAGAAATAAAGCAGACCTAGGCCAGGTGCAGTGGCTCACACCTGCAATCTCAGCACTTTGGGAGGCTGAGGCAGGAGGATCTCTTGAGGCCAGGAGTTTGAGACCAGCCTGATCAATATATCGAGACCCCGTCTCTACAACGAATAGAAAAATTAGCCAGGTGTGGCAGTGCGTGAGCCTGTAGTCCCGGCTACTCGGGAGGCTGAGCCAGGAGAAGCACTCGAGCCCAGGAGTTGGAGATTGCAGTGAGCTCTGATCATGACACGGCACTCTATCTGGGATGACAGCGAGACTCTGTCTCAAAAAAAAAAGAAAGAAAAGAAAAGAAAGAAACAAACAAATAACACAAGCCTATTAATTGTGGGTGGAGAAGGACAGGTACTTACCACTATCTGAAATCATCTTTTCCTTTTTACTGATGCCTCTGCTTCATTTATTTCTTTGCTTACTCTAGGTCTCTCCCCACTAGAATATAACAGCTTTGAGATCTGGAACCTAGTCTGTTTATTCACTGATAAATTCCAAGTACTCAGGACAGTGCTTAACACAAGGTAGACACCCCAGCAGACATCTGTTGAACAAAAGAATGAATCAGGATGTGCACCAACAGCAGTTCTGTTACATCAGAAGAAAATATTCATTTCTCAGGAACTCACTCTTAGGATTCTCTTATTAGAAGGAGTAAATCGGAACCGCCATACTCCTAGTGCTTCATCTTGCTCAGAGAAACCAACTTTAGTTCAGGGTCCTTCTTGCCATGAATTCATTATCCCAGTCGCTGCCTGTGCGAAGCTGCAGGGGCAGGCATGTAAACTCTGGCTTACCATAAATGTGTGCATTAATAAAATTGCTTATAAAATCAGTCTCTGCACAAATGTCCTCCCCACCCCACCTGCTCCACACCCCTGCCCCGTTTAACACTCTGTGGTTCACGCTTTTTGTCTGGCAGCCTCCCTCTGATTGCCAGCTCTTGTCAACATGTGACAATACAATGCAAATAGGAAGCAAAACGTGATGTGCCAACCCCGGGCAAATGAGAGCCTGCCGCAGGGACTCGAGCTAACAAAGGAAGAAGAGAAAATTGACAAGAATGATGATGCGATAGACACGTCCAATGATTTGAATATCAAAGGATTAACAGAAGCCCTTGGGAAAACGGATGACATGCTCAGATTTTTTTTCTTTTGCAAAAATGACCCACTTTATGCTCCTGCTGTGGAAGTCAAACTTCATGATCCTGTCAGGGAAGCGAAGGGTTTCATATTCGACCATCATGAGGATCTTCTCAGAAAAATGATGCATCTCCACCCCCCTAATGCATAGTTAGAAAAGATCAGACAAAATATATGTTTCTATAAATTATAATTTCATTTTCAAGATAAAGTTGGAAGCATAACTTTGGACTTCATGTGAAATAGGAATCTCATTTTTAAGTGAACTCGCTTGAAGGCTGTGGTTCTCCACCTTAGCCGCACAGTTGGAATCACCTGGGGAGCTTTGGAAAATCCAGATGCCCAGACTGATTAAGTAAGAATCTCTGGTAGAGCCCAAGCCTCAGTAATTTTCAAACCTCCCTCCCTTCCCAAAGTAATTCTAACGTGAGCCAACACTGAGAATCGCTGGTTTAAGGCATCCTTTTTTTAATTATTATTTTTATTATAATTAAATATAAATTAAATAAATAATTATAATTATAATTTTATTATTTATTTATTTTTTGAGACAGAGTCTCACTTTGTTGCCCAGGCTAGAGTGCAGTAGTGTCACCATAGCTCACTGCAACCTCAAACCCCTGGACTCAAGCGATCCTCCTGCCTCCATGCCCAGCTAATTTTTAAAAATTTTTTTTATAGAGACAGGGTCTTGCTATGTTGCTCAGGCTGGTGTTGAACTCCTGGGCTCAAGCAATCCTCCTGCCTTGGCCCCCCAAAGTGCTAGGATTACAGGCATGAACCACTGTGCCCAATCATAAGGTATTCTTATCCTCAGATAAGAAAGATATGCTGTAATATCAGGAATCCAGACATTTTTACAGTCAGGGTGTTGCTCTTGCTTTCTTAACCCAGGTACCCAGGGAGTATAAACAAACATGATATTGGCTCTTTTTTCCCGACCTCTCAAGGCAAATCCATCACAATGGGGGTCTACCAGAAGACCTACATTGCTGGACCCAGAGGCCTTCCTTTTGAGCTCTGAGTGGGGCTTTGGGGGCTGGAATGTGATTGCACTGGCTGGGCTCATGGCTGAGATGGATGCCAAGCTCTGGGCACTGGGTTGGTCCTATTTCTGGGTTGGACCAGTTGTTCTGGGCACTGTAGCTGGGCTGGGTGGGCTGATTAGGAGTGTCAGCTCTCACTCTGAGCATGTGGTGAGTGTCCAAAGCCTGCTCCAAAGTAATGTCCTCTTGCTAGATTGGTGGACCCACAGCCACCAAAGTCTGCCTCCAGACCACCCATGTGAACTGCTCACAGTCCAGAGTAGACGGATATGAAGGGTCCCTTCTGGAAGACCATGGGGAGGCTCCGCTGCTGTCCTCTTCCTCCACTGAAGGAGGGACATCCTGGGGATGTCTGCCCCTTCTCCATTCAGGATCTCCCTTCAGGACTGCAAACTTGGAAGGGTTGGGCCGTGTGTGACAGTCTCACTTCCCAGGACTCTCTGCTCTGGATTCAGTTTTTCTTGACTTGAAGCCAAATTGCTAAATGCACAGCTGTCTTTGAACAACCCAAAAAAGCTCTGTCTAGCCTTTGGCCAAACTTGGCATAGCAGGTGGTCTATGTCTATTCCTAGTGGAGGGTGATGGCCCCTCAGGCACCCTGCCTGGATTAGCCCTACGTGGTATGCACACGTGCATGTACCCACAGACACAGGTCTGCACAGGTGTACATGTGTCTGTGAGGGCCGGAGAAGGGGACCACACTCTCCAGCTTCCCACTGGTTTCCTCTAACCCCTATCCCCAGAAGAGAGATAATAATGACATAAATAGCTGTCCCCTGTGAGCCCTCTTCTCGGTGCCCCACACTACACTAGTCGTACTACTAAGAGGATTTTGCTAAGAGCTCAGGGTTTGGGGTTAGACAGACCTTGGTTTTATGCCTCAGCTTCCCCATCTATAAATGTATTTATCGGATTAACATACACTTAAATAATACTCACCATGTGCTAAGCATTGCTCTAAGTACTTGACAAGCATTGACTCTTCTACTTCTCATAAACACCCTAAGAGGTAGATGCTATTGTTATCCAAGCTTACAAAGGAGGAAACTGAGGCACACATAAGTTAACCAACTCACAGAGCTGGCATCCAAAACCAGGCATTGTAGCTCCAAAAATGCATACCCCTCAACCCACCCTATAACCCATAGCAGCGCATGCTTCACGGGGCTGTAAGGAATATACAAATAGCCCTTAACCCGATGTCTGGCAGACTATGTCTAAACAAACAATGGACCATATAATGATTTCTTTTGAAACTCTCAACAATCTGGAGATTATTATCATTTTAAAAATGAGGAGATCAAGGCTTGGGTGAATAAATAACTTGCTCAAGTTTAGTTAGTCCATTCAGGACTCTGCTATAACACAGTACCATAGACTGGGTGGCTTATAAACAACCCAAGCTTATTTCTCACAGTCTGGAGGCTGGAAGTCTGAGATCGGGGTTCCGGCATGGTGGGGTTCTAGTGAGGCCCTCTTCCACTTCGCCGATTACCTTCTTCTCATTGTTATCTTCACACGGTAGAAAGAGGATGAGAGAGCTCTCTGGGGTCCCTTTTATAAGGGCAGTAATCCAGCTTCATGACCGAATCACCTCCCAAGTACCCTACTCCTAATATCATCATCCTGGGGGTTTCAACATATGAATTTTGGAGGGACACATTCAATCCATTGCGCAAGGTCATCCAACCCGCAAGTTAGGGATTCAAATTCAAGCCTGAGGGCTCCAAAGCCTGTGTCCCCACCAGTACACCACACTACCCTTCTAGAAGTCACACAGGTACCTGCTGAGGAAGAGGCAGCCCACATGTCCCCCAGACTGCAACCCTCTGACTTGTGTGTAAAAATTCACGGTGAGCAGCCATATACCTCTTCATGATTGCTGGTGACCATATCCTTGGCTCAGTCTGGGATCCAAAAGGAAACGTTCACAACGGGGACTCTGAGCCCCATGTTCAGCTCAAGTCACTTGGAGGCGCCACTTTACCTGGAGATAGAGGATAAAGGGCTTAAAAGTGACAAGCACAAACATCCCATTTTCCAGGCTCCCCCCACCCACCCCTGCATGTTTGGAAGCCACCCAGGGCCAGGGAGGGCTTTTAGGTCACCCCAAACCTGGCTGCCCTGAGGTCACTCTCAACCCTGAGGAAGAGCTGGAGCTGACCTTGGTCCATGTGCAACTCAACCCCATTGATTTTCCAGAGGTCCCAGGGCTGAAGGGACAGCTAGAAGGGAAATCAGTGGACCCAGTGAACCCACCACAATTGGCCCTCTTTCTCCCCATGGGCGACTCTTCTGTTCCTCAAACCCACCAACCTCATCCCAGCTCAGGACCTTGGCACTTGCAGTTCTCTCTGCTTGGAAAGCCCTTTCCTGACTCTTCTTACAACCGGTTCCTTCTCTTTTGTCAGATCTGAGCTTAAATGTCCCCCTCCTCCTGACCACCCTATCCAAGGTCCCCACCCAATGCAGAGCCACCATCGCATCACCCTGTTTTCTACTCTTCAAAGCACAGTCGTCATGTTCATTTATTTACCAGTCAATAGTCTCTTCTCAGTGAGAATGGAAGTTCTGAGGAAAAGGACCTTCTCTGTCTTGGGCACTGGTGAATTTCCTAGGCCCTAAAACCAATCTGCACAGCCTAGTTCTCCACCCTATTCGGGATTCCTGCACCCCCACCCACCCACCTCTCACCTGTGCCCACCAGATCTGCCCTCCAGCCCAACCACCATTAATCCTCTACATGAGCCATGCCGAGCTCTCAAATGCGTTTTTCTCTTTTGCATTCTCTCTCCTCATCACACATGCTATTCCCTCTGCTTCAAGAAACACGCCTCCTTTCCGCTGATTAACTTCTAATTAACCTTCAGGGCTCAGCTTAGACATAATTTCACTCAGCATTCAGGTAACAAAAATTATTCTACTGAGTTATCAGGTGAGAGAATTTTGGGTGGTGGAGGAAGTGCTTTTACTTTTAATCCTTTCCATACTATTTGGATTTTCTAATTGTGTACATATATTCTTTTAATTTAAAAGGGATTATCGGAATAAGGGATAATGAACTGCTTCTTTTTTTGTTGTTGTAATATTTTTCCGCATTGAAAAAATACCCTAATAAATGTTACTTTTAAATGCCAGTAACCACAATGACTTAATTATCACTGCTTTGTTGCATGGTTTAGTATCATATAAGAAACCACCGCACTCAGTTTTTTCATTCATTCTAATGTTTTTTTGGTTTTTTAGCAAATTGCTTTCCCCAAGAATTAGCCCCAAGTAGATTAATTCTATCACCTGGAAAAAAAATGGTAGTTTTTACCATTTACCCTATTGTTTTCTCTTGCTTATAACTCTTAATTCTGTTTTATGACTTCTTGTGCGAGCTAGACCTTGCAGAACCCTGGTAAATAATAGATTCAATGGTGGGCATTCTTATCTCATTCTTGATTTTAATAAAAATATCTCTAGGGTTTGACCTTTAAGAAGGATTATCAGAAGTTATAGCTAGATGGGAGGAATAATTTCCAGCATTCTGTAGCACTATAGGGTGAATACAGTGAACGATAATTTAGTGTATATTTTCCAAAAAGCTATAAGAAAGGATCGTGAATGTTTATAACACAAAGAAATGATAAATGTTCTAGGTGATGGATATGCTAAATACCCTGATTTGATCATTGCACATTGTATGCATGTATCAAAATATTGCTCTGCATCCCATAAATATGTACAATTATTACATACATGTCAACTAAAAATAAAAGGAGGAAAAGGGAATGTTGGTTTAAGGGTGGTACCCTTCCTCATATTCTTCCACTGTCTGAACCAGAACATTATTGGTACAATCTTCTCTGCCAAGGATGAAGCTGTGGTCACCACAGAGCCAGTCTCTACAACTATATTAATACTTCCACACCTCAGGAAATCCCTCTTGGTTCTATCATCCATTCCAAACCTCTCCCTGGGGTCCTGGGGTCTGTGCAATCTCACAGCCCAGTTCTCACATCTGCCCTATGCTGGGTTCCCCATCACCTCTCACCTGTAACCACTGGATCTGTCTCCCAAACCAGCCACCTTCAATCGTCTTCCTGGTTTGCTTCATTCCTGATTGCTACTTCTCCCTGCTCCAATGCCTTAGCTTAAAGCTGTGCTAAGACAGTACTTGTCTCTACATCCTGACTTCCTCCTTGCAGTTTGAATGTTTCCAACATCTCTCTTGATTCCATCCTCTGCAGGTGGTGGCAAGTCCAACCCCATTCTATTTTGCTTAGATTTACTGTGATGGGGAAATACTCCTAAGAAAATGTAAGTGAGAAGAAAGAACAGCATGATCTCAATTTTGTAAAACCATTTGTGTGTGAAAGCACAGGGAAAAAAGCCTGGAAGGAAATATGCAAAAATGCTAAGTAGTGGTTATTTCTGGGAGTGATCAATATGCTACTTATATGAATGGCCAAGTTCACTTTGTGATGAGTGTATGACTTGGGATGCCAACAGCTTCATTTTCAGTATGGAGTCTTTCTTGGGGAAATTCCTGATTCTCTTTCCTTATATATTGCTTTTTAAAATCTCACCATGGTGCCAATGTGTCTCTTATGGTCTAAAATACCCACCCAAACCAATGGTAATAATAGCTATAATTTATTGAGTTCTTACTATGTGCCAAGGTCTGTACTAAACACTTTACGTCATTGCCTGATTAAAAGATTTTTATGTAAAGTGCTGAGAACAGCAACTGGTGCTGAAACTATGATTACTGCCTCAATTAATTCTTATGGCAACTCCGTGAAGTTGCTATTATTATCTTCACTCTGCAGAAGAAGAAACTGAGGTTTGGAGGTAATTTGCTGTAGGTTCCACAACTAGTAAGTGGCTGAGTCAGGATTCATATCCAAGTGTGCCAACAAAGACTGGGCTTTTACTAAATGCATTTTGGTTCAGGGGTTGCAAACGCAAATATCTACAGGGCCAGGCAAGTAACATGGGGCCAGGTGGGGACTTTGGCCAACTGGGGGGTTTGTCCAGCTAAAAGGGGTTGTTGCTACATAGAAATGTTGGACAGGGCTCCCCATTTTTTAAGAGAAACTGTGAATCAGATTTTCATGTGAAATATACTGAATTTTAGATTGCAGCAATATATTTAATTTTAAAAAATAAGATATGCAATGAAATATTGCAGGTAAACACACACGCACACACACAAAATCACAAAACAAAACAGTCTGTAGCCCAGATTTGCCCAAGAAGCACAATATTACCTACTTTAGAAGCACTAGCCTGGATCCCAGAAAGGCCTAAACTCTCCTTTTCTTTCTACTTTTGCCCACACAGGACAGAAACTTTAGGCCAGGGATCAGCAAAATTTTTCTTAAAGAACCAGAGAGTAACTATTGTCAGCATTGCTGTCTCTGCCACAAATACTCAAGTCTGCCAGAGTAGCATGAAAGTCACCATTGAAACTATGTAAACAAATGGGCATGATTGTGTCTCAATAAAACTTTATAGATGTTGAAATTTGAATTTCACATTTTTTTACATGTCATAAATACATTCTTTTGATATTTTTCCAGCATCTGTGAAAAAACATTCTTAGCTCATGGGCAGTACAAAGATGGGTGGTGCACAGGTATAGACCATTAACAACTGGTGGTGACTGTGTCTCCAGGAACCGCTGGTGTTTGCTGGTGCTAAGTCCTTAAGTCACCTTGAGTAAGCCCATTTCACAAGCAGATGTGGGCATGCATGTGGCTCCTAATTCCCACAGTGATGCAGATGGATCTGTTTAGTAGTGTTCCCATTCCATCTTCACCTGAACCTTTCTTCCTGTGAGCTCTTTTATGGAGTATGTAAAATAGCTAGCAATGAGGTAGTACTGCTACCAACCCCCTTGGCCTGCCCAGTGGCCCCTGGTACACATCACAAAGAAAGCATAGTTGATGGGACACTACTGGTCCCATGCACTGCCACAATCGATAGTAGGAGATGGACAACAAAGCTATCAAAAAGCCACCTGGCAAAAATCTCTGCTTACCATGCTAAAACCTGTTGAACAGAATACAATTCCTAGAGTGGTTAGAAACTTTGGCTTTGGAGTCAGCCAGACTCACACTTGAGTGCACCATTTACTAGCTGCGCCCTCGGGCTGACTTTGCTAAGCCTCAGTTTCCTCATCCATAAAATGGATCATAACACCAGGCACCTTATGAGACTATTTTGAGAGCTAAAGAGGATAAAACATGTAAAATACTTAGAATGGCACCTGGTATATAACAAGTGCACAATGTGTGTTACTCATGATTTAGTACCCAGTCAACTGAAAGGGGATAGGGCTTAAAAACAAACAGGAATATGTGAATGAAACTCTAAAATCTGAACAAGAATAAGTAAGGCCCTTTTTCAATATCAGAGAAGAAATTATGGGTCTGTATTTCTTCCAAGAATTTCCTTGAGTCTTCTCTCCTGAACCCCATTCTTGGTCCTGAGTCTATTCCTTGCCTGGTAACCAAGGAGATGTTCTACATATTTCATCACATTTATAATGAAATGCCTCTGGCTTGGAGTCTACTTGTAGTAGGAATTAAATATATGGCACTTTTATTATTATTAGATAATAATAGACATAATGACAGTAGACATCATAATAATGGCACCATTCATAGTGCAATGATGAAGCCACAGGCTTTGGAATCTGGATTCTGTCACTTACCAGCTGTGACACCTTCATCTCCTCTGTGATCCACCATTGTATTGTCCAGAGAAAAGAACCCAAACTCTGTAAAAATAATTTAAAGAGGTTAATTCTGAGCTGAATATGTGTGACCCTGGCCCAGAGAGCCATACCCAAGAAGCCTTGAGCAAGTAGTCTTGTGCAGGGGTGGGGAACCCATGGCCTTCTGATTTCAAGATTGTTCTTTCTAGGGGAAAGGCAACTCACGTAACCTAAACATTTGTACCCCCATAATATGTTGAAATAAAAGGAAAAAAAAAGATTGTTCTTTTTAATGCACCAAAGAAGGCAAGAAAATCTCCATCTACCTCTACTGCACCTCTTTTAATAAAAGGATTTGTTCTGTAAAATCTGGATTCAGTCAAAAGGCTGCACTTTTGACCTAGGACCTAGAAGGCCACATGTGGCATTAAGGCCACAGGTTCCCCAATACATGGAAGGCATATGTTGGTTTGGCCCGAAAAGGCAGGACATCTTGAAGCAGGGCATTACAGGTTATAGGTGAGTTTAAAGATTCTTTGATTTGTAATTGGTTTTTAAAAAATGAAGCTTTGTTTAAAGTCTTGGAATGTTTTAAGTTAAGAAAGTCTGTTCATCAGAGACAAGCCACCAGACATATACCCAGACTCAAGTGATCCGTTAAGTAAATTGATGACCTACAATTTTGTCTTGCATACCCTTAGGCCTGTTAATGAGTTACAAAGGATGTCTCCAAGAGGGGAAGGTTGTATGACAAGCATGTCTGACCTGCCTTCTCCTGGCCAGCAACTCAGTAAACAAGATAAGGATTGTGAGGTTTCAGCTATGTGCCTAGCCCACCGGAAGCACTTAATAAGCATCTGCCATTATTGTGACATGCCCAGGGCTTTGCAAAATTATCTCATGTTCATGTATGGCCTTATTTCCCTTACAATAACTGCTCTGAAATACAAGCCCAGCTCTGTCTGATTCTGAGCTTTGTCCACTTTCCACACCACCACACTGTCCCTCCCTCCTTTCCATGGCAGGGATGGATAAGAATGCATCATTTCATGCTGTGTTGTGATGAGAAGTTTGGAAAATTGTCTGTCATTAATAGGAACTGGCAGAGCCATTAACTGCCCCCAGAGATTGGTTAATTGGCAAGTTAACCAACATCCACAAGGATTACCAAACACCCACAACTGAGTTAAGTTTATGCTGAAGAAAGGAAAGGAAGTCAGTGCAGGCAGTTGCTCCAAGATGCATCCCTCGGCAAATCTGTGGCTCCCGAGGGAGTGAGCCACACAGCAGAGACAGTGTGAGCTGTGATCTTTGGGGACGGCAGAGAAGGAAGGGGACCGCCCATGGTCAGATGTGAGCACTGCTGGGGAGAGCAGACTATGCCGGAATGCCTGGATTCGAATCTCGATTGGAATTCTGGCTCTAGTACGTACCTGAGGGATTTCAAGCAGAATTCTTAAGCCCAGTGTCCTCACCTGTAAAATGGGAGGATTTAATAAAACTGCTGTACTTAAATTCCACCTGCCTTTTCCTTCACTGATCAGGGGAGAGGAGGAAGATAGAAGATAATCCTCGTAATTGGTGCTTACGCTTCATGGTGTTTCACCCTTCTACATGGGTCCCAACATCACACAGAATCTAAGCAGCAGCAAATTTCAGTCTTCTGCTTTTTATTGTTTATTTTTGCCTCTACTGGTCTCCTTTTTGTGCCCTAAAGAAAGATGCACTTGGGCCTACCTTAGGTACAGCCCCCAGCAACCAGCAAAAGGATCTGCACCATGGGGGTGAGGACCCAGGCTGGGCCCCAGAGGCCCCGTCTCCTCCCCCTGGCTCAAGACTGTATTTGTTTCCACAGGGGCTTTCCGAGGTGTGTGCAAGAAAATCGATCACTTCCCTGAAGATGCTGACTACGAACAGGACACTGCTGAGTATCTCCTGCGTAAGTTCCCTAGCTTCTTGGATCTCCCCTGGCGGCAAAGGAAGGGTCCCTGCCATGACTCAGCTCCCTCTGAGTTTGAGGTTTCTCGGTATCCATCCCTAGAAATGGATAAATGCAAAGGAGCTTCAGATGCCACTAGACAAAGACATTCAAGTGGTTCTGATATCTATGTCTCTTTTCGTTTCAATGAACCAGAAATAGAAACGAAAGAAAAAAGTAGGTGAGTCAAAACCAAAAGATTCTTTTTAGTCTGCTTAGGAGAAAAACGTAAGGAATTTTCTTGAACTTGAATACAAGTTTTCATCTCCCCCAGAGGGTTGATTTGAGGTGCTAATGGGCACAGTGCTAATGGGTGAGGTGAGGTGCTAATGGGCAAGGTCCCAAGGGGCAAGGCCTGGGAGAAGAAATACAAACCAAACATCACCTCTCCTTTGACTTCCCTTCAGTTTCAATCCTACTGGGACAGGACCAGTGTCTCCATAGGATTTTTCCAAGGTCAGTCACCTGGATATGACACGAACTGTCACAACTACAGCATGTGGGAGCTAGTAGAGTGTGGTGGCTTGGAGCAAGCCTCCTGGAATTGGCTTTGACCCTGGTTTGACTCCCTACTAGCTGGATTGGCCCCTGGGCAAGTTGCTTCACCTCTCTATCTCTTAAATTTCTTCATCTATTCTGAAATGGAGATTATAATATCATCTATCTGACAGGGTCATGAAAATGAAATAAGCTAATGCATATTACACTTAGCTCCGAGCCCAACGTGCAGTCACAAGGCAATATATGTTAGCTCTTGCTCATTGCATGGGATTAGCAACAGCAAAGTTCAACTGCCGACATGGCCTTACATTGGTCCGGACACAGAGAGAACTTGGTTTGGGATTTAAATGTGATTTCTTCAGCAAAAAAATATATATCCAGTTCATGCAAAAGGAAAATGCTGAGGCATTGACTCATTTGCTATTCAGGAGTGTTAAATTTAAGGTGTTTTTTTCTAACTGCCATTATAAATAAAAACTCCAAGTAATTGTCCTATTCAGATTATGTTCATAGCTCATAGCTTAAGAAGCGTGTTTTTAAAATTGAAATCATTTTTAGCTTTAATCATGCCTGCTAGTCTGCAGATGGCTGTGGATCTTAATCACGTAACAATATGAGCAGTGTGGTCAATTTGAAAGGAACAGTTGTTTTCAGGCTAACTTTTTAACATAAACATATCATTTATCCCTTTTTGGTCCTTATCCATCCACTAGAATTTATTCAAACCCCTCACTTTAGCAGCTCAAAAGGATTTGGTGTGGGGAGGAAAAGCCACACATAGTTAGAGATGTAGACCAAAGTTTGGGGGATGTCACAGGGTACTTGGACCTCCTCAAAAGAGAACAGCTTTATAGTCATCACAAAGGGAGTTTTCCTGGAATGGCCATAATTTTTCTTTGTTTTTCTTTTCTACTTTGATAAAATATTTTCACATTTGCCATGTTGAAGACTAAACAGAACTGTGACTTCTATTTCACAACTTTGCAAAGCTGGTTTCTGGGGTTCTTCTGAGAGGTCGATTGCTTTTCCAGCAAGGCATTTTTTCTCCCCTCTGGGAAAATGGGGTCCTCTGGCCCTTCATCTCCCCTCACCCCCACCAGATGGTCCACCTAAGCTTCACCAATAGCCCCAGAATCCAGCCAAGGTTAAGGAGGGGCCTTAACATGCTCACGGATTTCCTGCTGGGAATGCTGGAATCGACCCCTGGCCCAGCCACACAGGCCAGGGGCCGTGTCCCAAAGGGTCTCCCTGCCCATCTAGTGTTTGTGCCGCCAGTTCCTGCCATGACCTCTGTTAATGGGAAAAACCAAACTCCATAAAATAATTTAAAAGAGGTTTATTCTGAGTCAATGTGAGTGACCACAGCCCTGGGGAGACACAATTTCAAGAGTTCCTGAGAAAGTGGTCCTGAGGTGGTCAGATTAGTTTAGTTTTATACATTTTGGGGAGATGGGAATTGCAGGTAAAATCATAAATCAATATAAGAAAGGTATACATGGGTCTGGCCCAAAAAGATGGGATATCTTGAAGCAGGGGCTTGCAAGTCATAGGTGGATTTAGAAATTCTTTAATTGGCTATTGGTTGAGAGAGTTAAGCTTTGTCTAAAAATTTGGAGTCAATAGGAAGAATGCCTAAGTTAAGATAAGGTGGTCTGTTATCTGTCATGTGATACCATGCCAGCAAAGAAGACCTGTTTAACTAGAGTTTATGCATTGGAAGGCATGACTTAACCTTTGCTTTGCATGGCCTTACATCTTGTTTATAATTTGGTATCTTAGTCCCACAAAGAGTCCATTTTGTCAGTCTCATGATCCCTATTTTAACATTAATGTTGGTCAATCATTGTGCCCAAACTCCAAAAGGGAGGGGGTATAATGAGGTGTGTCCAACATCCTTTCCTTTCATGGCCAAGAACTCAGTTTTAAGGTTTTTCTGGGGTCCCCTTGGCCAAGAGAGCATCTATTGAGTCAGTGGGAGACTTAGGATCTTATTTTTAGTTTACACTCCCAACCCTGGTAGAACTGAGATTCTGCATATTGATTTTTATGCCGTTTTCTTGTTCTCATGTGCTTTTTGGGGTAGATGGCAGCTTAAACCCATAGCAGAAGGCTTAACAGCCCACAGGTTCTGTTGACTAGGAACTCACATAATACAGCATTAGACTCGGCAAAGTACTGCTCAGATCCTGATGGTGGAAATTCACTCGAACAAGCTCATGTCCCCATCCTTAAGGCCCTAACTTAGCCCCAGATAGTTTGGGGAGAAGAAACAGAGAAGGAAGATAGTAAAGCCTCTTGGTTCTGAAGCCACCATGTGTTCAGTGGGCTAAAAACAAATGCAGAATGGACTCCAACTGACTTGGAGAAAATAGCAGCCAAAAATGTCCTGTCTGAGGCAGACAACTGTAGCCAGAGTTTATAGAATCTTCTCACGTTTCATTTGTGGGGCAAAGAGTGGAGTCTGGCCACCAGTGGGTTGCCAAACGGTTACTGTACCATTTGGGAAACAGTCACATTTACCCATCTCATATCCACACATTTCACATATATACTTTTATAACCAACACAATTCAATAGCTTTGGGCATTCAGATCATTTCTTAGGGCACACTTCAAAGGTTAATCATTCTTTGAAAAATTTTTAAAAAGATATTCTCTTTTTTAGCAATTACACTCATTACATTGAATGTTTGAGCAATTCCTGTCAATACACAATGCAAATGATCCCTTTAAAGATTAGTTCACAAGATCCACACGGGTGCTAGAAACCAGCTGAAGCAGACCCACCACTAGTATTTGTGGGGGCCCAGGGGCAAGGGTCCAAATGGAAACCCACAGGTCATAGGTGTAAATCTTTAGAAATTATAAGTAAGCTGCTCCCACCACTGGACCTATTACAAATAAGCTACACCCACACCCAGGACCTCAGAGCCCACTCCCTGGGATTGCCCCATGACCTGGGGGCTAAAGGAGCCACAGGGGTCAGCCCTGCCTCCTGCAAGCCTGCATGGTGGCAAAGATAATTTTTCAGAAGCTGGCAAGGACATTGATATAATCACACCCCAGGGGGTCAAGGCCTCCAGGATCCTCTCCCGCATGCTTGGCTTCTCCCAGCAAGATTTCTAGACAGTTTGAAACCCCTCCCAAAACCTCACCATCACAGCAAAGGGGTGAAAGTAGTGCAGTTACCTGGGACCCTAGACTGCCCAGACTCCCAGGTTGGGTAATTTGAGGCAGCTGCCTTGAAATGAAAGCAAGGACCCTTCCATCTTCTGCTGTTTAAGAGAACCTCACCCCTGTGTGCCCCCAGCCCCACATCCCAGGTCTCCCCCATCGCCCCTCCTAGGCAATCCCCATGGACTAAATCAGTTACAAAACTTTCAGAAAACTTAAAAAAACAAAACAAGCAAACAAAAGTACAAAGAGCTTGGCAGCTGGAGCCTGAGCCATTGACATGCAGTAGCAAACAGAGAGGGCTGGAGCTCAACCATCAGGGGAACACACAGTGCGTGTAGTGGGTAGGGCCTTGAATGTCGAGTAACGTCAACTAAGCTTTGAACCCCCCATGGCCAAAATGAACTCATGGCCCTCCCTGCCCCCTATGCTGCTCCTCGTGCCAATTTTAGTCCGGAAGGGCTCCAGCATTCCCTCAGCACCTGAGACCAAACACACTCACAGCCCACAGCCAGTCCACATGCAAAGTCCTTTGGCTTTACTTTCAAAACATAAAATACACTCTGAATCCAACCACATCTCCCCACCTCCAGTCTACCACCCCAGTCCAAGGCACAGCGGGCTCTCACCTGGGTTCAAACAGAGCCCCACCCTCAGAAGGGCCCCACCCTTGGGTTAACGGTCTGCAGTCACCATCTTGAAATTCTTAACAAATCTGGAACAAGAGGCCTCACATTTTTATTTTGCAAAAGGCCCTGCAAGCTACATAGCTGGTCCTGCCTGTTGTCTCCACTAGAACCTGAGCTCCATGAGAACAGGGCCTCTGGAGTTTTTGTACCAGTGAGCACAGAATTTATCCACCTGGTACATTCTGGACTGGACCTACCGGGCAATAGTCTTATCCTGGTTGGGTGAATACTGGTATCCCCACCCAAGTCCTCTGCAGGACATTAGGGCCTGTCCATGATCCGGAAACTAAGGCGTGGACAGAGGGGCTTCTGGGACTGCATCAATTCCTCACCAGCGTCCATTCTGAAGGGCAGTGCCTGTGCCTTGTGGTTGTTAAACATTGCAGCTAGTAACCCAGCACCCGGCACAGCACCTGGCATCTAGAAGGTGCTCAAGAAATGTTTGTTGAATAAATAAATACATTTGTTCATTCATTGACTAAAAGGTTATTAAATGGGTATTGCCAGACTCTGTATGCAAATGTAGATATGTGCTGGGAAAGATTTTGCATTTGGATGAGTAGTGTGCGGTCTGAGAGAAGTCCCTGTGTACAGGTCTGGCTACATAATTTGCGGATGAAAATCCCAGGCTCCCGGTTCAAAATGCAGGCAAAAAAAGCCTTTTCCTTTCTTCTGTGATCCCTCTTGTGACCTGTCATGGTGTTTTTAATTTGCTGTTTAATATCACACTCCCTTGGGGGTAGGGGCACTCTCCAGGTGAGTGCAAATCTTCCCGGGGACCTGCAGCTTATACCCAAACCTGATTTTCTTGTGTTCGTTGCCCAGACCCCCATCAGGGACAAGGGTGGCAGTGGTCACTGGGCTGAGGCTGAGGGAGTCCCAGGGAGGCCTGGAGGTGAGAAGGTGTTGGTGGTTGGTGGCAGGTGGGGAGGTGTGTGGGGTGTGGATAGGGCGGTCCCATAGGCATCAAGGTTCCAAGCCTCCAGCACATGCACCATCGTCCCCTCAGATTCACAAAACACACATTCAAGGGTACAATCATTAAGACTCTCAGGATGGTGATTGCAGAGCACTGACCCCAAGCCTGGAGCCTCCTTCCAAACCCAGGGCCCTGAGCAACTGCACTGGTCTCACGCCCACGTACCTCTGTGCTGACTTCCCCTCGGGCAGCCCCTGCCCACGGTGGGTGGATCCGGGGCTGGCCGGGTGCAGGCAGAAGCGTCTTCCTTCTCTCTGCAGGGGCTGTGAGGGCTTCCAGTGTCTTTCCCATCCTCAGCGTCACGCTGCTGTTCTTCGGCGGGCTCTGCGTGGCAGCCAGCGAGTTCCACCGCAGCAGACACAATGTCATCCTCAGCGCGGGCATCTTTTTTGTCTCTGCAGGTGAGTGTCTGGCCCCCAGCCCTGATCTTTTCACAGACACCAAAGCAAAGCCAGGGTTGTGTGGAGAAGCAATGCTATTTGGGGCTCCCTCCAGGGAAAAAAGCAAGAAAATGTGCAAATTGTCATACTAAGGATAACAACGCAAAGAATTTCATTAGAACCAAAGATGCTGAAACTCCAGCTAAGGGTGGCATGGAGCAAAGATGGGGAGGGGACAGGGTGTCAGAGTCAGGAGAGAGAGAGACTGATGAGCAGGAGAGTGTGTGTGTGTTTGTAAATGTGCTAGGTGTGAACTGAGAGACAGAGTCAGTGTGTTTTAAAGGGCTCCACTTTTCTGTTCACTTAGGCACGTTTGCATACCGTCTCTGGCCTTTTGCGGTATGTGTTTGCCAGGTGATTATTGTTCACAGTTTGCAAGTGCTCAAATCCTCGTATCACTCAAGGTGTCTCTGGGAACACGGTTAAGACCAACAGCCCAAGATGCTCTCGGGGAGGCCCTTTCAATCAATAGCAGACCCGACCAGGAGGCGACCCAGGGTGGCGAGGCGGACGAGAGACAATCTTCAGAAGAGGGTCCTGTTCTCTGCCTTCTCTGCCTTCCCTTCTCCAGCCTTCCTCTGGTGTCCTCATGCTCCTCGATTTCCTCTGGGTTTTCATCTTTCCTCTCATCTCTTTACCATCACTTTCCACCCCACCCCTCTGAAAGGTAGATCAATGTCGTCTGGATGAAATGCTTTGGAGAAGCAAAGAACAAGGCAGAAATGGGGGAAAATGGGGCTTAACTCATTGGTGATGACCTTCAAACTTTGCAAGTAATGGCAAAATATTTATTGAGGCGGGAACGATGCCGGTGAGAAGGAGAGGCTTGCCCTCCCGAATCTGAATCCTGGCTCCACCAAAGGGACCTTGGGAAATGTGACTAACTCCTTGTAACTTGGCTTCCTTGACTTTAACATGACAAACAATAATAGTATCAACTTCATGGGGTTGTAGGAAGCAGGCTGAACATTAAAAGCACAATATTGTTTTCTAGTATTGGAAAAGCAAAAATATAGTTCCCAAGTCTAAAGCTCAGCATCCTGGTGCCCTATGGAACTTGCTTAGGTTCTTTCCCCACTGTTTTCCCTTCTGTGAAGGGAGAAAGAGGGACTGTCCAGCTCTGACTCTCTAGAACTGACTCCAGCAGAGACGGGGGGCAGGGGGGGGCAGCTGCCATCTTGCCCCAGAGAATGTGGTCAGCCCAAAGGTGGTGGTGGCCTCTGATCACTCTGTGTGGACAGATGTCAACAACTGCCAAACCCAGGGACTTGTCTGGCTTTGAGGCATGGTGCTGTCACTAGTGGCCCCGTCCAGACCTTATAGGCTCTGCTGGATCCAGAAGATCAGGACCAATGTTGTGCTGATGTGAGAGTTTCCCAGGAACAAGAGAAGATCATTATTTTGTCCCCCAAGGGTATTGTTAGGCAAGAGTGTGTCACCAGCAACTTTCTTCTTACAAGAGGTGTTGTGTGGGATGGCAGGTAGATGAGACATGTAGGAACTAGAGAGCACATGGCTTCATGGAGAAAGCCCTGACAGGAAGCAAGAAGCTTGGGGTGTAATACTCAGCCCCTCCACTAATCTCCCCGAGCACCCCTAAGATCCTCAGTTTTTCCACCTTTAAAACGAAAGGAGTGGAGGATTCAACACTCTCTAAGTCTCTGTTTTGCTCAGCTGCTCTAAGGTTGTGGTTTCAGGCAAGCAATCAAGAACCTAATATTGAACACCTACTGTGTGCCAGGTTGTGTGTGCAGTGCTCAAGAGCATGAACTCTGAAGCCAGACTGCCTGGTGCAAAGCTTGGCTCTACTACTTCCCTGCTGTGTAGCCTTGGGCAAGTCACTCAACCTCTCTGTGCCTCAATTTCCCCATCTGAAAAATGAGGATGGTAACAGCCCCACTTCTTGAGGCTGTTGAGAGGATTAATGAGTTGATATGCCTAAAGTGCTCAGAAAGGTGCCTAGCATCAAGTACGTGCTCAATACATAGTAGCTGTTGTTTTACACATTGTACCATTTAATTCTCGCTGTCAACCCAAATCGTTAACTTTTCACTCGTTCAACAAATATGCACTTTGCTCTCCCTACAGGTCAGGCTCTGGGCTAAGAGTTATGGCCATAGGAATGAACAAGATAACGCTAGTCCCTGCCCTCAGGGAGTTTGCAGTTTAGTGGGTGGAACAAAGTGATTGACCATTCACATCTTGTTTTCTCCAAGCCTTGTTACTGAAATCTAAATCCACCATGGCTAAGAGTTCTGGGTTCAAATTTTACTTCAACCATTTCCTAGCTGTGTTCAATATGGAAAGTTAATCTTCTCTACATCTCAGTTTCCTCGTCTGGAAAAAGGGGATAATTTTTTTAAAGGCAGGCCTATTGCAATGATGAATTGCCATGGTGTATATAAAGGCTATGCACAGTGCCTGGCATACAGTAAGTGCCCTATAAATGATTGACAACTCACTTGGCTTCTTGCCTATTTTTGCCTAGTCTGACATCTGAGCCTCTCTTTAAACTTTTCTTTCTTTCTTTCCTCCCCCACCCCACCCAGCAAGACCTCCTTTTGGGGCTTCCCAAAATTTCCCAGCTGGCAGAGGAGAGAGAACCATGGCCCTGGGGAATCAGGGGGCATCGCCAGAAGCCACCTTCATTGAGCCAATATGTCTCTGAAGTCTGCCTCCCATTTAACTTAAAAATTCATGTGAATTCTGCTTTCTCCTTCTTATTATATCCATGTTCATTTTAATATAAAAGAATGTGTCTTCCCTACTAATCTTCAAGCCGAATTGACACTCCAGGAAGAGGAGCCGTTTTTCATCCTGTGGTTTCTTGCAGCCTGGCACGAAACTGGATGTGTCAACCCCCAATATTAAGAAACAGCTCAGTAAAGAGAACTTGCTGCCTACCTGCTGAATGCCTGTGTGGGTAGAGCCCAGAGGAGACAGGGCGGAAGCAGATGCTGGCCCTTCCCTCTGGGGGCAAGTTCTAGATGGAGTGTGATCAGAAGTTGTATTCAAAATATTAATAACCCTCATGCATGTGCACCAGCGAACCAGAATGGTTGCACTGGAGCAGAGTCCTGTGGGTCCTGTTATGCTGAGCTTTAATCTTTTGGTTGCTCGACTATGGGGAGATGGAGGGGATACCCAGGAGGAGTATGGAACATTCCACAAATGGAGAGAGGACTCAGGAGGCTCTCAGAATTGGTAGCTTACCAACTGGTGTTGGGAACTTGAACGAGGGACAACCCCCATTTATCACCCCCCTGCACAGGTAGCCTAAATTTGGAGGCAAGCAGATGCCAGCTGGTGTACCAACCTCCATGAGTCATTGCTGGCACCAAGCCCTGGATGAGGCCCTTGAAACAAAGGGACAAAAAGAAACATTTCTTCCCCCTTGGAGCAATAACATGAGAAAGGTAGCCAGACATGGGCACAGCCCTCCAAAAATCTACTGTTTCTTCTTACCACTCCCTAGGGAGTCGATTCCTCTCCAATGGGCTGAGCAGCTATTTCCAATGCTATTCCGTTGGCACTTGGGGAAGCTAAGCCTGCAAGCCTTGTTTATTGGAGATAACAGCTTCGTGTTCCCCAATTCCTGACAGTCAGACAACAGCTGAGCTAAAGCATTGTCTTATCCTGTGCAGATAAAAAGACTTGGTAAGCTACTGCCCCTTCCCTATGGGTTTATGCATTCCCCAAATTGTAGTTCTAGACCCATATGCATTGGACAGCTCCATTTGGACTCTCCATAAGCACTTCCAACTCAGTGTACACAAATCTCCCCTTTTCTCTTAAACCTGGTCTCTTTGCTGCCTCTTATTTTAGCTCAAAATGCCACCAGCCTCCCAATCATCCAAGCTGGGGCCCTAGTAAGTCATTCTCAGTTCCTTCTCTCACACCCCCTGGTCAACGGCTTTCATCTCCTAGCTCACTCCTATTCAATTTTCAGGATCCAGCTCAAATGTCACCTCACCTTCACTGCACAGAGCTTAGTCTTTCTCTCTCCCTTTGCTCCTGAGCCATTTGATATGTCTCTGGTAGAGCTTACTGCATGTTGCTGTAATTGCATTTATATGTCAGTCTCTCCTGCTAATGGTAAGGAATTCAAGGGCAGGGACATGTATCTTGTTTGTCTTCCTCATGACTTAGTGCCAAAGATTAAGTGTTGATGGAACGAATTGCTTCTAAGGGGAAATAAATGCATTCTGAGTTCTACTGCACTCGCTGTAGGAGGAAGGTGTATTCCTTAGCTGAGTGCACACTGCCTGGGACGGAGCAGCAGAATTTTTCATTTCCCAAGAGACAGACCATGCAAGAAGAGCTCAGCGGTTGGATTTCCCAGCTCTAATCCATTCTCCTCTCTCCCCGTTACCTCCACGTTTTCTATAAATATTTCAAGACTCAAAGTGACAGTCACCTCTGAGGTTTATAAAAGACATGTTTTTCTTTTCCCCTTCTCTTAGGGTTAAGCAACATCATCGGCATCATAGTTTATATATCAGCCAATGCTGGAGACCCTGGGCAGCGCGATTCCAAAAAAAGTTACTCCTATGGCTGGTCCTTTTATTTCGGAGCCTTCTCTTTCATCATCGCGGAAATTGTAGGAGTGGTTGCCGTGCACATCTACATTGAAAAACATCAGCAGTTACGTGCCAAATCCCACTCGGAGTTCCTGAAGAAATCTACTTTTGCCCGCCTCCCGCCCTACAGGTATAGATTCCGGAGGCGGTCAAGTTCTCGTTCCACAGAGCCCAGATCCCGAGACCTGTCTCCCATCAGCAAAGGCTTCCACACCATCCCTTCCACTGACATCTCGATGTTCACCCTCTCCCGGGACCCCTCAAAGATCACCATGGGGACCCTCCTCAACTCCGACCGGGACCACGCGTTTCTACAGTTCCACAATTCCACGCCCAAAGAGTACAAAGAGTCGCTGCATAATAATCCGGCCAACAGGCGCACCACGCCCGTCTGAACTGACCTCTGGCCTCTGCCCCACACCCAGCACAGCCTTGGGGGAAGTGTACAGAGATGTCTCTGAGGTTGCATGGCATGGTCCTCGTGATGGTATTACTTTTTACAAAGAATGAAACCAAATGGACTCAGCCCTCTCCCTCATTTGCCTGTCCTCCTCCGAGTCCCAGCCCTCCATCCCTCTCTCACTTTTCAAGCCGATCTTTACTGTCATTCCTCTCTCCGTATCTGTGCCAGATGTTTTCCTTTCTTCCTTCTTTACTGGAAGGACCTTCACATTCTTCCCTCCTTGGAAGAGGACTTTACTAAAAGTCACGGGTGGTGGCCAGGGGGCATTTCCGAATCCCCATCAGGCGCGTTCATAGCTGTCCCCATCGTCTACCCACACAAATCCTCAGGAAACCAGCCGCCCCGGGCGGCCCTGAGGGAGGCATTCACCTTTCTGTGTTAGAAAAACATGACCAGAAATCAAAGATGTCAGAGCCCTGAAGCAGCTAATGTAATAAGCACTCATGTTATTAAAGGTTTTGCCTTGTCGTAACCCACTGAGCTGCAGGAGTTTTGTTTCTTCTGGGTATTTCCTACACAAACCCACTCTTCTGCCACTGAACTGGCTCCTCTCCATCTTGAAAGCTGGGCTCTGCTCATTTACACTCCAGCCACTAGGAGAGATCCCTCTTCACCTATTGAAGCCAGTAAGGTGTTCCCCACAAATGCCAGAGTCAGTGTGTTTCTCCACTTGAATCCCTGGAGGCTACCTGGGGTGGGTGTGTAAACACTGGTGTTCAAGATCGAACTCTGGCCCAGAGTAGCCCTAGAGCCTTGGGCAAGTCGCCCTAGAGCCTTGAGCAGGTCGCCCAAGCTGCAAGCCTCAGTCTCCTCCTCTGCAAAATGGAACATGATAATAGTGCTCTCCTTCGTAGAGTTGTGAGGTTTAAATATCATATGTAAAATGATTAGAACATTGTAAGTGCTAATAAAAATATATTAAATGCTAGTAAAAATTACTTTTAAATGTTTTTGGATGGATTCTAGGCAGAGTTAGCATTGTATTAGTCTGCTTGTGACGCTATAACAAAATGTCATAGACTAGTAGCTTAAACAACAGACATTTATTTCTCATAGTTCTGGAGGCTGGGGAGTCTGAGATCAAAGTGTCAGCAGATTCAGTTCCTGGGGAGGGCTCTCTTTCTGACTTGTAGACAGCAGCCTTCTTGCTGTGTCCTCCCATGGTGAAAACAGGCAATCTCTCTCTCTTCCTCCTTTTATAAAGCCCCAATCCCATTATGAGGGCTACGTCTACGGCCATACCAGCCTGAACGCACCCGATCTCGTCCGATCTCGAAACCATTATAAGGGCTCCACCCTCATGACCTCATCTAACCCTAATCACCTCCCAAAGTCCCCATCTCCAAATACCATTCCACTGGAGGTTAGGGCTTCAACATATAAATTTTGGTTGGGGGAGGGGGTGTGGCCACAATTCAGTCTACAGCAGGCATTACTGCAGGAAAATAAAAGCCAAAGGAAAGTTATTTTATATGGGGGGAGGGAGAGAGTATACTTTGCATAGGCTGTGAGGGCTCTGGGAAGAGAGAGTGGAAGGACATTTGAATATTTTGAATATTTGATTTAGAAAGCGTGACAAATACATCACCTCTACCAACAGTGACCTCCTTGAGCATTTATGGTATACACCCAGGACTTCACACTTCCAGGGAGCTTTCCTACTTAGGGCTCCAGCGCTGATTACAGTCCTGACAACTCACACTTATCTAACGATGCAGGATGCCAGGCCGATGCCAGGAGTGCCACACACATTGGAAATCATTTCCCCCTCCCGGTAACCCCATGAATAAGATGCTATTGATCTCCCCATCTTATCAATGAGGAAACTGAGAAAAGAGAGGTTACGTGACTTGCCCAGATTTTATCCCCACGATGGGACAGAAGTCTTGGGGAAACTAGTGACTTGCTTCCACTCACGCAGTGAATTTTATTATCAAACGTGCACTAGGAACGATTCATTTCATTCAACACTTAAGAGTCACTGCATGCAAATGACACTCAGATACATCAGATTATATCATTTAGTCCTCAAAACAACCATGTGTAGTAGGAACTATCATCCCCATTTTGGCAGATGAGGGAACAGAGGCTCAAAGAGAGTAAGCGTCTTGGGTGCTAATGAGCAAAGCCTGCGTTCGGATCCAAGCCTCTGCTTCCTACATCGGATGGCTTCCCCAGTGTTCCAGCATTTTCCAAATTTCAGTCCCCTCAGTACCACTCTTAGGAAGTTTTTCATAACCACATACCACATAAACAATTATTTAGCTAATGTTTTTCTTTAAACTTTTTCCTTCCATAAGTAGATGTTTGGAAGGGAAATGTATGTCACTAATGGAAAAGGAAAGCTGGAATTCCTTGCCACGAGCAAAAGGCAACTGAGATAATAAATACAATAAAAGCAAAACAATCACGCTGCATTCTAGCTGTGGCTTGTCCTAAGCTGAAGGCTAGCTGCCAGCTTTTTGACAAAAGGATATAACGGAAGTGTTAGAGAGGTGTTAAAAGATATTCTAGCACCAAAAGAAGATGCTTCCCTTGGCTTCATCAGAAGGACCAAAGGAGAACCCCAAAGGGAATACCTTTCTCACTGTGTCATTCGATGCTTTATGACACTGTGGCCGTGCATCCTATCACATCATCTCCTCCCACTCTTGGGGAAAAGTGGCTCTTGTTACCCTTGGAGGGGGACAGATCTGAGAGCTGGAACAAATAGGTGATGAACACTGTGAGCAGGAAGAGGCAGCACCCAGACACCCCGGGAACTGGGAGTTTGTCAAAAACAGGGCATCTTGGGAGTTGATACAGGGTGGAGAGAAAGGTCCCAGGGTCTTAACTAGCTGGGCGCCTGCCCCAGAGACCAAGTATGAAGCCCTTCTGCAAAGGCCAGGGAGCTGGAGGAAGAGAAATGGGCACTTGAGCCCTGGAAAGACCTCCTGCACCAGCCCTGCAAAGCTTTGACACAGCAAGCCTCACTTAACAACTGCTCAGTGGTGCCCAGCTGGCTGGCACCAAATACATATTAATATTGTCACTTCCAGGTAGCAGCCAGGATTCTGGCCAATCCTTGCTGTCCAAATCCCTGGGGAGAGCATTCACATTCACTCAGCCACCACCCTGTGTGTCAAGCACTGTGCCATGAACTTCACTTATTTTGTCCCGTTTAATCCCAGTTGTGTGGTTGGTATTGTTGTTAAACCCACGAGCTAGATGTTGAAATTTGCAAGTAGACAGCAAAGCAGATACACAAACCCATGCCTGCCTGACTCCAAAGCCTACGCATAGCCACTCGCTAAGCTTTCCTGGTCATGCTTCTCAAATCTCTTGCTCCATCACCGAGTTCTCCATCTCCTTCTTCCCCAAACGCAGTTTCCTTTTTTCAGCTCACTCATTTCTAGACCAGCAGGTCCTTCCACCAATCTCAAGACCAGAATGCTTAGGTCTCTCTTTCAAGCTGTTTTAACGTGCAGCTCCTGAAACTGATCTTTTGCCAAGTTACGTCTCTACTTTTTGAGAGGAGAGAGGCAGCTTGGCATTCAAGCACATGAACTCTGCAGCTGTATCTGTCCAGATTTATGATCCCAGCTCTGCATTTATCAACCCCAGACCTTCAACAAGATAATCTTCCCATACCTCAGCTTCCCCATCTGTAAAATGGGTGCAAAAGTAGTACTCACTCCATAGGTTTGTTGTGAGGATTAAATGAGCTTATATTCATGAAGCACTTGGAAAAAAAACTTGAAACATTATAAGCACCCTATAAATGTTAGCTATTATTATTTAATGTAGTTCTCAGATTTATATTTTTTTCTATTTGGGCCCTTTTCTACCTAGACAAATTTTATTTTCCAGATCTTGTCAGCACACACCTCTACTCTAATCATGTCAGTAGTCACACTGTACCCTGGCTACATCCACACGTATTCCCAACTCTCTGCCTTTGCTGATAAATGTTCTCCCTGTCTGAAATGTTTTCTCTTGTCCTCCTCAAATCCTACTCATCCTTTAAAGCCAAGATCAATCCTCAAGCTTTCCATGATGTCTTTAGTGACTGCTCAGGCCATCCAATCTCTAACTTCTTGGCATTCATTCATTCATTCATCACTTATCATTAAGCACTATGTGCCAGTGCTATTGATTGCGTGTTCGTCTTCTCCAAACCTCATGTTGAAATTTGATCCTCAGTGTTGGAGGTGGGGCCTAATGAGAGGTGTTTAGGTTGTCAGGGCCGATCCTCCATGAATAGATTAATGCCCTCCCTGGTGGGATGGGGGAGTGAGTGAGTTCTATTAGTTCTATTAGTTTCCAGGACAGGTAATTGTTAAAAAAAAGAGGCTGGCACCTGCCCTCTCTCTTGCCTCCTCTCTTGCCATGTGATCTCTGCACACATTGGTCCCCTCTGCCTTCCGCCCTGAGTGGAAGCAGCCTGGGGCTGTCACCAGATGCCCAATCTTCCAGCCAGCAGAATCGTGAGCCAAATAAACCCCTTTTCTTTATAATCACCCAGCCTCAGGTATTCCTTTACAGCAACACAAAGCAGATTAAGACAGCCAGAAGCAGCCATAACCCCCACAGATATGACTACTGCCCTCATAGAACTCTCAGTCTAGTGGGGGAGAAAAACATTAAACAAGTGAGCACACAAACCAACGTCACTTAAAGTTGTGATGAAGGGAAAATATAAAGCAAAAAATACAGAAGAATATAAACAAGGATCTCTAATTTTGCTAGGGGATCAAGGAAGTTGAAATGACATTTAGGATCAGACCAAAAGGCTGAGAAAAGTAGCATCGGATGAGAGCAGAGGACAGAGCTGGGTCCAGAGGATGCAGCATTACAGGCATGTTAAGGATTTTGGATTTTGACCCTAAGTGCATTTAGAAGCCGCCTAACAGTTTTTAATCAGGGATATATTGGACACAATCTAACATGTATTTTCAGAAGTTTAGTAAGTTAGGCACCCAGTGAAATACTCATTTCCTAAATCTCACCTCTGGAAATAGTTATTTAAGGGCATTTATCATTGCCTGCTTTGTCCATGGACCCTAGTAGGTAAATATGACCATGTTCTGGACATGAGTCTGCCCCCAGTCGCAGCTGATTAAATCACAAGGTCACACCTGATATAAGGCTAGCCAATCCATTCATAGGGTGGCCAGTGGCTAGGATTTGTGCCAGGGCTCCAAAAGGTCAGCTGTGCCAATTAGATATCTCTACTGGGATTTTGTTTTTTAGAGACAGAGTCTCACTCTGTCACCCTGGATAGAGTGCAGTGGCATCATCATAGCTGACTGCAATCTCAAACTCCTGGGCTTAAGCAATCCTCCTGCCTCAGCCTCCCGAGTAGCAGGGACTACAGGCGCATGCCACAATGCCTGACTAATTTTTCTGTTTTTAGTAGAGACGGGATCTCACTCTTGCTCATGCTGGTCTAGAGCTCCTGAGCTCAAGTGATCCTTCCACCTCAGCCTCCTGGAGTGCTAGGATTACAGGCGTGAGCCACCATGTCTGGCCTCTACTGGGATTTGTAAGTAAGAGACACAGAAGGCAATCATTAGCTGGCTATAGGGAACAGAGCAGAAAGGATATGAGGGAGCCAGCCATGGGGCTAGGGCAGCAGGATTGGGCCAAATGCAAGCTGATATTATTTAAAAATGGTTTGGTAAAGAGAGGAACACCCTGCAAAGGCTTCCCATTGTACTTAAATAAAATCCAAATTTTTGCTAGCATCTCCAGGGTCTTGCATTATCGAAAGCACGCTGATCTATTCAACATTGTTCCATACTACTTTCATCTCGATACCTGCACTCCAGTCAGGCTGTCTTTCCTTTTCAGTTTCTTGGTCAAGTCAAGCATTTCTGCCCCAGGGCCTTTGCACCTGCCATTCCCACTGCTTGAAATGTCTTCACTCTCTTTATATGGCTGGCCCCTTGTCATCCTTCACTTCTGAGCTGATGCATCACCTCCTCAGAGAGGACTTCCTTCACCAGCTCTGTGAAATAGATAGATCATCTGTTATTCTTTATTAGAGTCCGTACTTATTCCCTTAATAGCGCAAAAGTTTGTAATATTTTATTTTCGTGGATTTCTTTACTTGTTTTTATAGGTTTCCCCACAAGAACATAAGTCCTTGAGGGTATCCTCCATGTCTGATACGGAGCTATTCACCTGGTAGGTGCTCAAATATAGGAAGGAAGGAAGGAAGGAAGGAAGGAAGGAAGGAAGGAAGGAAGGAAGGAAGGAAGGAAAGGGAAGGGAAGGGAAGGGAAGGGAAGGGAAGGGAAGGGAAGGGAAGGGAAGGGAAGGGAAGGGAAGGGAAGGGAGGGAGGGAAGGGAAGGGAAGGAGGAGAATGTAGTAGCAGCTGTTTAGAGGAAAGCAAAGAAACACAAGGGAGAGGAAGAGAGTGGCTTCCTTGTTTTCTAATACCTTCCCTGTCCCATTTCCTCAAGGCCCAGGTGTATCTAAGTTGCCGTTCTCAGATCCCCGGGATACTTTTTCCGCCTTCCTTCAACAATCCTCCCTTTCCCTGAGCAAGCCTGAGTGAGTTTCTGTTCCTAGTTACCAAATAAACACTGACTAGAAACCATGCCTCAAGAAGCTTCTGGAACTGGGGAAAACCCAGCCATAGAGGAGCAGCTGAGAGTCCCTCTTCGAGACAGTAGGAGTGGGACAGCCATGCTACTTCTAGGTGTTTAGTCAGGATGTTTATTGAAGAGAGATCAGAACCGCAATGCAAGTTCAGTTCAGAAAGAGCTAAGACAGAGAGAGAACTGGGAACCAGAAACCAAGTGGCAGCATCCGAGAGTTTAATAAATCATCAGTCTAAAATCAAAGCCACCCTAAAGGCAATGGCAAAGCCAAGTCATCAGGTTGAAAGCAAGCAACTCCTGGATGTTAAATTAAATTGCTGTTATGCTAGCTGCTTTTTTGTAAAGAAAAACAAATAAAACAAGTTTTGAGATGGTGTTCTGGACTTAATGGATTCTTCTCCAATGTTTTAGGCAAGATGCTTTTGGCTGCAAGTAACACCTAACTCCAACTTAATTAGCTCATATTAGTCAGGTAGCCTAGGCTATCTGTCATAAATAAATCCCCAAATCTCAGGTGCTTAACACAATAGACCTTTATTTCTTGCCCAGTGCAAGTACTTCTGGTTGGCTGGCACCTCTGGGTAGCAGTGACTCAGGGACCCAAGCTGCTTCTGTCTTGCAGTTCTGCCATCTTGTGGCTTCAAGGTTATCCCAGTGTCATCCACCTGGTAGATGGGAGGAAGAGGGAATGAACAGTGGTGAGAAGGGGAAAGATCATGCACCTAAACTTAATCACCCTAGCCCAGAAGTAACCCACTTTATGTTGCATCGGGTTGGTGAGAATGAATCACATAGTACTGTCTAGATTCCAGGGGAAGGGATGCCAAAAATGCCATCCATGGCCGGAGAGTTGCTTCCAAGTAATAACTCTATATTATATAAGGTGTGCACAGGTCTTTGGCAGGTAACTAGTCATCTCTGCCATGCAACTTAAATAAGAAAAACGTATCTTCCATAAAAAGAAATCTCAAGGTAAAGTGGCCACGGGATTAGTTACTTCAGCAGCACAAAGATAAATGCAGGAATTCAAAGTCTTTGCATTTTTCCACACTTCATTCTTTGGCCGGTGTCCCATCACATCCAGATACCACATCCAGCATGAAAGGGCTGCCTCTCTCCCATGTGTCTTTAAAAGTGAAGGAAGTGATCTCAGAAGCACACCAGCAGACTCTCTCCTAATTCTTGCTACACAGTATTGGGCCACGAGTCCACTCCTAAGCCAGTCATCGATAAGAGGAATAAATTACCATGGGAGACCAAGACCAGTGGTTCTCAGCCCTAGCTGCACATTAGACTCGCCTGCAGGGAAAATAATAAAAAATACAAATGTCCAATCTGTATTCCAGAGATTCCTATTGAATTGGTCTGGGCTTCAGAAGTTACCAACTAATAGTTTAAGGACTAAATTCTATCCACCCTCTTTTTTAGTTTGATCCATAGGATGTTTACAAAATTCAGGAACTTAAAATGACACAGCAAATGGGGCAAAATTTTGACAATTGGTGAACCTAGGTGAAGGCTATACAGAAGCTGTTTATAAACATTCATACGATTTTTCTTATAGATTGAAATCATCTCAAAATTTAAGGTTACAAAAAAAGGGGGGGAAATGGGAACTTTACATATAAAAGCCAGGATTTACGTCTTCTCTTGAAAAATCAGGAAATCTGGAAAAACTAACTCTGTATTCCTGCCGAAAATTAAAAGCAGGCCCGAGTATCAGTGCCCAGACTTCTGACCCAGCACCTCCAGGGCAAAGGCCTGGGCACCTGTATTGTTAGCTAACGCTCAGGTGTTTGGGAATCACTCTCTGGAGTCCTTTAAATTTTTATTCATTTTCTTCTACCCTGTTCCATCCTCTTCCAACCTCTATGTATAGCTTGGATTATTTTTTGCCAAGCGCGGCACCTTGCACTTGCCCACACTGAAGCTCATCCTTGGCAACTCCTCTGCCCACTCACACAGCCTGGTGAGATCTTCCTGCGGCTCGTCACCAGCGGCTTGGCATTTCACTACCTGGCACAGCCAAGTGCCATCAGCAAATGTGGAGCTATCACCACTTACACCTCCAGATCAGTTAGGCAAATGTCAAATAAGACCAGTCCCAGCACTGACACCCCACCATTCTCAATTAATCAATTAACTAACTCATAATAACCCAACTCAGTGTCTGGTTGCAAGCAAAAGAAAGCAACTGTGGCTAACTTCAGCAACAGAGGGACTGAGTGTTAAGTCGGAGCTTCTCAACAGCAGCACTGTCGGCATTTGGAGCTGGATAATTCTTTGTGGTGGGGGTCTGTCCCGTGCACGGAAGGATGTTTAGCAGCATTTCTAGCTTCTACCTACCAGATGCCAGTAGCACAACTCCCCTACCCCACCAAGTTGTGACAACCAAAAATGTCTCCCAACATTGCCAACTGTCTCCTGAAGGCGGGGGAGGCAAGAGTCACTCCCAACTGAGAACCACTGGTACAGGGATGGGGAAGTTGAAGAACTAGGCCTTAGAAAAGATGGAAACCTGAGTCATTCTAAGATTCTAGACAGCAAGGACTAGTATAACAGATAGAAGAGTTTGAATCCTGGCTCCACCATTTGCTAGTTGTGTAACTTGACAAGTTACTTAACCTCTCTGTGCCTCAGTTTCCTCATCCATAAAATGCGATAATCAGGATAGATTTGGTTATACAGTGGGAACAAACAACCCCAAAATATCACTAGCTTAAAACAAATTCTGTGTATTCAATGTGGTCAGCTCTGGCTCAGCTCACAGTGCCCACTCCAAGAGACCAAGGCTGATAAGAGGTTCCACCATCGGAACATTGCTGGTCAAATTGAAAAGGAGAAAAGGAAGATAAACTGGTTCTTAAACGTTTCTACCTGTAAGTGATACCCATCACTCCTGCTCATAATTCATTGATCAAACCAAGTTACGTGGCTATACCAAATGTGAAGGGTACAGCAAAGCAAAAATATACCATATGCCTGTAAAAAAGAGAAGAAATGCTGATTGATAAGCAGCACCAACGCCTAACAGAAGTAATAGTAGTGACTTCATACGTCTGTTGGAAAGGGTAAACAAATTAATGCAAACAAAGTTCTGAGAAGAGTATCTGGCATATATTAACTGCTTATTATTATTTATTAATTCAGCAAATGTCTATTGAGCATTGTGATGGCCACTTTCATGGGTCAACTTGGCTAGCCTATAGCATGCAGCTATTGGATCAACACTGACATAGGTGTTGCTGTGAAGACATTTTGAAGATGTGATTAACATCTGCAATCAGTTGGTTTTAAGTAAAAAAGATTATCCTCAATAATCTGGGTGGGCCTGGTGCAGTCAATCAAAGGGCATCATGAGCAGAACTGAGGCCCCTGCTAAGGAAGCATAAATTCCACCTGTGGACAGGTGGCCTGCAGTCCTGGCCAAGAATTTCCAGCCTGCCCTTCCTCACAACCTGCCCTGTGGATTATGGATTTGCCCAGCCAGCCCCCACAACCACATAAGCCAATTCCTCACAATAAATCTCTTTACACCCTTATCTCTCAGTTTCCTCTTCCTCCCTGCCTTCTCTCCTCTCCCACCACCTTGTTAAAAGGCATAAAACCTGGGTCGTATTCCCCACTTTTGATGTTGACTCCTTTCTGATCTCCGACCCCTCTGGTCCTAACTCCCAGGCCACTAATGGAAGTTTCCTGGTTTGACTCACGGATCCTCGTCCTCCTGGTTCCTTCTCACTCCTGCTAGTGTCACCTCCTTAGAGGTCAAGCAGCTTCTTGCTCTGTGCGGGGCATCCCCAAGGGCTAAAGGACTTGGGAGAGCAGAAACTTTGAGCTACGTGACCCTGGCTGTCTTGCCTGCTGGCCCAGCCCCATCCTCCTGGTCTTTGAAACAGATCCAGTTCATGTCCCCGCTCTGTGACAAGTTGCTTTCTGTGCTTCAGTGTGCTCAGCTTTTGCGGGGGCCAGAGCATGCCACCCCAAATATCCCACTTTGGCATAAGGATTATTTTAGATTCAGGAAAAGCTCTTTACCCTCCCCTTTCTGCCTAAAGGCAGGGCATAAATTTCCCTTTGTGAAGGTGTCTTTCCTCCCCTCTCTCATACCAAGCGTCAATGGAAAAGAAGAAAAACTCAGTAAAATAATTTAAGGAGGTTTATTCTGAGCCAAATTTGAGGACCATGGCCTGGAGCCACACCCAAGAAGCCTTGAGCAAGTGAACTCACTGTGGCTAGCTTACAGCTTGGTTTTATACATTTCAGGGAGACAGGAATTACAGGTAAAGTCATAAATGAATACATGGAAGGCATACATTGGCTTGTCCCAAAAAGGTGGGACATCTCAAAGCAGGGGCTTACAAGTCATAAGTGGATTTAGGGATTCTTTAGTTGACAATTGGCTGAAAGAGTTAGGCTTTGTCCAAAAAACTAGGAATGGGAAGAAAGGAATGCTTGAGTTAAGATAAAGGTCTTCTGTCTTTTATGTGATGTTATACCAGAATCAGGTTGGGAAGTAAACCACATCATAAAAAACCTGTTTACTGAGATTTTGTCACTTGTAGGTGTGACTCACCAGGCCCCCTTAGAAAGGAATTTTTTGGGCAAAGAAAAAGATCAAAGTTCAGTCCTCACAAGAAAAAGAGATGACTCATCACTGGAGATGACGTCCACTGAAATCTGCATAAGCAAACCTTACTGAAATAATCTTTATCTTCCATTAGTCCCCTCCATACATTTACCTTCCCACAGTTTACACCCCTAGAAGCCTAAACCCTTTTCCTTTGTTTTGCCACTTCTCCACAAATTTATCGCTCTTTGTTAAAGTGGTATATAAATTCTTAAGATTAACCACTCCTTTGGGTTTTCACTTCCTTGTGTGTGAGACTTGCATGTACATGGACAAAATTAAATTATTATCATCAAGTAAAATATATATGTCTGTTATCCTTTCGATCCTTTGTCAGTTTAATTTGCAGGGCCCCAGTTACTTAACCCAAGAGGATAAAGAAAAAAAAATTTCCCCCTCTACATTGCAAAATAGAGATAACAACAGAATCCTACTCATTTGGTGTAGTGAGCATTAAACAAGACTATGCCTCTGTGACACTTAACACATGACCAGCTCATAGTCAATGCTTAATAAATGAGAACTTCTTAGATAGTTTCAAATACTAGTCCCATCCACTCCTCACCCCTGGCCTTGGTATCTTTGATCTTTAAGGTTTCAGGACAATTTAGAAAAGGCAGAACAGTTCAGTCACAGAAACTTAGCTGATTTTCTTAGTCACAAGCAAGCATGCAATCTCTACTCCAAGCCTATCTCAGGAAGGGGAACATCCATGAAAATTTTAAAAACCCAAACCCTACAATCTTTTCTTCAAACTCACCCCCTCCCATCACATAAGGGGATACTTTGATTAAGCAGGGAGCCACAGGGAGCTGGCTTCTCTCTCCTCTGGCACCCCATGGACAATATTTCCATCCCCTAGATGTGGGGGGAGTCACATAAAGTCTTGTGCCTTTGAAGTATCTGAACTCACATTTTACATATCAAGAGGGAAAAGGACCATAAATCATTATTGGCAAGAAAGATAGGAGAAACAGGGGAGGTCAGTATTCCAAAGCAATTAGTTGGGGTGACAGAAGGAACAAAAGGAAAGACATTATGCAAATGGAAGGCCATTCCACCTTGAGAAGATAATGTCTGCTCTGAGCACAGAGGAAGGAGTTTAAAGCAGCCCAGTTCATTCCAGCTGTTTGAATATTAAGCTTCCTTGTGAGTAATATTAGGACTGGGTAGCATCAAGCCTCTGAAATGTTAATACTTTCATATTCCTCCATAATTATGTTAGTAGCATTAACTGTATTAGATTTTAATATTTCACAACACTGAACAAGGAGTACAGTAATAAATCTTTTACTTCTCCAAAATAACTTAAACCACACTGGAGCCTGCACCTGTCTCCTTTTGTGCAGGTTTCCTCTGTATAGCTTTTTTAGGTCTACTTGATGGGCAGTGGTCTTGCATAAGGAGTCAGTCCTCAGGGAAGCGAACAGAGTCTGATTTCTGTTACATTAGGAGGAAGCCAGCCACAGCTGAATGGGAGAGATCACCCCTCTCCTACCCTTTATCCATGGAACGAAAACTCTTCCTTCCCTCCACCAGGAGAAAAGGAGATTAGAACATATCCCTCTTCCACCAGCAGAAGAAAACAGAAAAAATTGACACCTGAGGTGGCAAATTTGGGGCAGCTGGAATGGCTGAGGATTTATTACCTGTTGGAGAGGGACAGCAGATTTTGAGGAAAGGACATCTGGGGACATTGGCAGGTTTCAAAGTTGGAGGAAAAATAAGAAGAGTATTAGAGGACAAATGGCTTCCATGTGCTGGTGGTTCATCCACCCGTTGTCAACACCCCCCGTCGATGTCACACATTGCTTCTGTTTAGTGTGTCAGTGCTCAGAACATCCTTCAGCTGACCCCAGCCACCCTTTGAGGGAGGGTCTCGCTCCACTGGAGTTGAGCATCTGCTCAGCTTTTCCATTCGGAGCCTTCATTGTCCACTCCAAGGTATTAGCCACCCAGAAAGCTGTCTTTTTATCCACCCCAGGGGTTCATCCCAGAACTATTTATCTCCTTTAAGCTCTTAAAAGCTCTTATTTCACTCTTTCAAGACTACAGGGCTACTCACCCTTTAAAGGTAGTTCTTGGATTGTTTCTAGGAGGCCCCACAGTTACCTGGGAGCTGCTTCTATTTGTTCCTTAAAGAGTGACCATTATTACTTCCCTCTTCCCAGAGAATAGAGCTTGATTTCCTCCAGAGGGGCCCAGAGCATCACAATACAAAGGCCTTTTGTGGCTCTGGAGAAATTCATCTTCCCAAGAATGGTAACATGACCTTCTGTAACCTCTCCCGCTAGGGCAGAGAAAATAACTCTAATTCTGACATGGCCTCTGCTACATAAACTAAAGCCGGGTTATCTTCAGAGACAGCCTTAGGTGTGTGTTAGGATTTCAGCTGCCTGGCAGAAACTTTGCTCCATAGATTCCACCTCTTCTGTCCCCTAATAACAGGATAGAAACTAAATCTTTCACTCACCAATGGGAAATGAATAGGTAGTGTTTAAACTGGACTGGAACAGGAAAACAAATGGATTTTTTTTCAGTCCAAGAACAAATGCTTAAGTCTTAAGAAAGTGTTCCTCTCCTTTGACCACAAACGCTCCACTTATCTTATTATTATATTATGAATTGTTGAATATTAATTACATTTATGTTGTTAACTAAAAAAAATTAACATGGTCTATTCTTTGGGGAAAAAAGAGCTTTATTTCTCATAAAGGATGGCAACCTGTTGGGTGGCCATTCCAACAGGTTGGGAAGCAAAGCCCCAGCCAGTCACACAGGCTTCAAAGAAGAGATAAAAGCGAATGAGCCGGGTGGTCAAATATACATATTCAACATGCTATGGGAGGAGTCATGAATATTTATGAAGGGAAATCATATGCATGTAATTGTGCTTTCTCTCTCCCATCCTGTCATGGCTGGGAACTCAGTTTTAAGGTGTTGCTGGGGTTCCCTTGGCCGAGAGGGGTCCATTCAGTTAGCAGAGGGCTTAGGATTTTATTTTTAGTTCACAATATTAATTATATAATTATATTATGTATTAAGCCCCAATTCCCCAGGCTGGTCTCATGTGTTGCAATACCTGCCATCTCACGTGTCTGCTGAATATGAAGATATTTCTCCTCTGCTCTTTCTGCTGGTGGGGAGGGCAAGCTTTGATACTTCTGTTTTTTCCAGATGGTGACAAGGAGGAGTCCTACTTCCATGAATGAGGGGTGCAGGCTAAGATGGGGGTCAGTAGATATTTCCACTCTGGGCTATGGCTTGTTTTCTTATCAGGTAATTGCAATCAGATACAATGTCATTTTCCCTTCAAAAACCACCCCCATTTAGGCTACCTGAGAAATGTGTTTGCTTCTTCTGAGTTGACCTTGACATTATTCCTTGAGAAATAATAAATTAGCTGGGCATTGAGTCAAAAGCACTGAGTGCTAAGAAAAGAAGAAATGGTCAGACCTACCCCAAAGCCATCCAGGTTCAGTACCATTTAACCTTCCTGCTACAGGGGGAAAGAAGAAATCCCACAAAGCAGGAGAAACAGCCTACCAAGCTGTGGGTCTAGCCCCTCCAGAAGTTCCCAGCCTTGGCTGCCCATTAGAATCACCTGGGGAGATTTTAAAAACCACAATGTGCAGGCTATACTCCAGACCAATTATATCAGGATCTCTGAGGGTGGGCCCCAGGCATCAGCATTTTGTAAAGCTCCCCAGATGACTCCATGTGCAGCCAAGGTTGAGAACCACAGCTCTTACCTCTACAGGCAAAGGCAGCCACACCCAAGTGAGTACCATGTGAATGCACAGTGACTTAGCCACTGGTAAACGTGGCCCATTTTTCTGGAATCTGACCCAATTCTGTTTGTGTTCCTTTATCTTGAAGAGAGATGGGGACAGGAGTGAAGAGTGGCCGGCCACCTCCTCCCCTCGCCAACTCTGGTGCTAATGTTGTATGGCTGGAGTATAAAGATTCTCTCTCAAGGGCCCTATAACCTCACAGCTGGAGGACACAACTGTAAACTAAATAAAAATAAAGTCCTAAGCCCCCCTGCCAACTGAACAGACCCTCTCTTGGCCAACGGGACCCCAGAAAAACCTTAAAACTGAGTTCCCAGCTGCCACGAATGGAAGGGAGGTTGGACACACCTCCTTATACCCCTTCCCTTTTGGAGCTTAGCTACAATGATTGACCAGCATTAATGTTAAAACAGAGATCATAAGACTGACAAAACAGACTCTTTGTGACAATAAGATACTGAATTATCAACAGGACCTAGGGCCATGTAGGGCAAAAGTTAAATCACCTGCGGGCCATCATTTTGCTTAACAGATCACTTGAGTTGTATGTTGTGTCTTGTCTCTGATTAACAGACTTTTTTAACTTAAAACATCCAAGCCTTTAGACAAAGCTTTACTTCTTTAACCAATCACAGATCAAAGAACCTTTGAACCCACCTATAACTTGTAAACCCCCAGTTCAAGGTGTCCCACCTTTTTGAGCCAAACCAATGTATAACTTTCATGTATTGATTTATGATTTTACCTGCAATTCCTAAAATGTATAAAATTCTAAAGTGTATAAAACCAAACTGTAACCCAATCACCTCAGGACCACTTACTCAGGGCTTCCTGCGTATGGCTTTCTGGGCCAACAGCCACACATATTTAACTCAGAATTAACCTCTTTAAATTATTTTACAGAGTTTGGGATTTTTTTTTTCCTGTTAGCACAACCCATTAGCCACAGTTAGTGACCACAGACAGTTTTGCATAGGAGCCACATTGTTCTACAGTTAGCCTGGTTCCACTGGGGGCCTGTTCCCCATCAGGCTCCTGGCCAGCACTGCCAAAAGTGAGGGCGTGTGAGCCATGGGAGAAGGAAGTGAAGCGGCAACCAGGGCATGCTGAAATTTCGAGAAGGTGAGGCAGATGCAAAGGTGCTGGCAGGTTCCAGCTTGGCCTCACTGTCCCACACTGCATCCAGCTCTTCTCCTAGAACACCAGCCCTGCTCACCCACAGTGACCTGCAGACGTGACTTCACAGAGGCAGCAGCTATGGAGAGCCTACGGCCTTCTGTGGCTTCTCCACCATCCCCTTTGGGGTCTCGCTCCTGAAGCTGAATGGGGTCGGCTTCCGGGCCTCCCTGCAAGATCTGACATGTTCTCCCATGTGTCAGAGCTTCAGAACAGTTGGTGAGTGCCTTTTCTCTGATCCCCTACTTCCTTTAAATGGACTTTTATTTCTGCACTTCCTCCCACACTTGTGTAATGTCAAATTCTTATAACCCCTGATTCCCCAACACTCATTATGGTCCTGCTTTCTGACCAACACACCACAGAAGGGCATGAGGGAGCCTCCCAGAATGTTGGAAATGTACTCTACCTTGATCTGTTCAATGGTCACATGGCATCTATATATAGTTTTAAATTCATCAAATTTTACACTGGATATTTGTGCACTTTACCATTCATATGCCACATCTCAATAACTTTTTTAAAAGAGTGACTTAAGAGACTTTATTAGACAAATAAAACACAACAGTAGGTTGAATGCAAGCCCCCTCTGTCACTTGCATGGGCCACAGACTCCCAGCCGCTGTGCCTCTCCCCCTGTTGTTGCTGCTGCTGCAGTTGCTGCTTCTGCTGAATATGTAACAGTCCTTCAAAGGACTCCTCTGCCTGCTGGCTTTGACAATAAGAGATCATGATTACAAATGGCTTTAGACTAGAGAAAGATCTTTGGTCTTCATTAAGGTTTATTTGTGACTGTTCCAATGGTGGTTTCTGAGAGAAGAGAAAGCTTGCCGATGGTAATTAGGCCCTCCTAATTGCAGTAGTCACTGATTGCTTGTATTAAAAACATTTGAGGAAGTGTAGCAATTAGAGCTTTGGGAAATATTTAAAAAACAAAGTGAAAAGAGGCCTCATAGTGCAAGGACACAGAGAGGCAGCCAAGAGCCCCTGCCCAGCTGGAGTGAACCCTTAGCAACCCTAGACGTCTGGGCAGTGCACCCCTGGGACAGTGGCCATGACAGTCTGAGGAAGAAGAGGTGAGTTCCCCCAGTCATTCTCCAGACACGGCTGTGAATCTGCCCGGAAGAAGCAATTTAGAAGGAAGATATATCGCAAACAATGCATAAGGATAATAATAATGCCAGGTATATATTAGTTATATATATGTGTATATATATATATATATACATACACACAAACATTAACATGTTAAATCCATACAACAAGCTACCAGCATTGCTCCCATTTTAAAGATGAAAAAACAGAGGTCTTCATTTGAGGAAAAAGTTGAAAACTTTCTCAAAGTCCCACACACAGCAAGTGGCAGACCCCAATTCAAATCCAGGTCTGTTTGATTTCAAAGCACATGCCTGGTACTGATCTATTTATTCTGTGTCTTCCTCAGTCTCAGAGCCCTGGACCCCTCTAGCCACCAGCACCCCAGGAAGGAGAGCTTGCTTGCAAGCTCACACCAGTCCCTCCCACCAACCCTCCTTCAGTATGTCTCTCTCTAGGACCTACTTGTGGTCCCAAACCAGGTAACAACTCCTCTTGCTCATCTTTGTTCCTGTCCCCAAGCTCCCTGAGAATGAGCTCAAGGAATTTCTCCACTCCCCTTCCCAGACAAGATTGAGGATCCAAGGTCTTTCATCTGTCCCTGTAATTCTACCTTGAAGAATTCTAATCCTATTCATTGCTCATCTTCAAAATTCTTCAACCACCATCCAAACTTACTTTTTCCTCTGGCCCCTTGGTCCCCCACTACCCTTAACCTGGAATGTAAGCTCCATGGGGGAAGAGATTTAGATCTGTTTTATTTGCTGCTGTAACCCTGGCACTTAGAAGAATGACTGGCACATAGTAGGTACTCGCCAAATATTTGCCCAATAAATAAGAGCTTTCTGTTATCCAAACAGAAATGTATCCTCTCTATTTCTAGGCATCTCTTAGGATATGACGTTTTCTCAATTGCCAGAAATACATCTTCTGTTGTTCCTTTCATCATTCAATTTCTCTAGAATCATACCTCCATGATTTTCTAGCCCACATAGGTCCATTTCCCCCTTTTAGAGCACAAGAAGCATATGTATTTCTAAAGCCTGACATATGATCACTTCTGTGTCACTATGCAGTGCCACCCCAGATAAAGGTGTTCTCAAATTCACCTGTGTGGTGCCTTGAAGTGAGGGTGTTTCAAACACACATGTACTATGTCTAGGAGGAAGCAAGGTTAAAACTTTATTTCTGTCTCTTAATTGATACTGGCACCACAAGAGAAATACTGGTCGATTAAGTAAGGAATGCTAATTGCTTACTCACCTCCTACTGACAGTGATGACAGGCTTGGTTAAGAGTTTTTATTAAGGCCCACTAAGGGGAAGACTGTGTGGCAAGTTTCTGGATTGCTGGGAAGGGAGAGACTTTGCACGTAGATGCTGAGGGGGTGCAAAGTGTAGGAAGACACAGGTGAATGAGGAAACAGATCCCGGGGGAGGGAGGACAGCTGGGAAGATTGCAAATCACATACATAGATCATGCAACTTGCAATGTGTTTAGATCTGAAATATTTTGTTGTTCAAAACAAATTTAATCTGTACTGATTGTCTTGATCCATTTTGTGTTGCTATATAGGAATACCCGAGGCTAGGTAATTTATAAAGAAAAGAGGTTTATCTGACTCATAATTCTGATGTCTGGAAAAGTTCATGATTGGGCATCTGTATCTGGTGAGGGTGTCAGGCTGCTTCCACTCATGGAAGAAAGAAATGAGGAGCTGGCGTGTGCAGAGATCACACGGTGAGAGAGGAAACAAGAGAGAGACGGCAAGGGGAAGTGCCAGGCTCTTCTTAACAACCAGCTCTCACTGGAACTCAGAGGGAGAACTTACCCCACCCAAGAGAGAATTAATCCATTCATAAGTGATCCACCTCATGACCCAGACATCTCCCATTAGGCCCCACCTCCTAACACCACCACACTGGGGATCAAATTTCAACATGAGATTTAGTGGAGATAAATATCCACCCCATAGCACTAACATATGCACCAGGTGCCTTTCTAAGCACTTTATGTGCATTATTGCATGTGTCCTCATAGCGACCCTACAAGGTGGAAATTATTATCATCTCCACTTTAGGAATGAGGAAAGTGAGGCCTGGAGAGATAAAGTAAGTTGCTCAGAGTCACCGAGTTAGTAAGCGGCGGAGCTGGGTTCAGACCACATCCATCTATTTCAACAGCCCATGTTTCTGAACATTATTTTACAGTGATCAGCAGTGGGAAGCTAGTGGGCTTCACAGTGTCTGGAAGCTTCCCTACCACCCACCACTCTCTTGATTCATTCTGCAAATAACTTGCTGAGCGCCTACAACAGACCAAATTCCATGCTCTGTATGCAATACATAAGTAACGTGTTATAAAGTTCCTTTGGAGATTGGCTGAGATGACAAATGAAGCATAAGCGCCTGTATCTTTATTACTCCACATCCCATGAAACAAATCCATGCCAGCATGTGAAAATGAGAAAGTACCATCAGATGGCCAGAAATTTTAAGTCAAAGCTGAAAGCAGAGAAGCGGACAGCATACACACTACAGATAAACAAACCTGGAGGGAACCTTCACCTCAAAACAAGCAGGAGAACATACAGAAAAGGTAGGAATGTAGGAAGAAGAGATTCCAAGCTCAGAGTCAAGTAGCACAGGAAGGAAGTGTGAGCCCAGGAGAACTTGTCGGGGTGATTAACTTGGGAGGTGGAATAAACCTGTCCTTGTGTTAAGCATTGAGAAGCTTACCAGGTAAAAGCATTGGCAAGTAAGATGCATTCAAGCAGTACCACATTCAGGTGCATCATGGTGAAAATTGTTAACATCAAGAATAAAGAGGCCGGGTGCGGTGGCTCACACCTGTAATCCTAGCACTCTGGGAGGCCG
>VBSM01002153.1:15704606-15768934 GCA_008086735.1 Cheirogaleus medius
AAAAAAAAAAAAACACTGATACCTACAACAGCATGAATGAATCTCAAAAACATTATGTTTAACAAAAGAAGTTAATCAATCACCAAAGAGAACATACTGTATGACTACACTTACACAGTCTAGTCTTAGTTTAAGATAAATGAATCTATGGTGATAGGAGACCTAGACTGGCTAGAAAGGAGTACAAGTGAATTTTGTGGAATGATGGAAATGCTTTGTACCTTATTTTGGGATGGGGTTGTTACATAGACATATATATGGCAGTCAAAACTCATCAAGCTGAACCTTAAGACCTATACATTTTATTCTACATAAAATATACTTTAATTTTTAAAATATGTTTTTAAAAAACCTGTAAGTTGGGTTTTCCATTTTTACAGGTGAAATATCAAAGTTCAGAGAAGTCAAGATGCCAGCTTACCATCGTACAGGGTGGTAGAATCAGAATTTATGACCAGATCTGACTGATTCCAAAGCCCATGCTATACCTCATGAGCACTATATTAAACCATTCAAAAGCTCCTCTGCTAGGGCAACTAGGCAAGAAAAAGAAATAAAAGATATACATATTGGGAAGAAAGAAGTGAAACTATCTCTGTTTGCAGGTGACATAATCTTGTAAGAAAATTCTTAGGAATACACACAAAAAAACTACTAGAACTAATAAATTCAGTAAGGTTGCAGAATATATGAGCAATATACGAAAATTTTCTATACGTTAGCAATGACCAATCCAAAAAGGAAATTAAGAAGACAATTCTACTTAAAATAGCATCAAAAAGAATCAAGTACTTAGAAATAAAATTAATAACAAAAGTGCAAGACTTGTACACTGACTATTGCAAAAGATTGTTGAAAGAGTTAAAGAAGACCTAAATATAATAAATGGAAAGATAGCCTATATTGATGGACCAGAAGGCTTAATACTGTTAAGGTGGCAGTAATCCCCAAACTGATCTATACATTCAGCACAATTTTTATTAAAATCCCAACTGCCTTTTGTTTTTTTTACAGAAATTGACAAGCTGACCCTAAAGTTCCTATAGAAATCCTAGAAACTCAAAATAGCCAAAATAATTTTGAAAAAGAACAAAGTTGGAGAACTCGCACTTCTCCGTTTCAAACCTAGCACAGAGTTACAGTGTGAATGAAGACAGTGTGGTACTGGCATAAAAATAAACATATAGAAGATCAGGGGAATAGAATTGAGAGGCGAGATAGAAGCACCTACTTACGGTGAATTGATTTGCTACAAGGATGCCAAGATAATTCAATTAGGAAAAAATGGTCTTTCAACAAACGGTGGGACAAATGGATACCCATATGCAAAAGAATGAAGTTGGACGCCTACCTCACACCATAAACAAAAATAAATTCAAAATAAATTATACCTAAATGAATCATACCTAAATGAATACCTAAAAAATCATACCTAAATGAATCATACCTGATTAAAATCCTACCTAAACTAAAACTATAAAACTTCTAGAAGAAAACACAGAAGTAAATCTTCATGACCTTGGCTTAGGCAGCGGTTTCTTAGGTATGACATCAAAAGCACAAATGAAAAGGAAAAATAGATAAATTGGACATCAGCAAAATTTTTGTGGTTCAAAGGACACCATCAAGAAAGTTAAAAGACAACCCAAAGAATGGGAGATAATATTTGAAAATCATATATCTGATAAGGGCTTTGTATCCAGAGTATATAAAGGATTATAACTCAATAATAAAACAACAAATAACCTAATTTTAAAATGTGCAAGGGACTTGAATAGAACGTCTCCAAAGACATATAAATGGCTTATAAGCATATAAAAAGATATTCAACACCATTAGTCATTAGGAAATTGCAAATCAAAACCATAATGAGATATCACTTCCACCACTAGGATTGCTAAAATATAAAAGACAGATAATTACAAGTGTTAGTAAGGATGTGAAGAAATTAGAACTCTTGTACATTTCCAGGAGGACCTTAAAATGGTGTAGCTACTTTCGAAAATAGTTTGAAAGTTTCTCAGAAAGTTACCATATGACCTAGCAATTACACTCTTAGAGATATACCTCCCAAAATTGGAAACGTATCTCCACACCAAAATTTGTACACACATGTGCATGGCAGCATTATTCATAATAATAAGTCCAGAAATGGGCCAAGCGTGGTGACTCACACCTGTAATCCTAGCACTCTAGGAGGCCGAGGTGGGTGGATCTTTGGAGCTCAGGAGTTCGAGACCAGCCTAAGCAAGAGTGAGAACCCGTTTCTACTAAAAAAAAATTAGAAATAAATTAGCTGGACAACTAAAAATACATAGAAAAAAATTTAGCCTGGCATGGTGGCACATGCCTATAGTCCCAGCTACTCGGAAGGTTGAGGCAGAAGGGTCACTTGAGCCCAGGAGTTTGAGGTTGCTGTGAGCTAGGCTTACGCCACGGCACTCTAGCCCAGGCAACAGAGTGAGACTCTGTCTCAAAAAAAAAAAAAAATAGTCCAGAAATGGAAACAACCCCAATGTCATCCACCAGCTGATGAATGGGAAAACCAAATCAATAGCTATACAATAGAATATTACTCTTCCATAGAAAGGAATAAAGTATTCATAAATGGTGCAACATAAATGAACTTTGAAAACAATGCTGAGTGAAAGAAACCAAGCACAGAGACCCACATATTGTATGATTTCATTTATATGATATGTCAAAAGAGGCAAATCCTATTTTGAGACAGTAGATAAAGTAGACTAGTGGTTGCCAGAGGAGCGGAATATGGGGAGTGATTGCTAATGGAGATGGGGTTTCTTTATGGAGTGCTAAAAATGTTCCAAAATTAGATAGCAGTGATGGTTGTACAACTCTGTGAATATACCAAAAATCATTTAATCATTTAATTGTACATTTTAAAGGGGTAGATTTTATATTACGGTATATAAATTATATCTCAATAAAGCTGTTATTTAAAAATTCACCTTCTGGAGAGGAGAGAGTGGGGATGGGATAGTGAGTCCTAAGGCCGTGAAGTGAGTAATGAGGTTTGAAATTGATGGCGGTGGCTGTGTAATAGGATTGCTGAGCAGTGACGAGGCCCTTTCTAAGATACAAAGCCACGAAATTGTAATGGCACCCATGCATGGTTGGGTGCCTTTTACACCTGTGCATTCTAATTTATAGGTCACAAGCTCAGAGGTCCCAGGTGTTAGAGCAGGACCCCCAAGTGGGTACCACGCCTGGCAGCTTTCAGTAGGAAGAGCTAAGGGATACCTGCTGGTCCTTCCCACCCACATCCAGAATACTCTGGCCTTCGCACCCGACGAGAAGGAAGCCAAGGACTTGGCTCACTATTTCTCAAGTAGAATTTCTGGAACAAAAATATCTACTAAACCTGCTGCCTAAGCGTCAGGCTGGGGAAAGAATAAAAAAGTAAAAAGAAAAGGAAGGCATTTTCCTAGTAATTAAATCTGAATTATTCACAACCTGTTAGACACTTTTTTTTCCCCTCTGATGCAGAAGCACACATTTTCATTTCTCCCCTAAGTCCTTTGCAATCAAAGTTGAATTTTTGGCTGAAAGCCCTCACTTTCTATGGGGACCCAGAGTCCCAGGCCACACCTTCACCTGTGTCATCGACAGCCCCACCCCCAAACTCAACCCCTGAGCGGCTCAAAGGGGCTGGTTTTACCTAATGCCTTAATCCTCCCCCCTAGATTAATTCCCCCAAGGCTTATATATTATGAAGGCTCTTTAAAATTGTTGCAAGTGGCCTAGTTTTAACTAAATGAGGCAAAGCAGGGAATTTATTGACCAAGGTAACGAAACCAACTAAACCTGGAGAAGATTAGGATGCAGTTGCCTTTGGGGACAATATAACAAAAAACTCGGATGTTCCTGCTTCGTACATGACAACTCCCTTCCTCCCCGCTCCCTCCCACCCCGCCCAACACACACCACTCCCTGCTGGTTGGTACTTTCTTTTCCTCAGATCTGTTTTCTCCATGAAGCTGGGAGCATGGCAGTCAATGGTGGCCAAACTCATATCTCCTCCCATGGTTCTAATTCAGAAAGTCTCGAGGAAAGCTCTGATTTTCTGGCTCAGGTCATATGCCCTGTAACCAAAGGAACAGGGCATGTTGTGTTTGACAATCCTCATTAAAATTATAATGTTAGAAGGGGAGCAAGAGTTCCTCTAAAGGAGGGAGGCGACATCCTCCAGTGAGAAATGAGTCCAAAGCAAGCCAGGCTGCAAATGGGCACATCAGTGGGAGCCAGATTCCCACAGCCTGGTGGGAAGAGCTTAGGATCTGAAGCTAGAACTGCTGGGTTTGAATGCTGCTCTGTCACTTACAAGCTATGCGATATTGGGCTCAGTTTCCTTGTCTATAAAATGGGCATGATCCTTCAAGGCAGCAGAGAAAAGCTCCATCTCTTGAAGGGAAGAGCTATAAAGTATCATGGCTGATTTTGACATCTACCATAGTTGGAAACAGCCAGAAGGGGCTGCATCATGTGGTAGGTAGGGAAACTGGGCAGGAGCAGGAAATAGAGTATTCCCTGGGAGTTAGGACTTAACTGGCAGGGGTAAGAAGTGGCCACTGACATCTGGAGTAATTGACCTCTAACTTAAGAACAAGAAAATGAGAAGGAATTGACCAGATGAAAGAAGGGAGGAGAATGTTCTAGGCAGAGATAACAGCATACGGAGAAATGTAAAAGTGGGGAAAACATAGTGCACCAAGGGAGCTAAAAGGGGTTCAGTGAAATGCAACAGCTGGGTCTGAGAGGCAAGAAGGGACCCACCCCTCTCCCCCAGCAAGTAGCTCTTCCAAGTCACGATAACCAATTAGGGCTTACTCCAGAAAGCAAAAGGGAGTCATAGACGGTTTCAAGTAGGGAAGGAACATGACCAAATTTGCAATTTACCCAAATGAGATACTACTGTATCCCCATTAAAACACCTAAAATTAAGGGAGGAGGGGAGGGGCAAAAACCTACTTAACAGGTACAATGAACACCATTCTGCTGCTCCTGCTGTGCGTGTCCCCCTTTGTGTCCCCCAGGGCCTCGCGCTCATTACGTCTGAGACTAAGCTCAATCTCCAATGCCCTGACAGGCCAGTGAGGGATCTGGGCCTTTCGCTGGGACAGAGGTTCTGGGGGCTGGAGCCTGGTTTGGGAGCTAAAGTTATCCTGTGGCCATAAGCAGCAAATGAAGGATAGCTGGAGGAAGGTTTCTTTTTGGGGTGGGGTGGGGTGATAGCCTCATAACTCAAGGTTCAAAGAACTGGAGAACGAAATCCATTTGGGGTCCAAGGGTGTTGGACCGATAGGCAAAGAAGCAGGGTCATGGCCGTAAGTCAAGGATTTTCAGCCTCATCACATCATTGACCCTTCAGAAATGCTCAACAAATGCTTGTTGAAAGAAACGGATGAACTTCAGGAGGAGTCTGGAGCCACAGTGTGTAGAAGATGGCAGACTTGGCATGAAAAAGCCAGTGACATCTGCTCACTTAGGGGGTTCTCGGTTTTCACATGCAGAAGAATCTTCTGAGAATTCTTCAGCCATCTTGGCCTCCTCCTCTTCCCAGGTCACTCCGGGAGAACTCCTACCTCAGGGCTGTTGTATTTGCTGTTCCCTCTGCCTGGAGCACTTTTCCCCACAAACATTCAACATGGCTCACTCTACATCACTCACTCTCATGACTTCCTTCAGGTCTTTACTCAAATGTCGTCCTCGTACTTCTTATCCCCCTCCCTGGCTTTATTTTTCTCCCTAGCACTTATTACTAGCTAATATGCTATCTATTTTACTTAAATATTCTGTCTATTAGGGGTTTCTCCACTAGTTATAACCTCCATGCAAACAGAAATTTTTGTCTCTCTTGTTCCCTGGCCTATCCAGTGCCTAGAACATTGCATGACAGATAGTAGGCACTCAATAAATGAATTGATTAAAATTGATTCATTCAAAATTGCAGACTCTACCTCCACAGAATATAACCCAACAGGCCTGGGAAGGGTCCAGTAATGTACATGTTTACCAAGAGGTTCTAAAGGAATTGGTGGGAGGCCGCACGTGAAGAAACATTTCTTAGAGTTTTTATCTAGGTTTTATTTTATTATTTTATTTTATTTTATTTTTGAGACAGAGTCTTGCTCTGTCACCTGAGCTAGAGTGCCATGATGTCAGCCTAGCTCAAAGCAAACTCAAACTAGCTCAAACTCCTGGGCTCAAGAGATCCTCTTGCCTCAGCCTCCTGAGTAGCTGAGACCACAGGCATGCTCCACCATACCCGGCTATGATACGATTCTCTTGACATCCACAGAGAGCAGGAGGCTGAGGACACAGGGGCTCAGGATCCTTACTGGAAACCATCTTTACTGGTTTCTTTCCTGTACCAAGACACGTCTCATATCAGTGATTTGGCAGAGAGAAATGAGTGTGCCCAGGAGGTAGGGATGTGGGTGGCCAGCTCCTTGGAGGACACCTCCCGGGACAGACTAACTGAACTTCTGGGCAAAGTCCCATGTGGCAGAAGCACAGTTCCTGCCACAGGAAAGGGACTTGGTGAAGTGGGAATCTGAGTTTAAGAGGGAGTTCAGGTAGTAGCACCCAGCAGCACTCCTTTTGGCCAAAGCCCTGCTTGGACAGCCAGGTTTATTGGTGCTGGTACATGTTTAACAACCAGCTTTGAGGAGGGGAAAAAAGCATGCATGCATCTATGGGCAAATGTTTATTATAAATCATAATGATATCAGGAATGTGTATCACACACTTTACAAATAATAATAAAGTATAAATACTCTTCACTTTAAATTATGCATAGCCAATAAATTCTTACAGGATGCTTTTGTTGAATTTTGCTGAACTCTTGTATCTGTAGCTAACCTAACCTATGGTTACAATTCAGTCATGATTTAACAATGTTTTATGCTATTAGCAATGTAGCCACTATGCACACGACACATATAGACATTTAATCTGCATTATTAAAGTTTTCTCTATCACTTTCTAAAGTCTAGACATCTAACCAAAACAACAACAACAACAACAACAAAAAACAATACTAAGTCAGTCCCAAATTTGATGCATTGGCTGATTACCATAGTATAAATACTCAATCATGGCTGATTTCGAACAACCAATATAATGTTGCTGAATGCAGAGCTGCAAGTTGGGAAGAAGTGCTCAAAAGTACTCCATCACATGGTATTTCCATAATATTTATGTGGATATAAACTAAATAATATACAGCATATATTTTATAGAGAGATCTATATATACACATATATGTATTTATATACTTGAAGAGCATAGGTAATAGCAAAATAATAGGGCTGTTCCTAAACCTAGGTAGTGGCCATTAAGTTAGGGACCCCAAGAGTGGGTTCAAATGCCAATCGACAGGTAAGAAGGGAGGTTTTACTCTACAAGAGATGGGTCATTTTCTTCGGGTGAAGTGGGAGGAATACTCAATAAAATTATTGCATACCCAAGAGTTGTTTTAGGAACTAAAAAGTCCATTTTGCTCTAAAATTCAGGTTTTCTCAGGAGCACATAAGTGGTAAGATGGTTTCAGACACTGGTATCTGGAGAACAAAAAATTGCCCAGAATTCGAAAGAATGACAGAAATTTAAGGATGAATAGCAGCAGCCTGACAAACAGATTTTAATCTTGCAGACAAGACAGGAATGGTGGGAGCAAGGAAGAAGGAAGGGAAGGCACTTTGATCTACAAAGAGTGTCAGCTCGACCCTGGTAAGGTAGAAAGGAGACAATGTACCCAAGCAATTCCACTTTAAATAAGCATAAGGATGCAAATTGACCCAGGGGTCAACAAAAAATAGATAAATAAAAATGTAAAAACTTTTTTAAATTAAAAAAATAAAAGAAAGAACCATAATGACACACCAGAGAGGATAGACCTAGAACTCCAGAGGAAGTAGGCTTGGGTTCTGCTGAGGGAATGACGGTGCTGAAAAAAGAATGCTTTTAGAACTACCAGAATAGACAAGGCTTACTGAAGAGTTACAAAGCTGAAGGATATGCAGACAGCTCTAGGTGGAGGTCTATGTGGCAAGGAACTGAGACCTCCTGCCAACAGCCGGCACCAACTTGCAGATGTATGAGTGAGGTGCGCCATCTTGGAAGTGCATCCTACAGCCCCGGTCAAGCTTTCAGATGACTACACTTCGGCTGACATCTCAGCTGCAACCTCTGCAGGGCAGTTCTCCAGGTGGCCTTGAACCAACCCAATTCTCTCCCCTTTCTTGCCTATACTCAAAAATACTATAGCATATGCTAGGAATGCAACATCTTGAAATAGGGAGAGACTGGCAGAAATAGCCTGGGGTCTATTCCAGTTGCCCACCACCCCTGAATTAGGGTGTCCTTCAGTGCTTTAGTCTGGCAATTCCAGTGACCCCATGGTATAAAACCAAGGGTGGGCTGCTTTGGGGGGCTCCCTCTGCTGTGGTGCAAGTGGGGCATGCTCAGATGAGACTCCTTCCACTCCAGGCAGCTTTCCTGAGCACTAAGGGGACCAGCTTGCAACGAATCCTAGGCATCTGTTGTCACTTGCTGCCTCTCTGTGAGTAATAAACCAGTTTCATGTAACTTGTTGCATATGAGGTGTTCTGTCTCACCAGACTCAAGACAAGTTGGTAACCAGGACACAATAAACCTGCTTCATGACCTCATGAGAGACCCCATGCCAGGACCATGCTGCTAGTCTGATCCTGAATCCCTGACTCACAGACACTATGAGATAATAAATGTTTAGTGTTTTTTGTTTTTTTTTTTTTTTGGTTGTTTTCTTTTGTTTAAGCTATGGAAAAGCAGGACTGGTGAGTCTACTGTTCTTCCCTGGCTCCTCAGGTCACAGCAGCCTCAGGCTAGAGAATGGTTGGGGGGGAGGAGGGTCTCCGGCTTAGAAAACTATAGAAACAGGGAAGGGCCTTTGAAGCAGAACACAGAGGCCCAATGAGTTCTAGGGTTGGAAACAGTCGCATCCAGCCTACTGGGGATCTTGATAAGAATGGAGAAGTAAAGCGACACAAGTTTAAGATTGGGACTTTGGGGAGAGCAAATCCAGGAAATTTTCGGAAAGATTAACATTTATAAATGCAAGGTGTCCTGGGCACAGAGAGGGTATAGAGCATATCTCAAGCACCCCTCCATGAGGTAAGCCACATGGTTGGGAGACCATTTTCCCCTAGGACTGTGTCCTCCTTACCCTTTTATAGTGCATTGTCTCTGCTGAGTTCTCTCTTTCCTCTGTTCTGCCTCTTCTCTACGGTGGATGCATGGCTGGTAATTTGCAGTGGGCTCTGGGAACACTACTTTTGTCTGCGAGATCATGGAAGCAGATCAGTACTTACATTGTGAACTGCCAAAGAGATCTCATGTGTTTCTAGGATATGTGTCTGCTCTGGACCAGACCGTAGACTGTGATGTGTCATTGCTTTGTCCACCTTCCCAATCTGTGCCGTGCAACATAGTAACCCCCAACTGGAAGCAGGTATGTAGATTGAAATGAACTGAAATTGAATTTAATTTATTAAATAAAATTCAGTTTTTCAGTCTCACTAGCTACATTTCAAGTGCTCCATACCACTTATGCTCAATGTTCTATGTCAGTGTTTTTCCATCTCTTTTTCATTTTTTCCCACTGCAAGGAGCCTTTTTAGACATTTTTTTTCTAATCAGCATACCCCATGAAATTTTAATAATGCAGCTGTACTGTATATGTCTTCATGTACTGTATGTATATCATTGCTTCATACATAATAAACATAGTAAGATTTTTTTGCCCCACCCCAACCAGGAACCAATTTTTGCCCCCCTGGAGGCAGACTATCACCCCCATTAAAAATGCATGTGCCATATGAACCACGGCTGAGATTAGGGTGAGTCAAGGGAGGCACCCAGGGCTCAAAATTTAAGGAGGCGCTCACTCCCAGTGTTGTGCAAATGGAGGGTTGGCTCCTGAAAGTAAGAGCTTCCTTAAATTTTGCACCCTACTGCTTCACCCTAGTCCCTGTCCTGATAGGAGCTATCACCACAGAAAATTTGACAGGATTAGAATTTTGGAAAAGTGGAAACAAGAGAGACTTGGAGTTGGACAAAATCCATTTGGAAGAGCTATAGTTTAGTCCAAGGAACATGCCCAGGCCATAGGACAGTTCTCAACTTTGGCTGCCTATTAAAATCATCTGAAAAGCTTTAAACCTCCTGATGCCTGGGCCCTACCCAATGAAGCCTGAATCTCTAGGGGTAGGGTCTCTAGGGGTGGCCCTTTTTTAAGCTCCCAGGTGATTCTAATTTGTAGTCTGGGCTGGAGAATCCAAAGCTCTGAGTGTGAAAGAAAGAATCCAAGTTCCAGCCAGTGAATACACCTAGGGAGATTCCCCTGGCTGTATTTAAGAGGAGAAAGTGGAAAGGGAGTTTTAATTGTCCTATAGAACAAAAGATTAAATAGATAAAGGAAATTTGCAGTGTGAAAACGTAGAGTAGTGCCATATCTAGGGAATTTTATATCACAAGTGTTGTGTGGTTTGAACCTTGGTTATTATATTAAACCCTTTCTATAGGGCCTCACTGGACACTGTAGCTAAGCCCGTTGAGATGGGAGGCTCAACTGATCCAGGGAGGCTCCTAGATTCAGTGAAGACTATGGCCTTGAGGTTAATTTATTAACATCCTTCTTGACCTTTCAGTAGCTTCTGGGGCCAGTGCCAAAGAGATATTTTTAAAGGCTCCTTGTTAAATCCAGTGATCACTTTCCACTGGTCCCAGATGAATAGTGTGATGAAACTGCAATGACTAAAGGATGGGCAGAATTTTATTTGCTCTGATGGTGACTGTAGCAACATCATCCGTAGTTGGCTGCAGCCTGGTTGTCAAACCAACTCCAGTTTAAAGGAAGGCAAACTATGGAGGGGCTGTTTGGATTCTAAGGGGCACCAACCATCACCCTCTCCCCAGTCCCATCCCCAATGCACAGGAACACACAGTTCAGCTTAAGCAGAACAGTTCTGAGCACTAAGGTCAGGATAGTCCAGCTCCTGGGTGTTGTGGGTCGTGTTTTTGCATGAAGACGAAAGAAGCGAGGAAGCAAAAAGCCCTGGTGGCATTCTCTTGGTGTTTGTCTTTTCTCCAAGGATTCTTATTTCTGGGTCCCAATCTTGGTTTATTTCTCTCCTATCCCAGGGGCTGGTGGGGTAGGAAAGAGTCCAAGCCTTCTCCTAAGCAGAAGACCAGGGGGGATCCAGAGTAGGATGTGCAGAAAGGAGGCCTGAAGTGGGTTATGTAGGTTTTACCGGCTGGAGGCAAGTGCTGTGCTCTGGTTGACATGAACATCATTTAACTCCACAAGAGATGACATTGGAGTCTGTGGCCAAAGCACTCACTGTAGTAATAAGTAATTCCCCTGGCATTTTCTTCTGTACCTGAGGCTAATATCAAGCAGGACAGTCAAGGATTTGGGTTAAGTTTCATTTCTTAGCTTCCTGTTAATCTCCCCAGATACAAGACCAACAGGTACCAGTGGCCTTGTCAACCTTAGGCATGGAAGGGATTGCTAAAAGCTAAGAGTTTCACCCTTAGCTCCTCCAAAATCTCTTTTTCCTTCTGTGTTCTCTAATTAAATGAGAATTCCACTCAGGCACCTAAGCTTGAAATCTTAAAGTTCTCCTAGACTCTTCCTTTTTTTAAAATCAGATCCTTGAAAACCTCTTGGTTTTTACCTCCTAAATACCTGTGAACTAAAATAAAATCCTAAGTCTCCCTGCCAGCTGAACAGGCCCCCTCTTGGCCAAGAGGATCCCAGAAAAACCTTAAAACTGAGTTCCCAGCCATGAAGGGAAGGGAGGTTGGACATGCCTTACTTATACCCCCTCCCTTTTGGAGTTTAGATACTAGAACTGCCCAGCATTAATGTTAAAACAGAGACCACAAGACTGACAAAAGAGACTCCTTGTGACAATAAGATACTAAGCTATTAACAAGACCTAAGGCCATGTAGGGCAAAGGTTAAATCACCTACAGACCATCAGTTCGCTTAACAGATGATTCAAGTGGTATACTGTGGCTTATCTCTGACTAATAGACTTCCTTATATTAACTAAAACATTCCAAGCAGCTGGGAGTGGTGGCTCAGCCTATGATTCCAGCATTTTGGGAGGCTGAGGAGGGAGGATCACTTGAAGCCAGGAGCTCGAGACCAGCCTGGACAGCATAGTGAGACCCTTGCCCAATGTGGTAGAGTGTGCCTGTAGTCCCAGCTACATGGAAGGCAGTACTTTGAGGCTGCAGTGAGCTATGATCTTGCCACTGCACTCCAGCCTGGGTGACAGAGCAAGACCTGGTCTCCAAAACACTAATTTAAAAAAACATTCCAAGCCTTTAGACAAAGTTCTATTTCTTTAACCAATTATAAATCAAAGAATCTCTGAACCCACCTCTAACCTGTAAGCCCCCCACTTTGAAATATCCTGCCTTTCAGACCAATTCATGTATTGATTTAGGACTTTACCTGCAATTCTTATCTCCCTAAAATGTATAAAACCAAACTAAACCAAACCGCCTCAGGACAACTTGCTCAAGACTTCTTAGTCTCAGCTGCCTGGACCATGGTCACACATATTTGGCTCAGAATAAACCTCTTTACATTATTTTACAGTTTGGGGTTTTTTTTCCATTAAAATACTCCTTCCTTATATCCTATTTTTCTCTATCTTCCTTGCTGCCATGTTATTTATAGCTGTTATCACTCTTCTGCAATCACAATATAGTCTGTTGTATTTATTCATTGAAAATTATTTTCGATTGCATAAAACATGAATATATTATTTTTTTTAAAAAAATCAAACAATACAGAATAATAAAAAAATTCAAGATTTAACCATGGTAATCAGTTGGGAGGGTTCTAGTTATTTTCTATACATATCTATCAGAAAAAAAATTTTTTCTTTTATGGATGAGGTTTTTTTTGTTTAACATAAGTGATATCATAAATGGTTTTGTCTCTTTTTTTTCTCTTAACAATGTATCTTGGAGATTTTTCCTTGTCATTATATACAGAGACACCTTATTTGGGCTGCTACATAGTATTCCATGGTGTGACAAGCACCCTCTAAAATGAGTCCTGTTTCCTATTTTTTGGTATTCACAGCCTTGTGTAATCCCCCTCTGGGTGCGTCTGTGAGGGTGTTTCCGGAGAAATTAGCATTTGAATCAGTAGACTGCCTAAAAAAGATCCACCCTCACCAATGTGAATGGACATCATCCAATCTGTTCAGGGCCCAAATAGAACAAAAAGGCAGAGGAAGGGTAATTCTCTCTCTTCTTGCACTGAGTTGTCCAAGGCTTTTAAATTTCAAATGGAGGCCTGCAGTGTGGCTCATGCCTGTAATCCCAGCACTCTGGGAGGCTGAGGCAGGAGGATCTCTTGAGCCCAGGAGTTTGAGGTTGCTGTGAGCTATGATGACACCACTGCACACTAGCTGGGCGACAGAGTGGGATTTGAAAAAAAAAATTCAAATGGAAAAAATAAGTATCTGAGGATAGTCAAGAAAATAATAAAAAAATATGGAGTGGTGAGACTTCCCTTACCAGGTATTAAAATATACAATGACATTATTAAAATCAAAACAATATCATAAACTATAATACATCAAAAGACAAATGAATGCTGGGTATAGTGGCACGAGCCTGTAGTCCCAGCTACCTGGGAAGCTAAGACAGGAAGATCACTTGAGCCCTGCAGTTCAAGGCTGCAATGTACTATGATCACACCTGTAAATAGCCACTGCACTCTAGCCTTGGCAACTGGGCAACATAGCAAGACCCCATCTCTAAAAGTAAAAAATAAAAAATAGACAATTGAGGTTCTTATACTGTACTAGAGCTATGTCAGATGCTACTCTTGAGGGAAGCTGTATTAAGGGTACATGGGCCTCTTTGTATCATTTTCACAATTTCCTATTAGTCTCTAATTATTTTTAAACAAAAAGTTTTTTTTAAAAAAAAGCAAAAGACAAATGATAATCTGGTGAGGGAAGGAATCTTTGCAAAACACATGCATAAAGATTAATGATTAGCAATTATTAATATTCAAAGAGATTTTACCAATTGAAAAGAAAAAGACACTCAAATAGGAAAAGGAACAGGCAGTTCACATAAGGGAACGTGCAATTGTCAATGAACGTACAGTAAGAGACTCAACATCTGCAGGAGATAAGGAAAGGCAAATTAGACCAGCCTTTTTTTCACCCATTATATTTGCCAAAATTTACAAGTGAAAGAATGATAATATCCAGGTCTGGCTGACAGCGTTGAGAAATAGAAATGGCTACATCCTTCAAAAGTAATCTGGAGACACCTATTAAAACTAAAAATACAAACATTCATTGACCCAAAAATCCTACCTTTGGAAATCTATTTTACTGAAATGAAAGTCCCAGTGTACCCAAAATCATCCTAACGGAGTCATACAACAGTAATTTTGTCATTGCTAAAAACAAAAAGCAACCTAAGTGTTCACCAATAAGAGAATGGTTGAATAAGCAAATGAATTAGATCCAATTCATCCAGAGGGATGTCCATATATCGTTAAGGGAAAAGGGCAAGTTGCAGAATAATAGGTATATTATGCCATTTTTGCAATCCACACCAGATCAAATAAGCAAACCAACGAACCCTGCATATGAGAAAGGTGTGTTAGGATACCCTCCTGATTACTCACCTTGGCTACATCCAGGGTAGGAGAGGACAGAAATTATAAACGTTTTTCCACTTTTACATCATTTTTTAACTCTTTAAAATGAACATGTATAATAATAATTTAATTCTTTAAAATCTAATAAAACAGGCTGGACATAGTGGCTAATGCTTATAGTCCTAGCATTTTGGGAGGCCAAGGCAGAAGGATCTCTAGGTGTTTGAGATCAGACTGGGCAACACAGAGAGACCCTGTCTCTACAAAAAAAGAAAATCTAATAAAATAAAAAATGTCAGTGTCTTCCAATTGCTCATAAAGGGCAAACCCCTTACATGAACTGCCTGTTCCTTTTCCTATTCAGGTGTCTTTTTCTTTTCAATTGGTAAAATCTCTTTGAATATTAGTAATTGTTAATCATTAATCTTTATGTATATGTTTTGCAAAGGTTCTCTTCCCCCACCAGATTATCATTTGTCTTTCGCTTTTTAAAAAAAAAAAAATTTCTTTAGAAATAATTAGAGACTAATACGAGGTTGTGAAAATGGTACGAGAGGCTCATGTACCCTTAACACAGCTTCCCTCAAGGGTAACATCTTACATAGCTCTAGTATAACACAATATCAGAACCTCATTTGTCTTTTTTTTTCTTTTTAATAAATGGGACATATGAGGTATCCATGGTAGCCCCTGCCACTTCTATGGCCTCCTCTTTCTCCATTTCCCTCCTGTACTCAGTGTTTCAGCCACACTAAACTATAGTATTTATGGTTTCTTAAATATGACATCTTGCATCTTACCTTTAAACCTTTGCATATACCTTCTGAAAGCTATATTCTTTCTCTTTTCCACCTGGTGAACTCCTACTCACTCTTCAAGACCCAGCTTAAATAACTCCACCCCACTCTCTTTATACCTCAGTGACATTTGTACTATATCACAATCATCTGTGTGTATATGTGTGTGCATATCTGTGATGTTCATCGTGCTTGGTTGGCATTCAGAAAGATTTTAATGCTTGCTGAATTAATTAAAATTAATCAAACTGATGTTTTATGACTTCTGTGTTGTTTGATTTAACAATAGCATCGTTCAGCCTATCTTTTGATTATTTGTGTTTTTAATGGGTCAAGGTGAGTACAACATTTGTAAATAGGCTAACATAATTTGATTGAATATGTTCTCAAAAGTCGAGATCTTTGCAATCACAGTTTTCCAATAGCTACCATTCATTTTTGACTTGGTCTAAATTCCTGAGTAGGGAATAAAATATGCATAAGAGAATGCAATTTGTTATTTTGAAAATGCAATCAGTAACCACTCCCCCCCTTCCTTTTCTTTCTTCCAATGGATGTACAGTACTGGTCCTCAGCCCTCTTCACACTTGGATCCATTCCTAGCCCTTCTTTTACTCTGCTCTGTGTTGCAGAAAAGCCAACTCCTGGAGGCTGCATCTCCAGGCTCTTGTCCCAATTGGCTGCCTTCTGAGCTCACCTGATGGCCTGCCTTGGTGGGAGACTGGGAGGCAAATAGAAGGGAGAAGTCAAGGTATTTTTTCCAGTTTCTAATTCAATCAACTGCCTCTCCCCTACCCCTGTGTGCCTGTGAGCCCCTATGGGACACGCCTCCCTTACTCCTCTTCTTTTTCAAGCTCTCACTACCCTGGACCCCAGTTTCATTGCCTTCTCCCTTTGTCTCTACAGCCTAAAGCAGTAGTGGCTCCACAGTGTTACTGATCTCTGGGTTATTTCATGTACCAGTTCTCTTTTGCTGGGAAACAAACTACCCCAAACTTAATAGCTTAAAACAACAACCATTTATTTGTAGCTCACAATTCATGAGGTAGCCATTTAGGCTGGGATCAGCTGGGCAGTTCTTCTGCTGGTCTTAACGAGGCACACTCATGCTGCCAAGTCAGCAGGGCCTCTGATTTGCTGGCCCCCATCTGGGCAATGGTGGGTCCAGGAGTCTCTCGGCATCCAACAGGCCAGTCTAGGCACATTCAATTGACAGCTGGTTCTAAGAAAGAGAAGGAAAAGAGAGAGAGAGAGAGAGAGAGAGATAGAGAGAGAGAGAGAGAGAGAGAGAGAGGGAGAGAGAGAGAAGGAAAAAAAAAAAAGGAAAGAGAAGGAAAACCTTCTTGAAACCCAAGCTTGGAATTCATACAACATTGTTCTCTCCTAAGGGAAGTCTTAAGACCTACCCAGATTCAAAAGGTGAGGAAACATACATCATTTGTTGATGGGAGAGAAAAAATCTGTGGCTCTTTTTGCAATCTCCCACACCTTACCGTTATCTCCTCCAACACTTGCGTAACTAAGTCCCTGCCTAAATTTCTTCTGTAGTGAATACTTGAAGTCATTGTTTTCCTTGTTAGACCCTGTGTGTATGTCTGAATGTTTGGGAGACAGGGGTTAGGGAAAACAGGAAAAATCTCCCCTTGGATTCAAATGTTTCTATCACAAGTGTCACCAGGCCGGGCTGTTCAGAATTAGTCAAGATGACAACACATGCATTCAACAAAGATGAATCGAGTATCTACCATGTGGTAGGCATGATGCTGGGTATTATGGGCCACGAGGGGCGGGGCGGTACACAGAGTTGAATAGGGAGTGGCGCCTGCCTTAAACGAGTTAATATGCAGAGTGCCTGGGGAGCCAGACACGCAGTAAGTGCTGTATCAGGGTTTGCTGAGATAAGGAGCTGGTGGAGGATGACAGTGACAACTACAATGACAATGCAGCTTATAACCTAGTGTAGTATTGATAGTCCCCCCCTTATTCTCAGGGAATACTTTCCAAGACCCTCCCAGTGGATACTTGAAACTGCAGTTAGTACCAAACCCTATATATACTATGTTTTTTCCCTATAAATGAATACCTATGATAAAGTTTAATTTATAAATTAGGCACAGTAAGAAATGAACAATTATAACTAATTATAAAATAGAGCAATTATAACAATTTACTGTAATAAAAGTTATGTGAATATGGTCTCAGTCTCTCTCTCTCTCTCACATACACACACAAAATATATTTTATTGTACTGTATTCACCTTTCTTGTGATGAAGAGAGATGACAAAATGCCTGTGTGGTGAGATGAAGTGAGGTGAATGACGTAGGCATTGTGACACGGTGTTAGGCTACTCTTGATTTGGATGGTGATACTGTTGATTTGGATGATTTGGGTGATTCTGAATCCTCAAGCCACGACGACATCTATGGCTGGATGTCAGGAGCAGACAACGTCAATGGCTAACGGGCAGGCAACATATACAGAGTGGATGCGCCGGACAGAGGGATGATTCATGCTCCATCTGGAACGGGACGGAGCAGGAAGGCGAGAGATTTCCTCACGCTACTCAGAATGGCGTGCAATTTAAAACTTATGAACCATCGATTTTTGGAATTTTTCATTTAAAATATTTGGACCACAGTTGACCTCGGGTAACTGAAGCCACAATGAAATCTTAGCTAAGGCGAGTCTACTTAAGGGAGATAAATACTTCGACGAGAGTTCTGTTGGTCTGTCTACGTAAACTTAAAACTAAGCTCCCTGAAAGTTAAAGCTGTTAGATAAAATGTGTGGGAGACCATTGTTTTGGACTGAGTTCCTGTGCTAGGCGCAACAGACCGGACCAAACCACAATGGAGTCACTTGTGCCAGGTGCCACATAATCAGACCGAACCTAGAAAGAGCCAGTTTTCAAAAAAAAACAATGAGATTCACAACAACCAATTCAACAGGGTCCAGTCAACCAGGCAACCTGAGCCCACATTGTAAGGAAGTCCCCTCTGCTTTAACCCATATAAGGAAAATAACTTCAAGTAATCTGGTGTTAACCATTGTACTACACTATACTGTTTTCTTGTTCTTGCTCAAGCCACCTTACAAAAACCAACTGTTCTTCCACGGCCAGCAGTGTGCCTGGAACGCTGCCCAAATCATGAATCACTAATAAAAGCCAATTAGATCTTTAAACTCGATTTGTTGAAATTTTGTTCTTTGACAAAGCCTCACTGCTGTATCTCCATTGCCAGACAAAATACCAGCACACAGTAACTAGAAAATAAATATTTATTGAATGTATGAATAGAAGATGTGTACACAATGCTAACAGAGATGCAGATGAGAAGGGATTCTGAGAACAGGATAAAGCTGTATAAAAACAGGTGATTCTGAAAATTCAGACTGAGAAAGAGTTGTCAAATGCTGGCAGGCAGAGAAAGGGCCTGAAAGGAAGACCAAAAGACCAGCATAAGCAGTACTGAAGCGTGTTGCAGTGTGGGTTACCTCCCCCAGGACGCCGGAGCTGCTCCTCTGGGGTCATACTGGCATAATCATCACCTGTCCCCACACCCTCAGGGATTTAGGGAGTTGTATCTCTGAGCCCATCTCACTGAAAATGAGAAAGTGATTTGAGGCCTGAATGGCTCACAGTTGGCAAAGGACAATTGCACCGACCTTCAGGCAGCTGTGAAAAGTGCTCCCCAAGAAATGTGGGTGCAATGTGAGTTTGGACAATTTCCCCTCGTGGTTGGGGTGCTTTGGAACATGTGCCCAGAGGCTGCTGCAGTAAATCACATTTTCGAATCCAAACAAACACATGGGGAGGGGGGAAAAAGCCAGAGGCAATGAAAATGCCTCCCTGGGGAGCTCAGTTGGTGGGGAAGACATATGGATCGGCGAGGAGAGGGATGCTGCTGGCAAGAGTCGGGCACTTAGCTCGAAGTCCTTCATGGAGCTACCCCACCTGCTTCTCCAGCAGAGAAATAAGCCAAACCTCTCCTTTTTTTTCTGTGGATCCCATAGAAGGCCAAAGAAAATTCCACATAGAACAGCACGATTCAAATGGGAGAACCTGTAGCCCCCTCCACCTGCAGGAGTAAACCAGGTACGATCAGAGATCATTTGAAGAAAGGGAAACTTTAGCGATCCTTGATGTTATACTGGTGCTTCAAGTTCAAGGTGATTCAGACCCTTAAATTCTCAACCCTGAGGTTTAAATCTTAGCATGATGCTCAACTTCTCTTCTACCCCCGTGCTGCCAAATCCTATTGACTCTTTTTTTAAAAAAAATTATTATGATAAAATATTAATATATATAAAATACAACATCGAAGTGGACATATAGGAATAACATTCGTCGGGGGTTGGGCGGGTGGGAGGGAGGAGGAGGGGATGGGTATATACAAACATAATGAGTGAGATGTGCAACATTTGGGGGATGGTCGTGCTTGAGGCTCTGCCTCGAGGGGGGAGGGGGCATGGGCAATATACATAACCGTAATATTTGTACCCCCATAATATGCTGAAATTAAAAAAAGAAAAGAAAAATAAAATAAAATTTACATCCTAACAATTTTTAAGTGTACAGTTCAGTGGCATTAAATACATTCATAATGTGGAATCATTACCACCATCTATCTCTGTAATTCTTTTCATAGAGTTATAGAGTTCTGTAGTTATTAAACAATAACTCTCCATTCCTGCCTTCCCCCAGACCTTGGCAATTACCATTCTACTTTCTGTCTCTATGATTTTGACTATTCTAAGTACCTCACATAAGTGGAGTCATACAGTATTTGTCTTTTTGTGACTGTCCCATTGCACTTAGCATAATGTCCTCAAGGTTCATCCATATTGTAGCATATTGCAGAATTTCCTTCCTGTTTAAGGCTGAGTAATATGCCACTGTATGGATATACCACATTTTGCTTATCCATTCATCCATCAATGGACACTTGGGCTGCTTCCGTGTTTTGGCTATTGTGAATAATGCTGCCATGAACATGGTATACAAATATCTCTTCGAGACCCTGCTTTCAGTTCTCATGGGTATATACACAGAAATCAAACCCTATTGATTTTTACTAGTGTTCCTAACCCCATTGTCCCATAGATGAGTGGAAATTCACACTTTGGGCAGAGAGATGGGAGGTGTTCTGGTCTTAGGCCAGGAGATTGAAAATAAGAGATTGGAAAAAGTGAGAGGGCCGATGAATAGTACAGAGAACATAGTCAAGTAAGCATGGCTTCATTGGCCAACACTTCCTTGTCCTGAACATCGAGTAGAGTTCCATTGGGCATGCAGGTAACTAGCAGGGGGGTTTTATGTTTGCTTTGTTTGTTTATTTATTTATTTATTTATTTTTGAGACAGGGTCTCACTCTATTACCTGGGCTAGGGTGTGCCGGCATCATCATAGCTCACTGCAACCTCAAACCCCTGGACTCAAACAATCTTCCTGCCTCAGCCTCCCAAGTAACTGAGACGACAAGCATACACCACCATGCCTGGCTAATTGTTTTATATTTTGTAGAGATAGGGTCTTACTATATTGCCCATGCTGGTCTTAAACTCCTGGGCTCAAGCAACCCTCCCACTTTGCCCTTCCAAAGTGCTAGGATTACACACCTGAGCCACCTCACGATTTCCAGAGAAGATTGTCATACCTTCTTCTGAGAAGGCATGGCTATACAATCTTTTCATTTATTTCATATGATGCTCAGTTGAGGCCCACTTCCTTCTCGCTCAAGATATGGCAAAAGCAAGAAGGACCAACCATGGGGAAGGAACATAATAAATAGGAAAATGACCTTAAAGAGAGGAGACCTCATTCATGAATTTTTAATGCAAGGAGAAGCAGGAAAGAGCAGATTGGTTATGGCAGAAAAATTGAATAAGTGACTTAAAGGACAAGCTCAAGAAATCTCTTTATATTTTTAGAATAAAGAGATAAAAGTTATGAGAAAAAAAGATGAGACATAAAAAATAGATATGTGACATCCAAAAATAAACATATATAGCCAATTTAGAAGGAGAGAAAAGAAAAGCCAAAATTATAGCATTCAGCAATTTAGAGAACAGACTCTAAAATCAGAGGTACCCAGGCTTGAATCTGAGTTCTGGCACTTTTAGTTCTGTAAACTTGGGCAACTACCTAACCTATTTCAGTTTCTTGGTTTTATAAAATGGGTTATAATAATCATATTGACCTCTTAGGGCAGTTGGGAAATCATGTGAGGTGATGTTTGTAAAATCATTTGCATGAGGCTAACACATAATAAACACTCAATAAATATCATGGACTGTCATGGGCTGAATTGCGTTCCCTCGAAATTCACCTGTTGAAGCCCTAAACCCCAGTGCCACAGAATGTGTCTGTATTTGAACATAGGGCCTTGGAAGAGGTGATTAAGTTCAAACGAGACCATTAAGGTGGGCCCTAATCCAATCTGATGGATGGCTTTATTAGAAGGGGAGATTTGGACACACAGAGAGACATCAGGTATGCCTGGGCACAGAGAAACGACCCTGTGAGGATGCAGCAAGGAGTCAGCCACCTACAAGCCAAGAAGAGAGGACACAGAAGAAACTAAACTTGTGAACACCTTGATATCAGCCTTCCAGCCTCCAGAACTGTGTGAAAATAAATTTCTGTTGTTTAAAACACCCAGTCTGGTATTTTGTTACGGCAGCCCTAGTGAACGAATACGTCACCTATTGTTGTTATTTTAAAGTCCAGATGCAAAGCTGAAAACCAAGGTGCTCTTGGTTTTCCATACTCATAAAGGTTCCCAGACCTATCGTGCAGAGGAAGCCAAAATCCACACTCCCTTCCAGTCCTGCACATTGGCTGACTCACTGCAGAGACCATCGGCGTATGACTCATGCCGTTTCTGGTTTCAGCGTAGGGTGCAGAGCTCGGTAGAGACCATCTGACAATTGCTATGAGTCAACAGCAGGGAAGTCCCTGAGATTCTAAGACCTGTTCCATTCCCCAGCCCCCAGTTCCTTTGGGTATGCCAAGATCATGTCACCCCCAAAATAATGAGGTTCTCCCTTGGTTTCCAAATCATCACAATCGCCCTCTCATCACCCGATTGAAGGTCAGAGGGTCAGATTCCATCAAAGGCAACCACAGATGTGGTTTTAAAATAGTTCCTTCAGAAGACCACAATTAAAACCTAATTACATATTCTTGCCAATTAGGGAAGGAGTTGCCCTCTCTAGTGATGGCAAAGTCCCCAAAAATCCACAGTCTGAAAAAGCATGTCTGCTCCCCCTTGACAAACCATTCTTCTTTCAGTGGTGGATAGCTTACAAACCTCTGCCATTATTTGCAACCTTGAAGAGTTATTTAGCCTCCGACCCTGATGAATTACCTGTAAAGACACCTGTTGTTTGAAGGATCAAATGAGATCCCTCATTCATTCATTCAGCCAATATCTATTGAGTGACCTCCTATGCACTCATTCTTTCATTCGACAAATGAACATCTGCCACATACCAAAACTGGGGATAAGCTATGAATCATATCTAGGGGGTCTCAGCTCTGGTGGAGCTTGCCTCCTAGGAGAGAGACAAAGAACAAGAAGATAAGTCAACAAGATGACTTCAGACAATGATATGCTACATAGGAAACAAAGCACGGTAATGGGATAGAGAGTAGTAAGGGTGTAAGTTAGAGACCACATGGTCATGAGAGGTTTCTCAATGATAAATTGGCCATGGGAGGACCTGGGGAAGGAACATGTTACCAGAAGGCAGCAAAGGAAACTGCAGGCACAGAGATTCTAGAAGGAGAGATGTCTTCAAGGAACAGAAAGGAAGGCAGTCAGGGAGAGGGTGAGGAGGCCAAGGTTAGATTGGAGAGGTAGGCAGAGGCCAGATCACCAGAAGTTTCTCCCCGGGTCAGAGGTCTTATAGGGCATGGAACGTACTCCACACAGACAAAAGAACTAAAAGACTAGAAACTTAACCTCAATGAAGACAGAGAATAAATGCTTAGAGACGAGGTCTGAAAGAAATGTAGGGGCCAAATAGGACAGGGCCTCCCTGTCTGTGGTCAGAATTTTGGATTTAATTCAGAATGCAATGCAGTGGTTCTTAATATCGACTACACATTGGAACCACCCAGGAAACTTTCACAAATGCTAATGTCTGGGCTGCAGCCCCACCGATTCTGATATAGTTGGACTGGGATGCAGCCCAGACATTTGGAGTTTTTTAATTTTTAATTTTTTAGAGACAGGGGTCTTACTATGTTGCCCAGGCTGGACTCATACTCCCGGGTTCAAGCAATTCTCCCACCTCAGCCTCGTGAGGAGCTGGGACTACAGGCATGCACCTCCACACCAGGCTATTTGGGGTTTTAGAAAGCTCTCCAGTGGTTCCAATGAGCAGCCAAAGTTGAGACGGCTGGAATAAGGGCAGTAAGTAAGAGAGGGACATGATCTGAATTATCTGTAACATCACACCAGCTGCCATATAGGTACAGGATGCTCCCACATCAGTGCCCAGTACATAGTTGATACCCAGTGTTTTCTTCCCTCCCTTCCTGAATCCTGGCAACCCTCAGAAATTTGGAATTGCTGAACATTGCAGAGAGAAACCAGATATTGAGAGGTATCTCACTGCATCTGCCTCCAGCTGGCGATGGGTTTCCCCCTTCTCTGTTCCTGGAATTGCTCATCTGTCCCCCTCTAGGACTTGGAGGCTCATCTCCTATGTTTTTCAGATGCAAACTTTGTACCTTCTTTGACAGCCTGAGGACCCCCAACCCCCAGAAGAGCAGCTCCAAGGAATATTCAGAAGCAACTTGGTGAGTTTATTTTGATGAAATACAATAATTATCGTGCTTAGCAGCTGTTGCTATTTAAAATAAGAAAAACCTGGGCTTGAATTTAAACTGTTTGGTAAAGCATGTGCCCTACCAATCTGGTTCAACAAAATCAGACATTATGAAATCCGCAGAAGAACTGGAGCTTGTTACAGGAAGTTAAGATGCAAATCATATTTTGTTTCAAATGAGCCCGATGAATGCATAATTTTCCACAAAGAAATACTTTTGTGTCAGGATCCTTTTGCCAAGAACTGAAGTTCTTGGGCTGCAGCTGCTAGCAGAGTCTGATTGTCCATTTCAAACTGCAGGGAGTTCTGCTTTTCTAAGGAAGATTTGGAGCAAAGGCAGGAAGAGGACAGAGCTGCTCTCATCAATTGTCTTCCAGAATATTCTCTATGAGATCTGCCTGTGCTTCCCAGACCGCCATGCTTGTCCTCAGAATTTGCAGAGACTGAACACCAAATTGAATCAACATCTAATCCCACACAACTATTCAATTCGGAAGGTGGCTTTTTCCTTCTTCGCCTAGCACTTTCTCTGGGCTTGGGTCATTAATTCTATATGTCAGGAGTCTTCTGATTTCAAGTGTAAGAAACACAATTCCAATTAAATAAACCAGCAAAAAAAGGCAGGAGAAGAATTCTTTGTTTTTGCAACTGGAAAGTCCAAACGTGATTTGGTTTAGGCGCGCTGGCCCCGCTCTGAGAAGGAACTGGTCACACATGAGTAGGAGGATTTCTGAGCACCCCTCTGGGCCCAGCATTTGCTGCCTTGGATTTGCAATGCCCCAGTTTTCAAGTTGGGCAATTTTCTCCAGGTAGAGATGCAGAAATAGCTGATTGAGGAATTTGAATTGAGTTTGGTTCAACAGGTATAGTAAAAGAAAAAAAACCATAAATCAAGAAGTACAAGGGAAATGATCATTCAGAGCTAAGCTGAGAAGGGGGAGAAGAGGCATCTGACAGAGACAGGTGGACTGGGGGTACTACAGGGCTCTACAAGGTGGGAACAATGGGAACGAAAGATCTGGAAGGACAGGAGATGGCGGACCCTAAGAGGTACAATAAGGACAAATCATATGCCAAATATTCACACTCTCTCCCCAATCCCCAGCCCATACTCAACTCTGTTTTCCAGGGAGGATGGGATTCTAGGAGTCTTTGATTGTTTGATCTGCTGATGGAGTAGTGGTTAAAGACGCAGAACTCATGGAGAGTCTTGCACAAGGACGTTTTAAAAAACACACAGACCCTACTTGAGAAAGAGAAGAAAGGGAAGTTGGGAAGAGGAAGCAAAGGAGGGGAAGGATGAGTGAGACAGGAGAATTAGGAGGACTAAAGTTTTGAGTGGGATGGAAAGAAAAGAGAAAAGGAACTTCCATAAGGTGTGGGACTCTGGGCAGAGAGATGAGGACAGGGCGTTTTTAGGAAGACGTCCTGTATATTGTGTGGTATACAGCCGTCCCCCGCTCATCAGCTGGGACACATTCCAAGACTCCCAGTGGATGCCTGAAACCACAAATAGTACCGAGCCCCATAAATATATGTATATGTTTTTTTTCTATACCTACATACAATAGCTTAATTTATAAGCTAGGCACAGTAAGAGATTAATAACAACTGATAATAAAATAAAATAACTATAACAATATACTGTTTTAAAAAGTCATGTGAATGTGCTCTTTCCCTCTCTCAAAATATCTTATTGTACTGTACTCGCCTATTTTTGGACAGTGGTTGACCGCGGGTAACTGAAACTGCGGAAGAGGGACTACTGTATACCTTCCACTTTCTTTGCCACTGTCTCAAGACCCCTTCAGTTCAGGAAGGACTTGTAGCACTTTTCATGGTTCTTTGAGGACAGAACAGTAATTTCTTTTACGTGTGATACTATGCTGAGAAATCAGCTTGAGAAAGCCGGGTTCTACTGTGTTTAGAGTGAGATATAAAGCATTAAGATTTTTTTAAGAGTTGGGAGTATCGCTATGTTGCCCAAGCTGGACTCGAACTCCTGGGCTCAAGCGATCCTCCCACCTCAGCCTCCTGAGTAGCGGGGACTACAGGAGTGCACCACCACGCTTGGTTTAGGAGTTTTATAACAGAGCCCCCGTGGGCCCGAGCTGTAGTTGGGGACATGCACTGCTGTGGAGTGGAGGTGAAAGTCAAAAGAATCAGGAAGGTTAAAGAAATATTAGGCTACGACACTCTGTGAATGACTCAGGTGAGTGTCAATACTGGGCTGGAAAATGAAGACTGTGGACCAGGTCCCGAAGTGCTCAGCGGATGAAGCAGTGGGTCTACGAGGCAGGAGCACGACAGTGATGAGAGCGAGGCTGTGGCGTGTGGACGGAGTGGGAACGTTTACACACAGGTAGAAAGAGTGCTGGGAAGAAGAGCTCCAACACCTCCTGCTCTGCCCCAGCAAGAGGAAGAAATATCCTTCGAGGAGAGTCAAGTCTCAGTCACAGCTGGTTCATGGAGGAGTTGAAGATGCTTATCTGGGAACTGGGTGTTGGGGGGAAGGGTAGGAGGGAGGGCAGAGTGGGGAACTTGGGTCAGCAGGAGCAAAGAGCTTGGCTGTTCAGATGGCTGGCCCCTTCTCAGTCCACCTCCTTTATCTTGCCATCCCGAGTAGCCCCGCCACCTCCCACCCCCGCAAGGTCCTATGTAGCTTTTCTCCCTGTTTATTTTCATCACAGGACTCAGTACAAAATGGCATTGTGTTTTTAATTTATTGTCTAGTCCCCCAGTCGGCCACCACAACCACCACTAGAATGGAAACCCCATGAAAGCAGAGATCATGTCCATTTAATCACGGCCTTACCCAAGCACCTGTCATATAGTGAGCACTCGATAAACACATGTTGAATGACTTCGCTAAGAAACGGATGAATGAATGAATGAATGGATGGATGGATGGATGACTGCATAGCCCTATGAAGGTGGGAGGACAGACAAGCACAAATATGCACAAAGCTTCCACATTTGTTGAGGTGCCCTGGGAGTACGGATGTGCACCCTCGTGTGATTAGCTTCCCACAAGGATCGAGATGTGGCGCCTGGAGGCTTCCAATTTGACTCCGATGGATAGACCCCTCCTGGCCTTGTTGCTGTGTCCTGGGAAATAGGCCTTAAGGAGAGATATTTGCTTAAATCCACATTCCCGCAATGGGATTGTTAGCTCCAAGTTCTAGCCTAAAAATACTCCTCTCTGATATCAAGGACAAAATTTATAAACATGAAAGTGGTTATTATGGTTTAATCACAGGCTCGGTGGCAGTGACTCTTGGCAATCTCTCTGGGGTATTAACAAGAGAAGAGTAAATATGTCATGTAGGTGGTATTTTTAGTCTCACCCACCCTTCCAACCCAAATGGGAACATCCCTGCAGAAGGTCCTTGTGACTCCCGGGCCCCACCCCAGCCCTTGCTGCTCAGAAGCCATTGTCATGGGAGCTATTGTGGCAGTCACTGGGCGAAGTAGCATGAGGGAGCAGGTGGGTGCTGCCGGGGACGCGTCTCGTTCCTTGTCAGGTGGGCTCAAGTTCTGGCCCTAGAGTCGATAGGCCAACCTGTGCTTCCTGCTTCCTGCGGCGAGTCACATCCCCTCCCAGGGTAAGGCTTGGCTGAAAGTGAAATGTATCTCATGGGATTGACAAGACCCATCCCCTGAACATCCCCTTTCTGCCAACGCTCTTCCTCCCCAGGATCGTCAGCTTTAGGGGAAGAAAAAATAAGGAAAATCAATCCCTGACTGAGCCCTAGAGCCACGAGCCTAACCGAAAACGTTTCCCAAATGATACAGTTTCTGCTCTGTGCTCTGCTCTGCTAGGTTTTTAGCAAGAAGTTTGCACTTCATTCTGAAGGGTGGGCTCTATGGTATATGTTTAGCTGTCAGGGATGGGGTCAGGGACGAGACTGACTCCCCAGCCTCTCTGGATGAGGAGGGCATGTTTTGTCGACACTAGCAATGTACCAGGCCTCTAGCTAAGTGTTTTATATGTATCCACCTCATCACCACCCTGTAAAGTACTTACTGATATTCTCATTTTGTAGCTGTGGTGGCATAACTTTCCCAAGGGCACGTGGCAAAATCCCAAGGGATTTTGAACGTGGACAAACTCCCTCAGAGCCTACGCTCATAGGTATGGTATGGATTTATTGAGTAGCCCATTAGACTCTTCCCCATTAGTTTAGGGTCTGTAGAATGTGTAAATGTTGAACCTTTTGGGCCTGACCTGTTTGCAAAGGCCCTGGCCAATGTCAACATCAGGAGCCTCATCTGCAATTGTTGCCTCCCAAATGCAGGGGTTTGTTCGCTTGGTGGGTGTCAAGTCAATAGACACAGCCACATTGGTTATGGCAAGGGGGTCTTTATTACTTGGCACAAGTAAAGAGCACACAGGGGACAGTTCCCAAAGCAGTGTGTCTCTGAACAAGGGAGTTGGGCCGGTTTTACAGTCAGAGGGTAATGAGGCATGATCTGATAGGATCTTGCAATGGGGTGATTCCAGGGCTCAATCTGATTGGATCCTGGATCCTGCCATGTGATGCCCACTTCTTAATTTAGTACCTGCTCCTTTTCTCAGCCTGAGCACATAGGTTCCGCTCATGGTTGCACACTCGGTTCATCTGGGCATGCTCAGGTTACATGACCTTTAACCTGGGGGCCCATGGCAACTGAAAGACAACTCACAACATTGTTACATTAAAGTTGAGCCATGGCTGGGTGTGGTGGCTCACGCCTGCAATCCTAGCACTTTGGGAGGCCCAAGGCAGGAGGATCACTTGAGGCCAGGAGTTCAAGACCAGCCTGAGCAACATAGCAAGACCCTGTCTCTACAAAAAAAATTTTTTAAATTAGCCAGCCACAGTGGTGCATGCCTGTAGTTCTAGCTACTCAGGAAGCTGAAGTGGGAGGAACTTTTGAGACCAGGAGTTCGAGGTTGCAGTGAGCTATGATCACACCACTGCCCTCCAGCTGGGCAAGAGTGAGACTCTGTTTCTAATAAATAAATAAATAAAAATAAAAAGTTGAGCCAGACTGGACTGGTCGGTTACACAACGTAGGGGCTGGTGGACCTGCTCTGGCAGCTGAGGCTGCACCAGCAGGAGGTCCTACCCACCCCCCACCACCAAACTGCTGCCCCAGCTGAGGAGAAGAAAGCGGGAGCAAAGAAAGGAGACTCAGAGGAGTCTGAGGATGACATGGACTTTGGTCTTTTTGACTAAACCTCTTTTATAACATGTTCAATGAAAAGCTGAACTCTTTAAAAAAGAATAAAATGTGTTGTTTCTGGCCCTACAGCAACCATTTGCCTCACTTCCCCTTGTTTTCACTTGGGGAACTGTGACTTTGTGATATAATAAGGAATATATTTGGTCTTCATCCCCGGTTCCTGGCACCAGAGCTTCCAAAACCCTTGGCATTTCCTGAGGGATGGAAGTGATAAGTTCATCTTGGTTATTCTCAATAAGGCCCTTTCAACCACACCCGAGTTCACGCTAACAAGGTGGCTCTTAGTGGCCCCTGCACAGCTCCAGGCTGGGGCTGGTTGCCAGAGGAACCAACCATGTGGTTAGAGGGTTGGAACTTTCAGCCCCACCTCTGACCTCCAGGGAGGGAAGAGAGGCTAGAGATTGAGTCAATCGCCAATAGCCAGTGAGTTAATCAAGCATGTCTATGTAATGAAACCTCCATAAAAGCCCCTAAACAATGGGGTTCAGCCTCAGTGGCTCATCCCTATAGTCCCAGCTACTTGGGAAGCTGAGGCAAGAGGATCGCTTGATCCCAGGAGTTCAAGGCTGCAGTGAGCTGTGATTGTGCCACTGCACTCCAGCCTGAGTGACACAGTGAGGTCCTGTCTCAGAAAAAAACAATGGGGTTCGGTAGAGATCCCAGTGTTACCAAACCAAACTGGGGTCCATTTGCCCAGTAAAGCCAGACACTGACAATGAGATTTGCAAGAGAAAGGGGCATTTATTGCACCATGCAAGGAGAATGGGAAGCTAATGCTCAACACCTGAACTCCCCAGTGACTTACAAGCAATGGTTTTTAAAGGCAGGGGTACATCTCAACAAAGAAGAATTTGGAGGCAAAATAGAAAACCAACACATGGAGGTTATATACTGGTTTGGCCCATGGGTGTGGCTCCCTCCCTGACCCTCAGGAAGAAATTTAGATCAAAGAATAGACCGAGGCCTGAATAGAGTTCAGTTTTCAGTTCCCTCTTATCTAAGGTTTCCATCTGGTGGGGGTTTCTGGAAAACAACTCAAGAACATATGTCGAGATGTCATTTTTGAGTTTCTATAGGGAGCCAAAACACCTTGTGACTTTGGCTTGCTCGGGAGACTATTGTTATTACCTTCTTGTTGATCAGGTTGCTCATTTACTTTCTAAGGCTAGCTAGGTGCCTGGAACTTCTCTTGAAGAGACTCAAGATTTTTCCTTCATTTCCATGCTACGGGGAGTGGGGACATGGAGGGGTCCCTGCTCCGTCTAACCAGGTTGTTGAGCACATCCAGCTGCTTTACGGGAGACCCGGGACTTAACAATTGGCATCTCAAGTCGGGGCAGTCTTGTGAGACAGAGCCCTGAACTAGCGGGGTCTGATGTTAACTCTTGGCACATAGCGTCAGAATTGAATTAAATTGTCGGACATCCAGCTGGTGTGAGCGAATTGGTTGGCATGGAAAGGAGCCCCCACACATTTGGTGTCAGAAGTGGTCTGTGGGTAAAACCCAACACACTTCAGAGTCTGCAGTAGCAACAAACTTCTCTTACTTTAAGAACAGGTGATTCTGATGGCCTGTGACTCAGGCCTGGCCAATCAGAGCCTTGCATTACACAACTCCAGCATGATCGGTGAGATCAGCCCAGGAATGGGTGTATGGTCCTGTGAAAGCCAAAGCAAATCCTTGGGGTCAACTCCTGTACTGACTTGCTGTATGACTCTAGGAGAGTCATTTACCTCTGTGGGTGTCTAGTTAAAGAATTGCAACGGATCAGAGCTACATGCACTGTGGACCATGCAGCATCCCTCTGCAACACCTCGGTGCTTGATAGAGATGCAAACTCTTGGGCCCTTCCCAGAGCTACCACATCAGAACTTCTCGGGGAGGAGCCCAGTAATTTTACACTTTCGCAGCCCTCTAGGAGATTCAGGTGCATGCTGAAGTTTGAGAAACACTGGATTCGCTGGCCTCTGAGTATCTGAGTCCAACAACCAATGTGTGAAAAAAATCAGCGAAGTCAGACAGGGGAGGATCCAGCCCTGACAACCATGCTTTCTCCCTCTTTCTTTTCTCTTTCGTTTTCTCTCACTGCCACCTCCTATTCTCATCTCAGAGGCTCTCCCATGCCACTCTGGGCAGCAGGAAATGTGAAGAGAGTCTCCTGTCCTACAACGAAGCCACCATTGCTAGGCTATATTGCTGTCACACGTTGCCGGTGCCTGACAGACTTGAGTATGCAAGCACGAGCTGCATCTGTTGGTTCCCGGCTATATCCGGTGCCTGGCATATGGCTGGTCCTCATTAAGTATTTGTTGAATGAATAAGTGAAGCCTGCCTCCTGCCTGAGGTCCCTTGGAGATGACAGAGAAATCCCCAAACCTGTCTTGGAGTCTGCTTGGGCTGCCATCACAAAATGCCACAGACCTCATGGCTTAACAGAAATTTACATTCTCACATTTCTGGAGGTAGGAAGGTCCAAGATCAAGGTCTGGCAGAGCTGGGTTTCTTGGGAGGGCTGTCTCCCAGATGTCCAGATGACCACGTTCTCACTGTGTCCTCACACGGCCTTTCCTCTGTGCATGCACAGAAAAAGAAGAAAGCAAGCTCTCTGGTGTCTCTTTTCTTTTTTAACTTTTCTTTGTTTTATTAAGATTCATTTAGGCTAGATTAAGAGCACAAACTCATTATAAATATGACATTCATATCATTCAAGAGTCATTACTAAAGGAAAGACTAAAATGAATTAAGACAATTCTATCTGAAAAAAAATAACATTCAATGCCCCAAAATAAGAAATATGTAAGATGGTCATGATTCCATCTGCTGTCTCTTTTTACAAGGACACTAATCCTATCAGATCAGGTTCCTACCCTTATTGCAAAGCAGTTTCACTGTGCACTGGTTACCACTTCAGCCCATTGCATCTTGGGCTGCAATTTCTATTATTTGTATTATACAAGTCCAGGGAGACAGTGTACTCACGCAAGTTAAGCAAAGCAATGTTGTAACTTACAGGTAGACAGCAAGGGACTGCAGCTGTGGTGTCCCACTTTCACCACAGCTGAGGGACCCTGAGAAGCAACCCATTCTGGGTTTTATACCTCGGGGCCACGTGATCACTAGGTTAAAGCACTGAAGGACATCCTGTTCCCAGTGGGGACAGGAACAGAGCCCAGGCTGTTACAGCCAGTCCTTCCTTAACTTAGGATCTTGCATTCCCAGCAGATGCTACAGTTACTGTTGAGAACTATAAGCAAGAAAGGGGTGGGGGTTGGGGGTTGGGGAGCAGGTGGATCAAAGGCCACCCAGAGAACTGTCCTGCTCTTATGACCTCAATTAGCTTTAATTTCTTCCTTACTCCAAATGCAGCTACACTGGGGGCTAGCACTTCAACTATGAATTTAGGGGGACATACATTCAGTCCATAACACAGTCCTATTAATTTCCCTTTTCTTTCTCAAAGGCCCACACCTCTGTCTCGTTCTCACGCTCTCTCTGCTCCCCTTCACCTCTGCTCGAGCCCAGGGAATTTTTTATCTCCTCCTCTACAGCGAGAAAAGTCAGCTAAGCAAATGGTCTTACTCTCTGGTACAGACCATGATCTAAGCTTTGGAAGCTCAAAATCCCTTCTGCTGTGCCGCTCTCCCTTAAGGCAACAGATGCTTCATTTCTGATGGCCCAAAAGGGAGAGGATCATTCTGTAAGAGAAGAATAAGGGAAACTACAAGAAGAAAAAAATCACTTGACATAGCAGAATATTACCCTTCTCTATAAATAACCAAAATATAAAACACAGAGTAAATAATGAGAATGACGATTTTTCTTTCCCCTAAGTTATAGAAGGATAAAAGTAAAGGAAACAGATAAGCTCTAAAATGAGAACAATTATAATATGTAAGAAAAAGCAAACTGTGGAGCAATGAGGATAGTGTGATTTCATTTTTATAAAAAACAAATAGGCTTAGCTGATTTATCAGTTTACAAAAAAAAAAAAAAAACCTGGATACCCAGCTGTTCACAATAGTTATCTCTAGGGAATGGAATGAGGGAGGGAGCATTTTCTACTTTTTACTTTTATACATATCTGCACTTAAATAAATCTATGATAAGTTTAATATGAATAATGAAATGCTAAAATGTGATGGGGAAGTGGGAGAGAATTAAAAGAAAAGGCTAGATACTTAAGATAAAGTGTTTCTTCTGTTAAAACTCCAATCAAAGAAGGCTGAGATAAAAAGACAAAAATAGATGTGGTTTGAAATAAAAGAATGAAAACCAGTGAGCAGTTATAACAATCATACATTCAAAGTTAAAAAGAAAAAAAAACACCCATTGAGGTGAAACATTAAAGATGTAGCAATGAGGAAAGGGATATAATCTATAACGAAAAGAATGTGTAAGAGAAAATAAGAAAACAAAGACCAATGTTTAGAGACACAGAAGAAAGCAGAAGCCAACTGTTAGAAACAGCTGAGATTGAAGCTTTGTGAACACGATCTTTTTCTGGCTTCCCTAGCGAAAAGTCTCCTGTCAGAATTATTCCTTGTCCCCAAAGCACCTTCAGCCCCTTCTACCTTCACCTCACATCCCCTGTGGCTCTCACTTTTGTTCCTGGTTGACTTTGGGAATCACCTACTTGTGAACACAGAGTGGGGCTCCTTAAATCCACAAAGACACACTCAACCTGGGTAAGCATATTTGAGCTTAGGGATCTTGACCCAGAGATGCAATTCTGTCCTTTGCAGTTGAATCAGCTTTGTAGAACTTTCTAGAATCTTAGCTCTCTGAAGGAATGTATACTCGCCCTCTCTGGAGCAAGGCAGGACTCCGTTCAACTTCCAGGCAAATTACTACACTTCTCAAAACCTCCCTTTCCTATTTCGTAAAGTGAGGGAAATAAGGACCCACCTCAAGGAAATGTTATGGAGACAAAATGCACACAAGGAGTGTTAGGAAACACTGAGATGAGAAAAATTCTCTCCTTTCGCAAAAGAGTAGAATGTGGTTTGAAGATTTGTCCAATGTCACACGCAAATATGTGGAAGAATTTTCATTTAACTCTGTATCCTCTCTCTCTCACTCACTCTCTCTCTCTCTCTCTCTGACATTTTTCTTTACGCTAGACTTGGTTTGGAGATTCTATTGTTTGTTTGTTTATTTGTTTTCCTGAAGAGACATTTTTGGTTGCATGCCTTCAAAGTTTTCAAGGAGCAGAGAGTTTCAAAGAGAGCCTGCCAACTGCCCCCTAAAGAACTGTCTTTAGAATCAGTTGAGTCCGGCCGGGCACGGTGGCTCATGCCACCTAGCACTCTGGGAGGCCGAGGCGGGAGGATCACTCAAGGTCAAGAGTTCGAAACCAGCCTGAGCAACAGCGAGACCCCATCTCTACTAAAAGTAGAAAGAAATTAATTGGCCAACTAAAAATATATAGAAAAAATAGCCGGGCATGGTGGCACATGCCTGTAGTCCCAGCTACTCGGGAGGCTGAGGCAGAAGGATTGCTTGAGCCCAGGAATTTGAGGTTGCTGTGAGCTAGGTTGATGCCACAGCACTCTAGCCCGAGCAACAGAGTGAGACTCTGACTCAAAAAAAAAAAAAAAAAAAAAAAAGAATCAGTTGAATCCTGTGAAGCTGGGATGGAAGTTCACTTAAGTGGACTTCTTTCGCATTAAATGAAAGAAAGACTCATGTGTCCTCCCTGGGGGTAGGGGTGGGGACAGCACTTTAACCTTTGATTTTGCTGTCATCCCTGTTTCATTATTTGAAGACAGGCTGAATAGAAGGGCAATGCAATAGAGCCATCTTTTGGTAAAATGAATTAAAATGATATAGAATGCTAAAAATGGACCAAAGAGCCATTCGGTAATTAGGGACTACCACCCCCACCCCAACCCAAGATTGCTTTAAACCCTCTAATACCTGGTCTCAAAGCTGAGAATTGAATTAATGAGCTATTAATAGAAAGGAGAGCCAAGAGGTGGAAAGCATGAACTTGAAACCTGTTGATGTTCCATCTGTGTCACCTGAGCCCAGTACCCCTGAACTCTTCCATGACATGAATCAATATCTTATTTTTAAGCACGTTTGCTTGGTTTCTGTCCATTGCAATGGAAAAAGTCCTTATAAATATACTCACCCTCCCCACCTTGCCTTGAAAAAGTTTCCAGGTTTACCTTCCCTGCCTCACCTTGGAGGCTAATGAAGATAAAATCCCTATAGTTTCAAATGATTTTTTCTTTCTTTGAGGTATCCCAAAAGCCAGCAAGGCCATTTGAGTGTCATTGGGTCACTGTGTGGCCATTCAGCTAGTGATTTACCAACCACAATGGTGGAGGAACTCCATGCTCTATTCTAGGAGTAGCGGTTAGTCATTGCATTGGAATTCAAATAACACAAGATGAAGACTTTAAAATATAATTGGCCAACCAGGGGCTCATCTTCCTAGTTTGTTCTTCATCCAATGGATGGCTAGTAGTATCTAACAAATGGCAAGACACTTCCCTCTTGTGTGTCCCTGGGAGTCCTCAACATGAGACGGTTGTCTCAAGTGTAAGAAGGGGCTTCTACATGCAGCCTGGCAGTCACTGCACCAGCTCTGGTCCTCACTAGTCCCTGAACCCTTTGCTGCTGCTGCTGCTTGGCTACTGCCAGTCCTAGTGCATCGTGCTGTTGACAGACTGCTCAGCCACCCATGTCCACCCACTCCTCACCACCATTGCCTCTCTTCACTCTCTCTTTGTTGCCACTGATTGCATAAGCTTCTTGCCACTTCCACTTGCCTCTATGTCTCTCTCTGGCTGATAGGGAAATGCCTGCCCTTCCAGCATCCAGACTTTTACAAGGTGGATTGCCTTCCCTGGGAGTGTGACAGCGCAGCCAGGTTCATTGCCCGCTGCTTAGGAGGAAGCCAATACACCAAGACAGCAGGTGTTACAGCAGAGAAAAAGTTTAATATAGCAGGCACCATGCAAAGAGACGGAAGAAAATTCTCTAATCCATCTCCCAGAGAATTTGGGAGAAAGGGTTTTTAAAGATAGTTTGGTGGGCAAAGGGCTAGGCAATTGAGTCTGCTGATTGGCTGGGTTTGGGGTGGAACCAATGGGGTGTAGAAATTGTCTTCTTGTGCTGAGTCAGTTCCTGGGTAGGGGTAGCAAGACTAGTTGAGTCAGTTCCTTGGTATGGGCCACTGGTCTGGGTGGGTCAGCTGGTCCACCAGAATGCAGGGCCTGGAAGAAATCTCAAAAACTAGCCTTAGGTTTCCCAAGGGTGATGTTATCTCTGGGAGCAATGAAGAAAGCTAAGAATCTTTATGACCACCAGCTATGACTCCTGAGTAGCGAGCAATTATAGGAAAGCAAGCCAGGGAACAATGGCTGGTTATACATATATATATTTTTAACTATGCCTATACCTTTGCAGAGTTTGGGCCCCTACCACAGTTCTCACCTTGTGGCCCTTTATTTTAGTTTTATAAAAGGCAGTTTCAACAGGTTCAGGCCCTTAATGGCATAGTTATTTCATTTTACCACCCAACCCCTCAGGGAGGTCCCTCAACTCAGTGACTCGGGCCATTTGTGAGGCGGTTCTTCTCATGTCACCACTCAGCCTTTTCCTTCCCAGGGAGTATGAACCCTCTAGCCTGGCCTAGACCCAGAATCCCTGCTCCTGCTCAACCTCCCAACCCTTCCACTGAGCCCAGAATCCAGGATTGGGGCTGTTCCTCCTTGAATATGGTGATGGTTGCCTAGGGAGTCTCTATTGTCCCTGTAAGCAGGTTTCCACCAGGTGCACCTCAAGTTTACTAGACATGTCTGGACATGTTTGGACACACATTGCAAGCTTTCTTTTACTCCTGGGCCCCAGACAGATAAGGTTGGTGGTTGAGAGAATGAATCAGGTGTCTACCAGCATTTCATGCAGTTCGATCAGCTCTGTTTCCCAAAATTGACAAAAAGATCTCCAAGACAGTATTAGCTAACTTCACAGAATAGAGTATTTGAGTCCCAGTCAATATACCCTGTTACACGCATACACACACACACACACACTCAACACTATTTACATGGGATCAAATGAAAATAGAAATTGTTTTTATCTTATTTTCTTAATATGCCATGAGCATCTCTCCCTTGTTATTAAACATTCATCCAAAAATTCATTTTTTTACATTATATGGATGTGCCATAATGTATTTTTTCACTTCTTGTTGGGCATATAGGTTGTTTCTTATTTTTTTGTTCTTATGAGAGCATCATTGATGAATAGCTGTACATAATCTCTTATTATTATCTCTGTTTATTTCCCCAGGACAGATTCCTAGAAATGGAATTGTTGAGCCAAAAGGTATAGACTTTTTCCAGACTCTTTACCTGTCACCAGATTGCTTTCTAAAATGTTTTTCAAGTTTACATCTCCACCTAGAATATGAAAGAGTGGATCTTACTTCAACTTCTCCCACATCGAGCATTATGTGGTTAGTTTTTCTTTAATCTTCATTTAGTAAAAAAAAAAAATTATTTCTTGTTATTTATTAAAATGCACTTATTTCATTACTAGCACAGTTAAACTATTTTATTACGATTAGAATCTATTCGTGTGCACACTGAGAATCTATATCCTTTGCTGATTTTTTTATATTTGGACATTATTGGGGTTTTTCTTATTGAATTACAAGACTACTTTTGATATTAAAGGTTTTTTTTCCACAATGCCTTTAGCCTTTTCATTTTGTTTAACACATTTGATTCACAGACACTTGAAAAATAATGTAGTAAAGTCGATCGTTTCCTTTATGATTTCTTCTATTATTTTATGTTTAACAGGGTTCTCCTTGTTTCCTTGCAATTTTTCTAAACACTGTTTTCCGTTTTTATGTAGTAAAACCCAAGGCTATTCTCTTTCATGAGGTTTTTCTCTCACTGTAATGCTGAAAAAGGCTTTTTCTCTTCCCCAGGATGTGATAAAATAATCCCACACATTTTCTCATAGCTCTTTTATGGTTTCATTTTTATGATTAGCTTTTCTTGAATAAATTAAAATTTATTACATTTTATTATAAAAAATTACATTTGTGACAAATACATATATATATATACACATTATGTGATGTTTAGGAAAAAAATTTTAGTAAGTAAAAAAGAAAATAGATGGCATGTAATCCCAATAATGAGATTATTTAAACAATCCATTAGCATTCTCTAGTTTACCTTAATTTTTTTTAAAATGCAGTTAAACCTCTGGGGCTTCCTAGTGTCCCTAGGCATTCTTATCTCCGTACAGTATACAGAGGATACCTGGTTCCTTCTTTCTTCTTTAACTCCATCTCTCACTGCTAGGCACCTCAGCACCAGTTTTCTGACCTATTTATGCTCCCTGATACTTCAAGTCCTTTAAAGGTCATTTCCTTTCTCCTAGTGCAAAGTTTCTCAAGCTTGGTGCCAATGACATATTGGCCCAGATAGTCATCGCCGTGGGGGCTGTCCTGTGCATTGTAGGATGTTTAGCAGCATCCCTGGTCTCTACCCACTGGATGCCAGTGGCACCTTCCCCCTCTCCCCAAGTGTGGCAAACAGAATGTCTCAATGTCTGGGGGGAGGGGGAGGGAAAGAGGGAGGGATTAGCCCCTCCCACTGAGAACCACTGTCATGCAGTGACACCTCCCCACCTCACCCCCAAAGATCTCACCTGCCCATATCACTCCTATTTATCCTCTGAGACGCAGGTGAAGCCTGACCTCTGCCTAAAGTTGTTGCCTAACCTTCCCAGGTAAGCAAGGTATAGCACATCTTCACAAAACTGGGTGCAACCCCCTCTTTCCCTCTCATTACACTGTTTACAATCTTGGAGATTGTACGAATTCCCCCAAGGGTCTGCATCCCCCAAACACAGTGCGTTTGTAGAATATACGCAAAAATCCTATACACTGGGTAGCCTGTGGCAATCCCATTAGGAAATGTCATCAATATGTACATGGGAGATGGAACACAGGGAGTGAAACATTGGAAGTTTCTAGGCCAGGGGTGGGGAACCTGCAGTTCTGGGGCCATATGTGGCCTTCTGGATCCTTGAGTGCAGCCTTTTGGCTGAATCCAAATTTTACAGAACAAATCCTTTTAATGAAAGAATCTAGGCCCTACAAGATTGACCTACAAGATGGGTAAAAGACAACATCCTGTGGGATCTATAAATTGTACTCAGCCACGACCACCACCCTTTTCTAAAGGGAGGCCACCCTATGTTCACCCCACTCCAGCCATAAGAGCTGGACCATGTGGTCCCAAGGCTTTCCCTCCACCTTGGGTGATGAGAAAGAGCTTGCCTGCCAATCAACCAGTGGAAAAACACCCAAGGAATAACTCCCTACAAAAGTTGCTGGCATGAGCACACTTGCATTTAACAGGGCAATGAAACCTCCTTGCTACAAGCCTGGTATGAGGGCATTCCATGAAATCAGATGTTATTAAAGAACTGTAGAACTCATGAACATTCCTTCTTGGGTCTGGTGCAAGCAGTTGCTCTGGTCTTCACACCAGATCACAAGATCTGGGCTTCTAGGAAGCAGACATTGCTGCTTTGCAGCAGGTAAGCGAGGCCTCCCAGGCTTCCTGTTTGAAGAGATCAACCTGTTGCCACCCATGCCAAACTAGTAACTACCATGCCCCAAAACATCCAGAGAGCCTGCTGCAGCCTGAAGTCCATGCTTAAGTTCTGTTACAAGAAACATTTCCTTGTCAAGCCAGTAAAAATACCTTATTTTTTCTTTGTTGTTCTTTAAAATCTGAATTTAACAATATTTTTTCTAAAAGAGTATAAGCGATCTTAGTATATGACAGGGAATGGAAAAACAGGAGACGAAAACAGACATTGACAAAGTTTTTTCTTTCCATTTTCCTTTGTGTGGGGATTTTTAATGCAAAACAGGGACATTAAGCCTTCATGCAAGTCAAAATGTTTCATGAACAACTCTATAATAATCATAAATAGACCAGTTAAGTTTTATCTGGACAATGCCTGCATTTGGATTTTTTTAAACATGTACATATTTTCGAACAATGACAATGAAATGATGTTTGTAGCACGTTAATTGTATAGTAGATTCCATTCATCTACTTTTTTTAAAAAAAGAAAAGTAAGTTATCATACATGTAAGTACAGATTTTTAATGTACTTCTCTGTTGTTCCTGTGGATTTGTTATTAAATGCACTGAACTACTTATTTTTAATGCTATGCAGAGGCTGGACAGGTTTTATTTTACTAATAAACTGAAGCCCCGTGGGGTTAAAGACAGTGGTTTGCAAACTGTAATGTGCATGCAAATCACCTGGGAATCGTGTTAAAATTCAGGTTCTACTTCCGCAGATCTGGGATGAGGCCGGACACTCTGTGTTTCCAACAAGCTCTGGGGTCAGGCTGATCCTGCTGGTCTGGGGTCCACACTTTGAAAGTGAGGGTTTGTAATTATCGAACCCACAGAGCCAGTTTGTGGCCTGGCAGGGATGAGGATCCTCAAGTCTCCAAGTAACCTAGTTATCATTTAACTGTCCTGCATGGACTCTAATAAGGTAATCATAAAATTCATCTTCCAAACTGGGACTTTTTTTTTTTTAGTAAAATGGAGTGCCATTAACAATTACTGGACACAAAGCAGTACTGTCCAAGGTAAATAGGGACTTATATTTATATTGGCTGTAACAGAAGTGGAGATTACCTTCAAATGAACAAATTATTAAACATTCATTTTTAAAAAAAACCTATTGGGAAGAAGTGCAGCGCTTACTCCAAGAGGAAGTTAATCATGAATATTTTGCAATTGCTAGAGATGTTTGGAAGCAGTAAATAAGGAGTGAGGATAAAGAGGGATAGATTTAATTTATGTAGTTGTTCAAAAGGCTATTGATAAGGTTCTCCAGGAAAGGCTGATAACGATGAGTCACCAGAGGATGGAAGGAATGTTTCCTCGTGATAGGAAACTGACTTAGAGCCCAGAAACAAAGGTGAGGGCTAAACAGGCACTTATCTATGCTGGGGTGGGCGGCTGGCCTGCTGAGGCACTGGGGAGGAAGAAGGGGTGATGGGATGGCTGTAAGAAGATGAGAATGTGCACTTGCCATAAAATAAGGCGATGAGTAGCTTCAAAAGGCAGTCTCTATGTGTTGCAGTTTAGGAGTGGGTGAATGGAATAAATGCTAGAGGCTGGAATAAATGCTAGATGAGATAACACCTTGAATAGGACCGGCCTTTTCTACGCAAACGGGAACTAACTTCAAGGCAAATGCAATTAAAAATAAATGCTTAGCTTGTCAGTTTGGATGAATATCGGGGTGAAGTGGGTGACTAAGGGAAACGTACTATGCAGAAATTGCAACAGGATAGCATAGTTTAAACCAGAAGTTCTCCAGTTTAAACCAGAGGCTATATCACATTATCGCTTGGCAAATGCCTACCAAGAAGGTCTAGGCTCTAACCTGGATCTGCTGACTCAAAATCTTAGGAGGATGGGCTCAGGCACCTGTGTTTTGGAGAAAGAAATACTCCACCAGCGATTCTGATGCAAGCTAGAATTGAATACCAGTGAATTGACTAATAAGAATGATGTAGAAATAAAGTTTAATAGTTCTTAACTGAGGAAAGGAGTTTTCAATTAATTAATGGAACAAAATAGCATGGTGCATGATTCTTAATATTCATTTTTCTTCAACACTTTATTGGGAAATAGAATGCAAATACAGACAAGAACACAAAACACAAATATACAACTTAACAAACTGTGTAAAGTGAACACCTGTGAACCCCCCACCAGATAAAGAAATAAGCCTATTGCCAGCACCCCACGAGTTTCTCAGGGGCTCCTTCCCAATTACATGCCCTAACTTCCCTCCAGAAGTAATCAAAGTGCTGGATTTTTAAAGAATCAATTTCTTGTTTTGCTTTTTATTAACAGTTTTACCACCTCAAGATACTCCCTCAACAATATAGTTTCATTTTTCACACTTTTGAACTTTATATAAATAGGAATATGTATTCTTTTATGTCCAACTTCTTGCATTCAGTATTTTTCAAAGATTTCTCCATGATGTTGCTAGTAGTTGTGTCCTTTCATTCTCAATACTGTAGAGTGGGGGTCAGAAAACTATGGCCCCTGGGCCAAATCCAGCCTCCCACCTGTTTCATAAATAAAGTTTATTTGCAACACAGTTATGCCTGTTCATTTCTGTATTGTCTGTGGCTGCTTACACACTACAACAGCAGAATTGAGCAGCTGTGACACAGACCTTATGGTCCTAAAGCCTGAAATATTTGCTACTGGCCCTTTACAGAAAAAGTTTGCCAATTCCTGCTGTATAGTATGTCATCGTACAAACACAATTGACCCTTGAACAATGCATGGGGTTAGGGGCACCAAAGCCTGCACCATTGAAAATCTTCATATAAGTTTTGACTCCCCAAAAGCTGAACTGCTAATAGCCCACTGTTGATCAGAAGGCCTACCAATAACCAACAGTCAATGAACACACATTTGTATGTTCTATGTACTATACACTGTATTCTTACAAGGAAGCTAGAGAAAAGAAAATGTTATTAATAAAGCCATAAGGAAGAGAAAATACATTTAATGTTCATTAAGTGGAAGTAGATTGTCATAATGATTTTCATCCTCATCATCTTGATTTTGAGTAGGCTGAGAAGGAGGAAGAGGAGGGATTGGTCTTGCTGTCTCAGGAGTGGCAGAGGCAGAGGGAAATCCACATATATGAGGACCCATGCAGTTCAAGCCCATGTTGTTCAAGGGTCAACTGTGCACTGGAATTTATTTATCCATTCCCTTATTGATGGACATCTGGGTGGTTCCCAACTTGAGGCTATTACAAACATTGCTGCTGTTATATGAACATTCATGTATTTGTCTCCTGTGCACATGATTACATACTTCTATGGGGTATATACCTAGAAGTGGAACTGTCAGATCATATAACAGACATAGCTTTGAAATTATAGATACTGCCTCTTGGTTTTGCAAAGTAGTTTCAACAATTTCCATTTCTGTTAGCACATCATGAGAGTTCCTGTGGCTCCACGTCTTTGCCAACACTGAGTATTATGTTTAGCGCTGGCTCATTCCATTTAGTGCTCTTTTTTTAATCAACGAATCAATTAATGCAGATATGCTTGGTGTCATTGTATTTGCTGACTATTGCTACAGAACAAAGGACATCAGAACTTAGTGGCTTAAAACACTGGACACATCATCTCACATAGTTTCTTTGGGTCAAGAATTAAGAAATGGTTTAGCTGGTTGGTTCTAACTCAGGGTCTCTTATGAGCTTGAAATCAAGACACTGGCCAGGGCTACAGACGTCTTGAAGTCTCAGCTGGGCCAGAGGATCTTCTTCCAAGCTCACCAATGTGGCTGCCGACTGGAGGTCTCAGTTACTTGACCCATAATTCTTTTCATAGGACTACCTGTCACATGACAGCTGGCTTCCCCCAGAGCAGCTGATCCGAGAGAGAGAGAGAGAGAGAATGCTCACAACCAAGACGGCAGCTGCAGTGTCTTTTATGACCTAAACTCAGGAATGACACCCCATCACATCTGCCATATTCTATTGATCACACAAGCCAACCTGGTACAATATGGGAGGGCGTGAGCACCAGGGGGCTGAATCATTAGAGGCCAACCTGGAGACTGGCTACCACATTTGTTGCAGCATCATCTTGCTTTTCCCTCATTGCTTCTCATTTGTATTGGCCACTAGAATTTCCTCTTCTGTGAGTATTTTGGTCATTTTTCCATGAGGTTGTATTTTTCTTATTGATTTGTGGGAGTACTTTCTTTTTCTTTTTTCCTTTTTTAAGAAATGAGGTCTCTTAGGCTGAAGTGCGAGGTGTAGCAAGTGGCTATTCACAGCATGATCATGGCACACTACAGCCTCGAACTCCTGGGCTCAAGTGATCCTCCTGCCTCAGCCTCCCAAGTAGCTGGGACTCCAGGTGCACAACGCTGAGCCTGGCCTAGGATATTTTTTTATATTCTGGAGATGAGTCCTTTGTTGGTTTGTGTTGTACACATCTTCCACCATGTGGCTTACCTTTTCACTTTTTTCATAATGTCCTGTAATAAAAAGAAGTTCTTAATTTGAACAGAACCAAATTTATTGATCTCTTCATTCATAGTTAGTGATTTGTATCTTATTTAAGAAATCTTTCTCTTTCTCCTGAGGTCAAGAAAATATTCTCTTACGATCATCTATTAATAAAAGCTTTATTATTTTGCCTTTCAAAAAATAATCCCGCTGGAATCGATTTGTGTGTAAGTATGATGTATATGCCCAATTTTATTTCTTCTACAGATTGATACTCAATTTTCCCAATACCATGTATGAGAAAGACTGTCCTTTCTTAAGGTTCCACTGTGTCTCCCTTGTGATAAATCAATTTTCCATACATGTGTTGCTGTTTCTGGGCTTTCTTTTCTGCCCTATTGCTCTGTTTTTTTAGTTCTGGTTCTAATATCACACTTTATTATTACTGAAGCTTTATAATAGGTCTTAATATTTTGTACAACAAATCCTGCAACCTTGTTTCCAAAAAGCAGAGAGAAGAGTAATGTCATTCTTGCCCCTGGAATGGCTGGTCTGATGAGGAATGTGTGGTCTCTGACTTTAGGAGTCCCTAAATCTTGGTATTCCTTTAAAATCTAAATTGAATCCTACCTTGTCCATGATCTCTTCTCCAGTCAGAGAATCTCTCATCCGATCACCTCTGAGAACAAGGGTTCTGTCTCTGTCAAGTGGCTAGCCACACATACTGCCTTATAACTAATTAACTCCTGTAAGTGCTATATTTTCCATTCTAGAAAATAAGGGCCTTGAGGGCAAGTATGGTGTTTCAGTCAAGGATTGTATCTTATTCATTTCTGTACATCTAGCATAGGACTTGCACATAGCAGATGCTCAATAAATGCTTAGTAAATAAATACATATGTTTTCATTATTTGAACTGCCATTTATTGTCTATGCTAGGCACCAGAATGAATGAATGAATGAATGTTGATTTCCAAGACAAACAAAAAAAATTGCCAATAACATACAATGTCAATATCGTAATCAGGGTTCACTCATAGAATTAGAGCTAAATATCAAGTGCTAAAACTATAACGTGGTATTCAACTAGCTCCATGACTGCTTTTCAACGGCTCTTGCAGCCCTTCAAGTCTAAGAATTGGAGTCTATTTGTGATCACAAGCAATCAAAGCAATGAATGTCCTACACATACATTGTTTTCTCACACACACACACACACACAGGGTTAATTCTGAGATCTGAACCCAGTGAAGGTACCAACATGAAAGCAATTTCATTTTTCTCCCAACATTCAGTGCCTTTCACTCTACAGTTGACCCTTGAATGACACAGGTTTTAACTTCATGGGTCCACGTATACATAGATTTTCTTCTGCCTCTGCCACCCTTGAGATAGCAAGACCATCCCCTCCTCCTCCTCAGCCTATTCAATGTGAAGAAAATAAGTATGAAATCCTTTATGATGATCCACTTAACAGTAAATGTGTTTTCTCCTCCTTAATAACATTTTCTTTTCTCTAGCCTACTTTATTGTAAGAATATAGTATAATACATATAACATAAAAATATGTGTTAATCAACTGTTTATGTTATTGGTTAAGACTTCTGGTCAACAGCAGACCACTAGCAGTTAAAATAAAAATGCTGGGGGAGTCAGAAGTTGTATGTGGATTTTTGACTGTGCAGGATGTCAGTGCCCCTAACCCCTGCGTTGCTCAAAGGTCAATTGTCCTCCCAAATGTCCCTTTCTCTTAGAGACATAGTTTTTCAGTCCATTAAGGCTTTAAAAAGTCCAATACATACAACTCAGTAAGTTTAAAACTGCAATATCACATCCAATTTCAAGGTCTTTTCCTCCTAGCTTAGTTTGAGCCCTGATCAAAAGGACCTTTGTGTCTTTCCTCAAGGATTGCGAAATCTAGTGTGTGTACACATGCACGTGCAAACGCGCACACACACACACACATTGGGGCACACTTACACTGAGAAATAATTTATTATTTCTCTGAAATTCAAATCTAACTAAGAGTCTTATATTTTATGTGGCAACCCTACTTCCCACTCCTACTTCTGGGTTTCCCATTCTCCTCCGAGGTGTTAGGATCTGGGAAGAGAGATGGGGAGTGAGGAAGTGTGAACATCTTCTACTTAACTGCTGCTGCCGTGATTCTCCCTCAGCTGTCATCCACCGGGTAGCAGGCTGCCAAATCCGGCTCTCCCCAGGCACTTACTTGCACAAGCTTTCGGAAGGCCCTGCAGGGTATCATCTTTCCTCTAAGAGGACTAGTCACATATGCCCAGTGCCCATGAATTCAAGAGCTTCCTTCCATCCCTCCCAAAGTTCTTATCCCCGAGGAGGTGGGATTCATTTCTGATCGGGCGGGCCTCGTGCTAGTTATTAAGCTGTTATCTCCCAACTCCAAACCCAACCTTCCATATTCTGCTCTGCGATATAAGGCTTGGTACTGGGCGAAGCACATTTCTGTTTCTCCAGCTGCCTCCTGTTAGGTTCTGCTCGTGGGGGCATTAGAGGGCAAGTGCAAGCCTGGAGGAAGAAGGAACTTGCTCTTTCTGTTCCTGTGGGCATCCTCCTAGCAAGGTTTCTTCACCCTTGCAACGGTAGTTCCTTCTCGGGGAAGCAGCTCAATCCAGTTTGCAGTTTTCCTAACACTGGCAGAACCAGCCTCATTGCACCCCTCAAGACTCCTGTCCCAGCCTCCCAAAGCGCTAGGATTACAGGCGTGAGTCATCACGCCCGGCTCCAGCTACCTTTATAGTCAGATGCACCATGTGGCAAAGTTCTAACAGTGGAATGTGAGTGGAAGTAATGTTCACCACTTCTTACTCTGCACTATAAAAAACCTCCCACATGGGGATCCTTCATGCTCCTTCCTTTTCCTCTGCCTTGAAACAGAAAATGCCAACACCCAAGGGGACTGTGGCCGTAGCTCCTAGTGTGGTAGGCAGCCTCCAGGGTGGCTCCCAATGATTTTTACCTCCAGGTATTTACCCCAAGGTGTAGTCACCTTCCATATTGACTAGGGCAGACTTGTAGAACCAACAGGATTTTATGGAAATGATAAAATATGATTTATAAGTCCAGTTCATAAAAGACATGGTGGTTTCTGCCTTCTTTATCCTGGCTTACTCACTCTGGGGGAAACCAACGCCATGTTGTGAGGATGCTCAAGCAGGCCTGTGGAGAGGTCCACATGACAAGTTCCTGAGGCCTCCTACCAACACCCATGTGAGTGAGCTGTCTAGAAGGCAGATTCTGCAGCCCCCGTCAAGCTTTCCGATGACTGCAACTCTGGCCAACATCCTGACTGCAACCTCAGGAGAGACTCAGGTCCGAACGAGCCAGCTAAGCCATTCCCAAATGCCTGACCCTCTGAACTGTGTGATAATAAATGGATTTTATGTGGTAATTTGTACACAGAAATAGATAACTACTACTCCCAGGTCCATGAATGACAGCCAGGAGAACTAGTACTAACAAGGAACACATGCACTGAATGAGTAATATATATATGTATATATATATGTCTATAGCTAAGCCATCAAACATTTAAGGTTTGTTACATTGCATAACAACTACTCTATTACAGTGTTATTAATTCAAATTTTGTTCTCATCTGCTACTCTGTATGAGAGACCCTCATGGTGCTGAGGGTCAGAATATAACAATATTTGAATTTAATAATTTCTTTGTTTTTATATAAGGCCATTGCTTTCAAATTTTATTTGGTAATGGGAACATTTTTTCCAATAAACCCTTTTCAAATCCCTCAATATAAAACAAGCAATGTCTGAGCTTGTTCACAATGAAGCAAGGTTGAAGTAGTGACGATCTCACACCCTCTTCCCCAGCCCCCAACTCATTCATTGAAGTTATTTGGGGACATAATTATAGCATTTCCAACAGAAAAAAACATATCTGAGGACCTTAGGTCCATTAAATATGAAATTCTGTGACATATTGTAATGGAAATAGCTCTTGGAAGAATTAGTTATTATACTAGTTTGCTGGGGCTGCCATAACAAAATGCCACAGACTGGGTGGCTGGAACAACAGAAAGTTATTTTCTCACAGTTTGGGAGGCTGGAAGTCCAAGATCAAGGTGCTGGCAGGGTTGGTTTCCTCTGAGACTTCTCTCCTTGGCTTGCAGATGGCTGCCCTCTTGCTACCTCTTTACATGGTTGCCTGTATGTGCACATGCCCGGTGTCTGTGTGTCCTAATCTCTTCTTATAAAAATACCAGACTGGATTAGGGCCCACCCTTTATCACTCTCCAAATACAGTCATATTCCAAGGTACTGGGGTGTTAGGGCTTCAACATATGAATTTTGGGCAAACAGTTCAGCTCATAACAGTTTCTCTCTCTCTCTCTCTCTCTCTCTCTCTCTCTCTCTTTCACTCTCTCTCTCCCCCCTCCTGCCCTGCTGTCTATTTTGCCTCCTTCCCCTTCCCTCTTTCTTTGCCTCCAGCTATTAAATTAGCCTGAAATGATTTGTACAAAGTAAATAGGCATGTGTAAGGTGAACTCCAAAAACTGTAATTTGATTGGGGAAAAAAATAAGCTCACCAAAGTGAAATAATTTTGGAGAGTCTGAGAGAACTATGAATGTTAAAAAAGTGAGCCAAATTATACAGTTCCAGTCAGTGTAAGCCTGATATCTCTGGTCATCTCAGCAGTTAAAATCCAGTCCTTGAAATACTTTCAAGTTCTAAGACTTCCTTTCTTTCACAGGAAAAGGGAAAGGTGATTTCAGTTAAAGCCAAAAAGCAGCAGTGGGTTTGATGTTTAACTGCTCCCAGCTCACTTTCCAGGCAATTCTAGCAGAAACATATTCTTTTTACACTTCAATAACACACTTTAAAATGGCAAAAAGGATCCTTTTGTTCACATTACAAGTGTGTCTTCATCTGGTCCCTTAGGAAAGGTATTGAAGGCAAATAAGAAGAGATGCTACCAGGTGAAGTAGATGCTGCTGCCAGATCCAAAGGGTTCAATAGTCTGGGAATAAACCTCGCTCGAAGGAAGCAGTTCCAAGTGTCTTTCAATGTTAATGACTATTAGCACCATTTTCTTTTTTACAAATCATATGGATATAATCACAGAGCAAGAGTAGCGAGGTTGAAAATTTACTCACACTCTGCCTCATTTAAGATGCTTTTGGCTGCAAGTAACAGATCTTCATCTCAAGTAGATTTAAATTAGGGAATTTATTCTCTCATACAGCAAGTAGGGTGATCCATTCAGCCATCCAACAGCATCATCCAAGGATCTGGGTTTCTTTTAGCTTCCCTGAGAGTCCTCAGCTGACTCCCTTCATGGTCCCAGGTCGTCTGCCACACATCTGATCATTACCTGCATCAGAAGAGAGATTATTTCTTTCCTGTGTGTCTCTTCTTTCCAATGAGAGTAATTTTCCCAGGTGGCCCTCAGTAGACGTCCTGATGTCCCATGGTCAGAATTGTTGCAGAATCCCTTGCCTGAACCAACCACCAACAAAGGAATGGGTCACGATGACCAGTTTGGACTAATCAGTATTTGCTTCTGAGTCATGTAGGAGAGGGTCATTTTCCCTGAACAAAGAACTGTACAGAAAGAGGACCCCTAAAATCAGGGTGGCCAACAGTATCGCTACATACTCCAACTCAGGTGTGCAAAGCATGAGATTTCTCACTTGTCTATAAATATCTTGCTCATGAGCCTCTATCTCGTGGACGCAGGGGAGCAAAAAATCTTAACTTCCAGTTAAGGTAACTTGGTCACTTCTAGTTCAAAACAGCCTTTCTCAAGTTGGTTCAATTTCTTTTGCATAAATATTTAATCTAATTTAAGGTTCAAATTCTCCACCAGGGCTCTCTCTCTCTTCTCAAGAGTTGGTTCCTCATTCTCCATCTCAAGGTAGCATCTAGGTGCATGGAAAATTCTATACTTTCTCCTAATGATGGTGGGGTCGGAGGGGGTCACATGCTCCTCATTGTGCCATCTCTTGGATCATCACTACCCTCCACAGAGATGTCCTTTGTCCTGCCTCATCATTGAGGCTCCTGCTGGCCTCTGCTGCTGACGGTCACAGCTGGTAGAAATCACGGTCAGTCCTCCTACTTGGGTTGTGCTCCTGGGTGGCTGGGCCAGCACCTTGTGCTGGGTAAGTCCCACTTTCACTGGCTCCGTGGATCCCTCTGAGAGTTGGTTGTAATTTCCATTCAATCACCCTGACCTAGGCAACCCAACCTGAAGCTCTTGGCTACAGAGTCTTGTTGTCCTTATAATAAGAAGACAGCTAGGGGGATGGACACGCTTGAAGCTCTGATTCCGGGGCGGAGTTGGGGGGAGGCAACACACGTAACCTAAACATTTGTACCCCCATAATATGCTGAAATTTTTTTTAAAAATGGTGTAAAAAGAAAAAAAGAAAAAGACAGCTAGTACATTCAATTGCTCTCTTTGTCTCTCTTGGTGTGGGTGAATGGGGTTGCTGGGGTATTTCCAGGCACTCAGGAAGTGACAGAGTCTCGAGGCACAGCACAAGCCCTCTCTGTGTAAACACACGACACCACTCATGTTCCTCTAATGCAGCCACTCTGTGTTCGTGAAGGGCTTCCGATGACTCATGTTCCTCACAGAGTCCCAGGGATTGGAATCCAGGCCCCACTGCTTGAGCATTTCCCCAAAATGCCTCTAAGTTTTGCTAAATGCACCCTCACCCCACCCCATGGGAATATGGATCTAGAGAGAGGGAGGGAGGACATACTTATCTGACCCTTGTCCAACCCCCTAGACCAAAAGGGAGTACTTGTTCTACGTCTCCTTCTTATCTATTCACACCTCCCCATATATCACATCCTCTTTCTCTTCTATCCTGTGGCCCTCTTTGTTCTGGAAGGGATTTACTTCTAATTTTTTCCAGGGAAACAGATATCCTGAGCTACACTTATTAGAGACAATGGCTCCTCTTAATAGAGGAAAATACTCAGATTGCTGAAAGAGGAAAAAAACACTTCTACAAAACATCATCCAGTGGTATGGATATTTTAAAAATGTTATCCCTGCTCCATCATTTATCAGTTGTCCAGGTCAAATGTATCATTTTCCATTTGAAACGGGCAGAGTTTTGTTAAGGACAATCACTTTCACAAACACACTTACTTATGATGGACATTCAGAGAAGTGACCCTGAAGCGAAGGATTTGCTCATAGAGTTAGAATTTTATTCTATTAATTAGCTTAGTTCAAGTCACCATGGTGGCAGTGTGATGCCATATAATTAACTAATATTAATCCATATTAAGATATATGTATATTTCTATATAAACATACATATATCATAGACTTTGGAGTCAAAAAGTTCACTGCTTTTTCAAAGACAAATACTGCGAGTTCAAAAATATGTAGATTCCAACTGGATTCCTCTTCAATGCGTTTGTTTGGGGGTATCTGACCACCACATACAGGTACTGTCTATACCTGCGACACAAACCTGTGGGTCAGAAAGACACTGAAGATGCCATGGGGAAAACAAGTATTCCTCGATATGAGTAAAGCAATAAAAGTAAACTCTAGAAGTCAACTAGTCGGAATATGAAAGAAAATTACTGAAGACCATGATTAGTTCATCTATCATCAGAAGAAATCAGCTCATTTCAAAAAAAAAAACAAAAACAAAAACAAAAATTGGGCCATAATTAGGTCCAATTAACTCATCCTTCAAACACAGTCTCTGTAGTGGACATCTGCTGTTTTGGCTGCCTTTCTGGTAATTATAACCCAGTTTCCCTTTGGAGGAACATCCCTCCCCCAAATGGTTGCCATATAATTGCTTGGGAGTGATCCTATCCCTAGCTCCAGAGAGGGGTCCCAATTGCCTTAAGCCAATCACCTAATCAACCTAATCCCTCCGAACCACAGTTCAAGGATGTAGCAGCCATCTTGCTTCCAGGGTAGGGACAGATTGAGGATGAAGCCAACCTACAGGAGAAGGCAGTGAGGTGGGATGGGCACACCATCTGAGCCTGAAGGCAGATGACTTCCTGGACTCAGCAATGGGAGCCAACCCTGACCTAAGTGATGAGGACATTTAACATTTACACACCCCAGTGAAAGGTAGGGTATTAACCCACTCTACAAGAAACCTGGCACTCGGATAAATGAAGAGAATTGTCTAGTGTCACGGAAGCCAGGATTTGCACTCAATTCTTTTGGATGCCAAAGCCCTGGCTTTTAATCATCCTGTATGATAACCCTCATAACAAACTAAAACTTGGAGAGTTGAGGTACTGTGCCCAAAATCACACAGAAGATAAATAAATGGTGGAGTTGTGATTCTCACTCAGAATTTTTTGTCTCCAAAGCCTGTGTATTCTGTACCGACTTTAAACTGTGAGCTAATTTTGGGGTCAGGTGGAGGAAACAAGAAGATTAACACATGCTGTTAGGAGTAAGTTTCCAGAGCCCATGAGGCTGGTATACTCAAACTCAAAATTTCAGGTGCCTGTATATCTTATTCTTAAACCCGCCCACTGATATGATATAGGAAGACGGACAAGAAAGATAACTATCATGATAACCTAACTATGCACAGAGAGATAAATGCCTAGCTGGGTTTGTCTCCTGCCTAGAGGGTCTATTGGATACCACTGGCTCTCCCCCAAAATCCATTCTCCTCTTCTTTCCATGTATGTGGCTGAACTACAATTCCCAGTGTCCCTTGCTGTTAGGAGTTACCATGTGATTTGGTTCTTGTCAATGGAGTCCAAGTGGAAGGGATGTGTGCCTAGGCCTATGCAGTGGGTGTGGCTCTTCCATGTCTTTAACCATGCTGATGATGTTAATGCCCTGGCACAGGGCAAGACAACGTGATGGAAGGAACCTGTTTCCCTGAAAGACCATGTGAGTTAGAGCAACCCCAGTGCTATCTACTGTTCACTGCTCAAAACTGAGAGAGAATAAATGAGAGAGAATGAACTACCTTGTTCTTTAAGCCATGTATTGTTGGATACTTTTGTTACAGCGGCTTAGCTTAACAAAAAGTGTGCTTTACGCTGAGACAAGGGTCTAGAGGTCTCGGAGAAGAATTAGCCACCCCATAGGTGAGCTCAAGGAGAGTAACTTAACTCAGCTCTCTACCTCGGGTTAAAAGCTACAGCAGTGGTTCATGCCTCTTTGTTATTCTCTCAGCGTGGATGCTCCCCGTGGTGAATGACTAAAGCAAGCATTGGGCCTGGGGCTAAGACAGGCTGCAGAGACCTTGAAGCATTGAGCCAGAATCTGTAGCAGACAGCAGAGAACATGTGCCACATAGCTTAAGAGAGTTTTCTAAAATCCTGGTGCTGGGAGCAGAGCCTTGGGGAGAACCGGTGAGCCCCAAAAACATGTTACATGAAGACCAAAAAATGAAGGGACTCTTCTGCCTGGAGGAAGCTTCAGAAAATATTACTCTGATGGGTGTCCTAGTCAGTTTGGGCTGTTGTAACAAGATACCATAGACGTGATGGCTTAAACAACAAACATTTATTTCTCACAGCTGTGGATACTGGGCAGTCCAAGGTCAAGGCACAGGCAGATCCAGTGTCTGGTGAGAGCTCTCTTTCTGGTTTACAGAAGACCATCTTCTCATTGTATCTTCACATGGGAGAGAGGAGAGAGAGAGGTCTCCTATCTCTTCTTATAAGGTCATTAATCCATCCTACCATGCGGGCTCGAACTTCATGACCTAATTACCTCCCAAAGACCCTGTCTCCAAATACCATCACAATGGGGATTAGGAGTGCAACATACGAAATTTGAGAAGACACAGGCATGTGTCCATAACAATGGAGTTTCTTGAAAAAGAAAATTAAAAAGGCCAGTAACTCACTGATAGTCAATGATTAGAACTTCTTTTCTATCTCTCATAGTACCAGTGCTCAGAAATAATCTTTTAGCAAATTGATTTCCCTAGTATAAATTCCGTAGTCACAATCCCTTTGAGCAGATAGATATTACCTGTTGTGGGCAAGGGTACAGGGGAAAAAAAAAACACCTTGTACTCTGATGCTTAAAGTGTTGAGAAGTACCAAAGTGCAGTGGTTATTAGAAGCAAGGACTCAGACACCAGCTCTGTTACCTACTAGTTCTGTGACCTGGGCCCCTGAGGCTAACTCAGCTTCCTCACCTGCAAAATAGGCATGATGATAAAAATGTCTGTTGCATATCATTATTATGAGGATGCAAATTTCTTAAAGTAGTGCCTGCACATAGTAAGAACTATGTAAATATTTGTTAAATAAATGTTGATACCACTTTCCAGGATGGGATTTTGAAAATGTGCATTAAAAGCCTTGATTCAGCAATTCCACATCAAAGAATTTTTCCTAAAGAGATCATCACGGACATGTGCAAAGATTTATCTTCAAACAAGCTTATTGCAGCATTAAGTGACCGTCAACAGGGGCTAAATAAATGATGGTAGAGGACAGCTATATTTCATGCAAGGGATTGAATTGCTGCAGACCGCTTATAATGCAAAACTCACATTATGCAAGATTAAATTTCCTACAAAAAATAAATGCAAAGCAGGATTCACATTATTTCAAATTTTGCTCATAAAGCAGATTTAATTAATATTTTATATCCTACTATTTCAAACTGTGTAATTCAAATTTGCATTAAATGAAAGCTGACTGTGTATTTATTATGGAGCCACACAAAAATTTATGTTGCAGAAGAATAAGCAATGGCTGAGGAAGATTTCCATGATATATCAATTTTTAAAAGTATGACCCCATTTCCATCAGATAGACATTTTTAAAATACTGGAAAAAATATACATCAAAATTTAAAGTGTGCTAGCAGAGTTACCGGTAATTTTTGGTTCTTTCTCTTTCTTCACCTACGGTTCCAAATGTTCCACAAGAAAAATGTATTATTTTTATAATAAAAATAAAGCAAATTTTAAGAAACAAATGTAACATTGATACCAACTTAACTTTGAAAAAAGCTATAGAGAGATCTATGCAAACAAGTAGTTACATAAAAAAAGATAATTCCAACTTACTGTGTAATGTCTACAGCTTTAACAAACTGAGTACATGTTTTTCTACTTGGTTCCAGAGATAAGTCTGGACAGGAAATGTCCATATGGCAGAGTTGACCAGAGCTCAAACTGAGACCCTATCAGCCTAATTTAGAGCCAATTAAATCTTTCACAATGCAACAAAGCACACGTTAGAAACCGGATTACGCTGAATCCTTTACTCAGCGTGCCTGTGTGTGTTCTTTTGAGATTTGACATTATCTTTAAACAAAACAGAGAGGACACCATGTCGGCAACTCAAAAAAGAGCAAAGAACACGAAATAGCCAACTCCTAGCTCATTTTCTCTAACCATCACTGGCACGCTCCATGCAAGGTGGAAAGGAGGAAATCTCACTCTTCATTCCCTTCCTCCTTTCCCAGGGAAACGGCAGGTGGAGACGTGCAAAGGGGTGGAGTCCCAAGGGAAGCAAGGCACCTAATAGCCAGCCCTTCTGTCCCACCGTTGGTAAATAGCAGTGCTGATTCTCATCCACAGTCTTACCGGGCTTACCTCTCCCTGCACTCGCCCTTCTGAACCCACTTGAAGTTTTTGTTTTTTGTTTTGAACACTCTGCGCTAAGTAAACACAGTCAATGGATCACCAGGTTTAACAACCACAGAAAACCTTTGAAGCCAGCACTATCGTTTTCCCAATCTCATCCTTTGGAGAGGCAGTGTAGAGGCCAGGAGCTTGGGCTCTGGGGTGAATCCTGGATCCACCAGGCTTCTGAGTGGTGTAACCTTTGGCAGATTACTTCAGCTTTGTGTGCTACGTCCTTAAGTTTCCTCATCTGTGAAATGAAGGTGATACTAACTGAACCCACATAGTTTTGCTATGTAAAGCTCTCAGATCAGTGCCTGGCAGAGAACAAGTACCCAATATATATTACAACAGATGAGGAGACTTGGGCTCAGACCAGCGTAGTACCTTGTCCACCATGACACATCAAGTGTCGGATCCAAGATTTGCTTGGGGTCCCTTAAGAGTCTCATATCTGTAAGATTATAGTTTTTTTAATCAAATTTGAAAATTATTCAATTTGTTATTTTTTCAAGTACATTTTCTTCCCCAGACCCAGCCACCCACCCAACTTCTCACTTCTCCTTCAGGGACTCCAATTATACATTTGTTAGGACACTTGGTGTTGATGTTGGTTTTGAGGCTCTTTTCTAAGCCTTTTTTTTCCCCCCTGTGTTTGGATACTTCCTATTGCCTATGTCTTCAAGTTTACTAATCTGTTTTTTTCTTCAGTGTCTAATCTTCTGTTTGTCCCACCACTGTACTCTTTCATCTCTTGAAGTTTGATTTGGGTCTTTTTTGTGTCTTTTTTCTATCTCCTATGTCTCTCCTTATGCTCACGCTTGCCTGTGTCTTCTTGAGCACACAGAGCATATTTCTAATGGCTATCTTAATGTCCTTGTCTACTAATTCTATCCTCTGTGACATTTCCGGATCTGTTTCTATTGGTTGATGTTTATCCTCATTATGACTTCTATTTTTCTGCTTCTTTGCATGCCCAGTAATTTTTTACTTGATGCCAAACATCATAAATTTTACATTGTTGAGGGCTGACGTTTTTTATATTCCTTTGGGGGTTTTGTTTTTGCATGCAGTTAAGCAACTGAAAACAATTTGAACCTTTTGAGGCTTTCCTTTTTTTTAAGAGATGGGGTCTTGCTATGTTGCGCAGCCTAGTCTTGAAATCCTGACCTCAAGTGATCCTCCCACCTCAACTACCATGCCCAGCTCTCAAGACTTGCTTTTCAGATTGTTAGGCAGATCCAGAACAGCCTTTAGTCCGGAGCTAATCTGGCCACTGCTAAGGCAACATCCTTCTCAGGACTCTGTTGAGTGTCCCATGTGTTAGGAGGTCTTTCCTTTCTGGTCAGTGAGAACACAGATAATTCTAACCTTGTGTGGGCTCTGCCTGGTCCTTCTTTGTGGTCTTCTTTGGCCTTCAGTGGTTTCTTCATATGCATGTACTGATCAGTGTTCAGACGCAGACTGGAGAGGAACCTTCTGAAGAGCTCCAAATTCCTCTCTCTGAGTGGCTTGCTCCTCTCTGCCTTGGCCCCAAACTCCCAACTCAGGAATGCTCTCATGCTTTGTTTGGGTTTCTCTTCTCTGCATCGAAGACTGTGGTAATCATAGGACCTAACCTGAGCTACTTCCCTTCTCTCAAGATCCCTGTATTGTGCTGTGGTTCAATGTCCAAAAGCCATTGTTTCACATGTGCCATCAGGTTTCTGAGTTGTTTAAAGCAAGAGGGCAAATCTGGTCCCTCTCACTCTGTCATAGTTGGAAACTAAAGTCTCTGGAGCCAGGATCTGAACCCAGAAAGCCTGACTCCAGCCAGCTTTCTCCCCATTCCATATCAATCCTTCAGTTCTTTCTTGGGTTTGCTCAGATGTCACCTCACTACCGTAAGGCCTTCGCAGGCCACTCCCAGCCACCACCCACTCCTTGTCCTCCCTGTCTGATTCCCTCCAGAGAAAGGTAGGGGCTTTGTTCTGTTCCCTTTGGCTTTTGATCTTAAAAGCTTTGTTCCCATTCCCCTAGGACTTTGAACAGTGCTTGAACAAGATCTTGAACATATGAGGTATTCAAGACACAGCTGTTAAATGAATACATACATTCTGCTCTTCCTGTGTCAAGCAAACTTGGGCCAGGGCTTACTTAGCATCACTAGAAAACATCCCACAGTGGGCTCATGCGGCTACCAGGAACTTGAAATGTGGCTAGCCTGAATCAAGATGTGATCATAAGTGTAAATTACACACCAGTACTCTCAAAGACTTAGTATGGAAAAAGAAAGTAATAATTCCTTACACATGTTGAAGTAATAATAGTCTAGACATATTGGGTTAAATAAAACATTATTAAAATGAATGCCATTGGGTGTCTCTTTACTTGTTAATGCAGCTAGTAGAAAGTTTAAAATTACACCTGCATTTCTGTTGGCCAGCACTGCTCTGGAGGGAGAAGGTACCCCGGAAGGGCAGACCTGGGCAAGCCACAGAATCTTAAACCCCATCCCCAAGACTCGAGGCTAATAACAAGTAGAACAAAGTGGGGGTGGAGGAGAGGAGGAACAGGGTACACAGAAAAAGATGTGATATATTCCATCTCTCCCTCTCTCTCTCCCTCTCTCTCTCTCTTTGTTTTTTGAGACAGAGTCTCATTATGTTGCCCAGGCTAGAGTGCGGTGGCATCAGCCTAGCTCACAGCAACCTCAAACTCCTGGGCTCAAGCAATCCTTCTGCCTCAGGCTCCCGAGTAGCTGGGACTACAGGCATGTGCCACCACGCCCGGTTAATTTTTTTTTTTTGTATATATTTTTAGTTGGCCAATTAATTTGTTTTCATTTTTAGTAGAGACGAGGTCTCTCTCTTGCTCGGGCTGGTTTTGAACTCCTGACCTCGGCCTCCCATCTCTTTTTTTTTATTGTAGTGAGAACACTTAACATGACATCTACCCTCTTAACAAGTTTTCAAGTGTGCGATACCTTATGGTTGACTGTAAAGCCACTCATTAGAGCTTATTCATGTTGCGCGACTGAAACCGTGTCCCCATTGATTAGTAACTCCCCGTTTCCCCTCCCCTAGTTCCTAGCAACCACCTTCCACTCTTTGATTCCATGCATTGACTATTTCAGATGCCTCCTGTAAGTGGAATCCAGCTCCATCCGCCTTCCCCACACACCACTTCCCCACCCCCATCCCCCAGGCAACGAAACATGAGTCACCCGCCCATTGCCTTGGGGAGAAAGTTGTCGCCCGTAAAACCAGAGAACAATACGAGCAAATTGTCGGTTTTAAATATCAAAAGCCGAAGACAAACTCATAATGCAGACCAGGTAAAACCACCACAGGCTTTCTCCACTTAGAATACCAAGGAGGGACCCCAGAGCAGAAACAGAGTGGGGCTAGGAACAGAGTCAATATTTGATGGAAATCAACTCTCCAAGTACCCAATGACTCCATGGGGAGGTCATAGAGGGGGGAAGTTAAGGGCCCAGACTTGGAGCCAGGCTACCTAGATTCAAATCCTAGCGCTGCCACTTGCCAGCTCTGCAACTTCAGACCACTGACTTGGATTCGTGCACCTCAGTTTCCCCTTCTGTAAAATAGGGCTGATGACAACAGATCCCACTCCCAGGGCTGCTGTGAGAGCTCGTTTATATAAGAACTTAGAACAACGACTGGCACTAAACGTTTGCTGTTACGCCTGTGAGTGAGCCCGACACAGCGACAGGGCTGAGAGGCCATACACCTGGTCCAGGAAGAACAGCAGTAGGTGCCATGTCACTGATGGTCATCGAGAGGAGTGATGCCTGTGTGTGTGATCCAATCATTGCTCCAGGTCCATCTCGAGGACGTGAAACCTCCTCCCCTTTCAATGAGCCAGAACAGGAGGACCACTCTCAAAGGATGGCTGGGTCCTCAATGCCTAGCATTGTCCCCCTGGGGCAATCTTTTCTGGAGCCTGTGAAGTGCCCCTTTGCAATGAGACTTTCTCCCTTTAGTCACCAGAATCTCCCCTAATTAGCTTCCCTAATTAACTGACAATAGTCAGTGAATAGTCAGTCTTAGCTGGGTTATAATGCATGCATTTGCATTTAGGATCTAAGGCTACGCATGAAATGTCCTAGTGCGGTTGGCTTTAACAGATTGTAGGAGGATGAGCCGGTTACTTGTACCAGGGGAGTCTGGCTTCTTCTTGCTTGTCCATTCAAATAAGAGCCCAGACTATACCCAGCCTGCCCCTGGCTGCTTCTCCAGGGCAGCCCAGAGATGCCCCAAGTCTGTGCCATTTCTGTGGGACCTGATTAGACTTTCTAGCCCAAGTGCTGCTCTTCCCTTTAACAGAAGAGGACAGGCCTGTTCCTTGGTGGCAGCATTGCGCAATTCCGGGACTGCACCACACACATCGTACTCACATTGCTTTCATCAGACTTGTGCTCTGCGGGCACCATTGACCTGGACTATACTTTGAGTGACGCCCCCCCTAGAGCTGTGCTGTGCAGCAGCCCTGCATTTCTTGAGAACCCTCAAGGCTCCTGGATTAATGCTCACTGCCTCCCTCTGCCATCAGCATTTACTATTCTGTGACCGGTGGTATACTGCAGTGGTTCCCAAACTTTGATGTGCATCAGAATCACACAGATTGTGGGGCACTGTCCCCAAAGTTTCTAATTCAGTAGGTCTAGGGTAGGGCCTGAGAGTTTGCACTCCTAGCAAGTTCCCTGGGGATGCCAATACTGCTGGTCCAGGGAAGACAGTTTGAGAACCACTGGTATAATAGATGCTGCTGGCGCCTCACCCGGACTCCCTCCTCAGCCAGTACACCCACCCCCAGCTGCCTCGAGGACTGGCTGCAAATGGCTCTCAGCTATCCCCTCTCTGGAGAACTACCTGGGGTTGAATTGTGTGCCCCCAAAATTCATACGTTGAAGTCCTAACCCCCAATACCTTAGAATGTGACCTCTTTGGAAATAGGGCCTTTATAGAGGTAATTAACTTAAAATAAGATTAGTAGGGCCCTAATCCCGTATGACCACTGTCCTTATAAAATGGGGAGATTTGGACGGACACACACACACACACAGAACGCCAGGTGAAGATTCAGGCAGAGAGGCCGGGGTGATATTTCTCCAAGTCAAGGAATGCCAAAAATGGCAGCAAACCACGAGATGCTGGGGAGATGCATGGAACAGATTCTTCCTCACGGTCCTCAGAAAGAACCATCCCTGTTGACAACTTGATCTCAGACTTCCAGTCTACAGAACTATGAGAGAATCAACGTCCATGGTTCCAGCCATCCAGCTTGGGGTACGTCATTACGGCAGCCCCAGCAAACTAACGTGCTGCCATTGGCCAGCAAAGAGCCACTTTGCCTAGGAAGCTATGGCCCCCTCGCCTCCTGGGGTCAGACTTCAGGCAATGACCTACTGACGTGGGGCCAGACCCTGGGCCTTGAGATGGGACCAGCTCCGTGCTGTAATTTCACTCCCTGCGGCCTCGCTGAGCTTTCTGTCCTGTTTTATCCTGATTCCTCACTCGCCTCCTCCTGAGAACCCTTAGTTTCTATCTTAGGATCTGCTTCTAGGGAACCCAGCTCGGTCCAGTAGTGAGAATTTGCGTGCCTTGTCACCCTGCGGGCAAGAACTTATTCCCTTCTCCTCCCCTCCCCCAGCAAAGAAAGACGAGAGGCAGCGCTAAACCTTGCATGGCGCAGGTCTCTGTTCAAGGCTCGCTCACTTACAAGGAAAAGAACCTGCTCCCGGGTCTACCTTTGGGATAGAAAAATCAGACTATCAGCTCACCAAGCGGGGAGCGGGGGAGGGAGGTTATGGAATGGAAGCGCCCCCAGCTGGCAAGTTAGGGTTAGGCCCACCCAGCTCCATTTCTCCCATGGAGCAGGAACATCAACCCTCTGCCCCCATCCCACACACGCATCGTTACACGCGCTTCCAAAAATACTAAGAAGCGATTTGCAGAGCTTATGGGGTGAAGCTGGGTCCAGAGAGCGCCCTGAAGTATTGGTTCCCCATACCGACCAGTCCAAAGAGTGGCTGGCCCTGGGAGTAGACTAGGGCAGAGCTGGCCTCCAGCATCTGCCCAGGAATGTCACCCAGAACTCCTGCAGCAGAACCTCCTGGGGGCGGCGATGGGCCTTCGGGACTCTGCCCCCCCCACCCCACTGCCATGGCCTTGATCCTTTGTTTCTTGTTTCGTTCCTTACTAACCCCCAGATAGTCCATGTGCCATGTGGCTGACACATAGCAGTGTCAGGACTTGAACCCAGGTCTATGTGATCCCTAAAGAGCCACAGATAGGGAGGAAGGAAGGAGGAGGAGAGTGCTCTCCCTGGTGCAACAAACCTGGAAGATTCGTCCCAAAGGCCAAAATAGTCAGGGAAATGCTCAGAGCCTTCTGTATATTTCATAGATCCTAGGCGTGAAATAAATCAGCTGGTTCCTAAAGGCAGTCAGGCCCCGGCTGATCTCAGGGTGGCACTGTGATAAAGGGCCCCGTGCTATGTGCCTGTGCCAGTGTCTCATCTGTGACATGAAACTGAAATACCCAAAGAAATTTGCAAGCATTCAATCAGCTAATATGTGTAAATTCTTTAAGAAGTTCCCAGCTCCCAGTGCACACTCAGAAACTCTTAATTCCAGGGCCGGGCGCGGTGGCTCACGCCTGTAATCCTAGCACTCTGGGAGGCCGAGGCGGGTGGATAGCTCAAGGTCAGGAGTTCGAAACCAGCCTGACCAAGAGCGAGACCCCGTCTCTAAAAAAAAAAAAAAAGAAAAGAAACTCTTAATTCCAGCTCTTTCCTTTGTTTCCTTTTTTCCCCGATGATTTCTCAAAAGTAACTTAACATATTTGCCCTCAAAAGGAGTCCCCATCCTCTTAGGCTAGTGTTAAAATCCGAGTGCTGGTTGGGAAGGGCAGAGAGTAACGTTGGAGGGCAGGCATGTACCACCAGGGCAGTGTTCTCTGAATGCTGGAGAAATGGTGTTTTGGGGCTGGGGTTAGGAGCTTTGAACTTTGGGGTTAGCCTGACCTCTGGTGGCCAAATGGAGAACTGAGCGGAAAACTGGTAGATGTCAGGTGTGGCTAAGCAAGGCGAGGCCCAGGCAGGGATGCTTAATTCGGTTGTTTTTATTGAAAGCTTACTAGATGCTGCAATGTGGTAAACCACAGAGAGCTGAAGCACCTTGGTGAAGTCCACACAGATTTTTACCAAGCCTGCCTGGCTTCAGAGCCTTCTCGTTTATTCACAAGGCACAGCACCCGACCCGAGAAAACTCTCATGTCGCATTTAGACACGTCCAGTTTATAATGCCCTTCACTTACGTCCCTGGAACAACACAAACATCCATGACAATGGTCATTACACCTAGAAGCTGCGGTTCTCACGGGCTTAGTTCAAAGTCTTGAGATGGCCGCTCATCTGTGCACACACGTGCCAGCTGCCCTAATCTCCTCTTCTTATAAGAAAACCAGTCAGATTAGATCAGGGCCCACCTTAGCAGCCTAACAGGAACCGGGGGAGGGGGTGTTTATCTCTCAACTCCCATCTGTGCTGTTCATGGCTGCTCCCAGAGCATTAACTGCCCAGCACTTCTAATTCGAGAGACCCTCAGACTGAGAGACTCCGCAGCTCGAAGTAGGATGCAGTCCGCGGGTAATGGGTGGGTGAGTGCAAGGGGGCGTGGGTGGGGAGCTGGCTGTCAGCCATGCCATCCTCTGTCCCCCCTGAGTCCATCTGATTCTTAAGGTATGGTGCCTGGCTCCAACCCAACTCCAGATGTTTCAACCGCTGATCTTAAAACAATCTTTCTAGCAATTGTATTTGTTCACAAATGACAAAGTCAAATCAGAGTGCTTCCATCAGAGCCCGCTTGGTTTCAAGTTTTGCTGCTCTTTTTGTCTCATAGCAGAAGCAATTTCATTGTCACACCTTCTGGCTCAATCTTATAAGAGGCAGGAATTTTTGGTTGCAAGTTGCAGAACCTCGGTACAAACTGGCTTAAAAATAAAGGGGAAGGGCCGGGCGCGGTGGCTCACGCCTGTAATCCTAGCACTCTGGGAG
>VBSM01002153.1:15772954-15824025 GCA_008086735.1 Cheirogaleus medius
TCAGAAAAAAAAAAAGCAGAGAGATTCAGAGTGGGTTTCTTAAAATCCAGTGAAGGAAATCTCATGGGAGTCCACTAGGGGGCAGCCATCAGCAGCATCCACTTGCTAAGGTTACTTAAAATCAAATGAAAATTAAACTGGATATCCACATAAAGAAGAATAAAAATAGACTCTCATCTCACCCCTTAGGGAAGAATCAACTTAAAATAGATTAGAGAATTAAATATAAGACCTGAAACTGTAAAACTACTAGAAGAAAACATAGAGGAAATATTCCATGACATTGGTCTGGGCAGTGATTTCTTGAATGAGACCCCTAAAGCACAGGCAATGAAAGCAAAATAGACAAATGGGATTACATCAAACTAAAAAATTTCTGCACAGCAAAGGAAATAATTAACAGAGTGAAGAGAGAACCCACAAACTGGAAAGAAAATAGTTGCAAATCATACATTGCATAAGGAGGCTAATATCCAAAAATATACAAGAAACTCAAACTACTCAATAACAAGAAAACGACCCTACTAAAAAGTAGACAAAGTACCTGAATAGACACTTCTCAAAAGAAGATATACAAATGGCCAACAGATAGATAAAGAAATGTTCAACACTTCTAATCAGAGAAACGCAAATTAAAACCACAATGAGATACCACCTCTCTTCCCCTTCACTAGTTCCCCTCCCATGATAATCCATTAATCCATTCATGAGCCTTCATGATCCAATCACCTCTTATGAAAAAGATGAAAGATAACAAGCGTTGGTAAGGATGTGGAGAAAAGGGAACCCTTGTACACTGTTGGTAGTATTGTAAACTAGTACAGCCACTTTGGAAAACAGTATGCAAGTGCCTCAAAAAACTAAAAATAGAATTACCATGTGATTCAGCAATCCCACTTCTGGGTATATATCCAAAGGAAAGGAAATCAGTACACCAAAGGGAAACTGGCACCCTCATGTTTATGGAAGCACTGTTCACAACAGCCAAGATATGGAATCAGCCTAAATGTCCATCAGTGAATGAATGGATAGAGAGAACCTGGTACAACAGGGCATTGAATAACATTGTTTTGTTCAATGTCATTTTGTTATAACATTGATAAGAAAAAAATTTGATTCCTGGCAGAGACCACTGTCTGTGGGGAGTTTGCATGTTCTCCCCACGTCTGTGTGGATTTTCTCCAGGTACTTTGTATCCTCCCACATCCCACAGAAGTGCATGTTAGATGAATTGGTGTGTCTACCTTGTCCCAGTGTGGGTGAATGTTGGGATGCGTGTGCGTGCACTCTGAGAGGGAAGGGACTCCTGTATGGGGCTGGTTCTTACCTTGTGCCCTGAGCTGTTGGAATAGGTTTAGGCCACCACAACCCTGAATTGGAATAAGCAGGTAAACCATTATCTTATTTGGATTTATTAATTTTTTTAATGTATGTATAGCTCACATTTATTTCAATGTTTAATATTAGAAGTGTTTTGGGTCTTTTTTTAGAAGTTTGGTGATTTTTTTTATGACCAGAATTATCTCATAGGAACTTAACTCCTGTTTATATCAATTAATCTAATTAGCCCATGGTAAATTGGTTTTGTTATGCATCATTTCCTTAAAGTCGCAGTTTCCAAAACCTATTGATGACATTAAGTGAGGACTTACTATACATATACACAATGAAATACTATTCAGCCTTTAAAAAGCAGGAAATTTTGTCATTTGCAACAACATGGATGAACATAGAGGATGTTATGCTTAGTGAAATAAGCCAGGCACAGAGAGACAAATATCATATGATCTCACATGTGAAATCTAAAAATGTCAACTCATAGGCTTGGCACAGAGGCTCACACATGTAATCCTAGCACTCTGGGAGGCCAAGGCGGGAGGATCACTTGAGCTCAGGAGTTCAAGACCAGCCTCAGCAAGAGCCAGACCCCATCTCTACTAAAAAAAATAGAAATAAATTAGCTAGACAACTAAAAATATATAGAAAAAATTAGCCGGGCATGGTGGCGCATGCCTGTAATCCCAGCTACTCGGGAGGCTGAGGCAGTAGGATTGCTTGAGCTCAGGAGTTTGAGGTTGCTGTGAGCTAGCCTGATGCCACAGCACTCTAGCCCAGGCAAAAGAGTGAGACTCTGTCTCAAAAAAAAAGAAAAAGAAAAGAAAATGTGGTATATATATACCTGGAGTACTACTCAGCCATATTTTGTTTTGGAATGAAATAATGTCATTTGCAGCAACATGGAAGGAACTGGAGATGATTATCCTAACTGAAGTGCCTTGGGAATGGGAAAGCAAATACCATATGTTCTTGCTAATAAATGGGAGGTAATAGATGGGTACACGTGGGCACAAAGCAACATAAAGGACATGAGAAACCAACGAAGGTGGAGGGTGGGATAACAACTTACCTATTGGGGACTATGAACACTATTCTGGTGATGGGCACACCAAAAGCCCGGACTTAAGCATTATACAAGATATCCACGTAACAAAAACACTTATACCCCCTTAATTAATATTTTGAAATTAAAAAAAGAAAGTGAAAATACAAGGCACAAGAGGGGAAAAAATATTTACAAATTATATATCTGATAAAGGACTTGTATTCCAACTGTATAAAGAACTCTCATAACTTGACAATAAAAAGACAAATAAGGTCGGGCGTTGTGGCTTATGCCTGTAATCCCACACTTTGGGAAGTCAAGGCAGGAGGATTGCTTGAAGCCAGGAGTTCAAGACCAGCTTGGGCAACATAGTGAGACCCCCATCTTTACAAAAAATTAAAAAATTAGGCCGGGCGTGGTGGCTCACGCCTGTAATCCTAGCACTCTGGGAGGCCAAAGCAGGAGGATTGCTTCAGCTCAGGAGTTCGAGACCAGCCTGAGCAAGAGCAAGGCCCCATCTCTACTATAAATAGAAAGAAATTAGCCAAAACAACTAAAAATAGAAAAAATTAGCTGGGCACAGTGGTACATGCCTATAGTCCCAGCTACTAGGGAGGTTGAGGCAGGAGGATCGCTTGAGCCCAGGAGTTTGAGGTTGCTGTAAGCTAGGCAGATGCCACGGCACTCTAGCCTAGGCAAGAGAGTGAGACTTTGTCTCACAAAAAAAAAAAAAATTAGCTGGGCATGGTGGTAAATGTCTGTAGTCCCAGCTATTCGGGAGGCTGAGGCAGGACGGTCACCTGAGCCCAGGAGTTTGAGGTTGCTGTGAGCTATGATCACACCATTGCACTCCAGCCTGGGGGACAGAATGAGACCCTGTTTCAAAAAAGAGAAAAGAAAAAGACAAATAACCCAGTTTTAAAATGTTCAAAACATTTGAATAGACATTTCTTCCAAGAAGATATACAAATTGCCAATAGGCATATGAAATGATCATTATTTGTTAGGGAAATACTAATCAAAGCCACAATGAGATATCACTTTATACCCACTAGGACGGGTATAATCAAAAAGAAATATAATAACAAATGTTGGCAAGGAAGTGGAGAAACTAGAACCCTCATATATTGCTGGTAAGAATGTCAAATTGTGCAGCTGCTGTGGAAAAAATCAGTGGTTCCTCAAGAAGTTAAACATAGAATTAATCTTGACCATGTAATTCCACTATTAGCTATATATCCAAGAAAATGGAAAGATATATCCATACAAACACACATGAATGTCTATAGCAACATTATTCATAACAGCCAAAAAGTGAAAACAACCAAATGTTTATCAATTGATGACTAGATAAACAAAATTCCACACAATAGAATATTATTCAGCCATAAAAGGTGGTATATTATTCAGCGTAAAGTACTACAAATAATATATGCTACAACATGGATGAACCTTGAAACATAATAAACATGCATGAACCTTGAAAATGTTATGCTAAGTGGAAAATGTCAGACACCAAAGACCATATATTGTATGATCCAATTTATATGAAATATTCAGAATAGGCAAATCCTTAGAGACAGAGAGTAGATTACTGGATGCCTGGGGTTTTAGTGGGGGTAAGGAAGTGGGCATGCATGAATGGGGAGAGATTGCTAATGGGTACGGAGTTTCTTTTGGGAGTGATGAAAATGTTCTGAAATTAGATAGATGGTTGCACAACTCTGTGAATATTCTTAAAACCACTGAATCTTATATGTTAAAAGGTGAATTTTATGGTATGTTAATTATATCTCATGATACATCTCATGACCCATGTAGTTCAAACCCATGTATTTCAAAGGTCAATTGTGTGTTTGTATACATATTTTGGTAGCATATTATACACTGGTTTTCACTGTGCTTTTCATGCATCTATATATCTTGGACACACTTCCATTACAGTAAATAGCTGTCGCATTCCTATTTTTTTTTTAAGCAGGCAGTTAACTTGGCTAAACTCAGACTGCAGACTGCCTCCCCTAGGGTAGGCAGCAGCTGCAGTATCAGTTTGGTTTGTTCAGCTGTAGCTGGAGTTGCTCTTCACACAAGTGTTCTGCTGGAGATTTGGGCAGAGTTTATACCCAGAATTTGGGGCTCCCTTTCTCTGGCTCTCTGCTTTCCAGACTTCCCCTCCCTCATCACGTTTGTGCACACGCTGCCCTCCGGGTCTTCAAGCCAGTAAGACCAGGTTTTCTAGAACAGTTTAAGCCACCTTCACCCCTTGGCACAGACTTGCCCTGCCCTCGAAAGTGGGACACTCACCCAGTATCGTCCCTTTCTTCCAAGTGATGACATCTATTTAGCACCTGCCTGTTTATGTTCACTCCCCAGGGTGTTCAGGTAGTTTGTTTTTACACTTTGTAAGAGTTTACAGCTGTTATTTGCACAGGGCTGAGCTGGGGGGAATCGCTCGGCATGGCTGGGAGCGGAATTTTGCCTCATTCCCTGTAACTGCCACATTTCACCTTCAGCACGAGCCTGCAACTCGGGGCCATTGGGCCCATGGGACCCCAGATTATTTGAAGATCGGGGGTGAAGTGTGTTTTGGATCTTTTGTGTGTGCGTTGGCAAATAAAATGCTTTCAGTGCGACCCTGGAAAGGTCACTTAACCTCGGTTCTCATTTATAAATTTGAATAACAATGATACTCTCCGTACAGAGTTGTCCAGAAGTTCGATGCAATGGCACAACCAGGGCCAATGTTTGCGTGGCGCTTACACCATACGAGTTCTGCTGCTAGTGCTTTAGTCCTTGCAACAGCCTATGAGCGAGGTACGATTATTATCGGCTCCATTTGACAGTGAGGACACCGGGGCAGTGAGTTTACGTGACCCACCCAGTGGCCTTCATGGAGTACGTAGCAGAGCTGGGATTTGAACAGAAGCTACACTGTGCCTACATCTGCGTGCTTGACCAGGTGCAACCTAGAATGTGGTGGTTCTTAATCCTGGCTGCGTGTCAGAATCACCTGGGCATCCTGCAAAGACCTGCTAAATCAGAACCTCCAGCCTCTGTATTTGGAAAATGCTCCATGCCTTGGCACAGAGTCAGCGCTGAAATACAAGCGCTCCCTTCCCCTTCCTATCTCCCTTTTCCTCACTCACTGGGGAGCATTGCTGCTTCCAGCCCCTGCTGGGCCCTCAACCGAGTCACAGGCCTAGATTGTTAGGGTTACCTCTGGCCCATTCCTGATAGATCTGTCACCAGCCTGCTTGACAGGTGGAACAGGCTCCAGAAGCTACAGGAAGGAGCAGCTGCTCCTTGGATCACCTTTCCCCACCTGTCTGAAGCTGTAACCCTGGTCATGTGACCACTGGCAAAGATGCCATGAGCCATGGTATATGTGTCACCCAGCCTCTGCCTTCTAAATAAACCACATCTGGCAACGCCACGCTATGCTGAGCCCTTGCAAGTTCCTGGAACCTCCCAGGATGCGCCTGAAGGTAATTACAGCTCAGTTGTAACTTGAAGGTCTTAAGAACCCATGATACTAGCTCTCCTCAGAGCATCCTGAACATCAAAATAGGAATGTTCTGAGTTCCCATACCCCTCTAGGACATTCCCTTCTCGAATCTATTAATAAATTTGTTCGCATGGCTTCCATGGTCCTATACGATCTGGCCCCGCTCCTCTCTCAGGCCCAAGCCCTATCACTCCCTGCCATTAACCACACTTCAGCCACATTGGCCTTTGGCTTTCCCTCAAGCATATCTCAGTGCCTTTGCACCTGCTGTCCACTCCACCTAGAAAGTTCTTCCCCTAGAACTTTACATGGCTAATTCTTTCTTGTCATTCAAATGCCAACTCAAATGTCATCTCTTCAGAGAGGCCTTTTCTGACTACACAATGTTAAGTGACCCTCGCCCGCTGGCCCCATCACTATCTTAGTGTCTTCCTAGTACTTAGCACATTCAGGTAAATCATGACCTTTCTTGTTTTTATTAATCTTTCTTAAATGTATGTGTAGCTCACATTGATTTCAATGTTTAATAGTAGAAGTGTTTTGGGTCTTTATTTAGAAGTTCGGAGATTTTTTTTTTTTTTTGACCAGAATTATGCCATAGGAACTTAATTCCTGTTTATATCAATTAGCCTAATTAGCCTATGGTAAATCGGTTTTGTTATACATCGTTTCACTTAAAATGGCAGTCTTCGATAAGCTATCAATGATGTTAAGTGAGGACTTACCGTAGCTGAGATGGGCACAGGTGTGGCAGACACCACCAGGAGCACCTAACAGGGAGAATGAACTCACCCACTGTGTTCAAACCCTGGCTCCACCACCAGCTGGGGCCTTGGACTCATCTCTGGGGTGTACAACCTGGAGCTTCCCTCCATGAGCCTCGGTTTTCCTCCTCTGTGAAACATGGAGAAGAATCAGACCTTCCTCACAGGGTCCCTATAAGGGCAGATGAGAGAGCCACAGCATGGAACCTATAGGACCAGCAACCCCCGATACGGCATTGGGGAGAGCAGGAGAGGGCAGATGTTTGTGGTGAGCATGACACATTGTGCAAAGGCTTCCTCCTTGGCACTTCCCGGAGGGAGGTTCAGGAGTCTGGGGGAGATTCCAAGCCACTGCTCTGCCTTAATCTGCCACGCTCATCGCTGCTGGAGAAGCCGCCAGAACCACTTATCAAGAGTCATTTTGGGGCTCCACGAATAATTACCCAACACTGCCAGGTGCTTTAGGGAAGACAGATGAGGCAGACGAGGTCTGCACCCTCTGGGAAGTTGATCTCAAAGCACAGACAAGATGAAAACCAAGATAACAGAGGATGTGCTGGTGAAAGGGGGTCTGTTGTCAAGGTGCTACCCGGGGATGGGGGAGTCCCTTCCCATGGGCATCTTTGTAGGGCACGTCGGCCACATCTCTCCAATGGGGGGCAGTAAAATGGAATCAGTGGTTAAGAGACTGCTCTTCCCAGCCAGGCACACCTTGCTTTAAATGATGGCTCCTGTGTGACCTCGAGCATGTGACCTCACCTCTCTGAACTTCGGTGCCCCACATATACGATGGGGATAATATGGGGACCTATTCACAGGGCTGTGGGGAGGGTTTAAGGAGTGAATCCTATAGAAGTGCTTGGCACAAGGTGTGGTGAATAGAAAAATGCATGGTAAATGCAAGCAGTTGTTGTTTTTATGTTTATAAAACATAAAAACACTTCAAAGCAACATCCCTAGCACTTCAAAGAAACATCCCTAGCGCTTGCCACTTGAATTTATTTCCCAAACAACACTTATGTGGCACAGGCATTAAAGTGCCTTAACAACCCTATGAAGAAGGTAAATTTTTTTGTGTCCTTTTTAAATATCATTTCTTCCAGGTAACATAAAATTTATCATCTTAACTATTTTTAAGTGTAGAGTTCAATAGTATTAAGCATATTCACTGTGTTTTGCAACAGATCTCTAGAATTTTTTCTTCTTGCAGAACTGAAACTCTATATCCATTGAACAATATTTGCCCATTTTCCTTCCCCTAGGCCCCCACCCCCAGACCCTAGTAACCGCCATTCTACTTTCTGTTTTTAGGAAGGGACTGTTTTAATTCTGTTTTACAAATCAAGAAACCAGAACCGGCTACATAATTTCAGGAATCAGAGCAGAATGAAAATGCAGAGCCCATGTTCAAAATTTATGAAAAATATCAAGACGGTGACAACAGAGCATTAAAGGAAGCGCAGAGCTCTTGAGTGTGGTCACATAGAGTGCATGAAGTAGGCCCTGGAAGAAACCAAGAGTTAGAGAAGTGAAGTAACGTTCCCAAGGTCACACAGTTAAGTGTTGGATCCAGGATTCAATCCCAACTTCTAAAATTATATGACCTCCCTTACTTATTGCAAACTCCCTGCAGGTAGAGTCTTTGATTGGATCACTGCCAGTTGCCTGGCACCCCTGCGCAGCGCCTGATATGCATCGGCACTCATTGCATAGTTCATATCTGGAGGAATGAATGAATGGGTCACATTTACCCAAGAGAAAAGCGGCTTCTCTGAGGTTCTTTGCTTTGCCTCAGCTCTGACACAAGTAACATTCCCATTTCTGCTCCTCCTTCATGTTTACCTAGAGCCCTTGAGCTCCTAGGAAAAGCTAGCAAGCGTGTCGTGTGTCCACATATAATGCCCACGCGCAGGATGCTTTTATGAGGCCCCACCTCTCCCCGGCATTCCTAGTCTTTGAGTCCCACTGTTATGGGGTGGAGTTAGGAGACACTGGATAATATGAGGTCACTGGTGGCATGTCTGGCTCCAGGCTTCCAGGTCTCCCAGAGCCTGATGGCCAAGTCTTCTCTCTGATCTCAACACACACAAAAAAACTAGAACCAAATTTTTAAAGTATAAGCAAAAAACGAGTTTATTTACAGTTGTGGCATTAAGTGCAAAAACAGCAGTGCGCTCACTGCCATAATTGTCAATTACTAGATTAGTTTTTAAAAAAAAATTTTTTTTTTTTTTTGAGATAGAGTCTCACTCAGTTGCCTTAGATAAATACAGTGGTGTCATCACAGCTTACTGCAACATCGAACTCCTGGGCTCAAGCGATTCTCCCGCCTCAGCCTCCCAGGTAGCTGAGACTTCAGTTGCGCACCACCACGCTCAGCTAATTTTTTCTATTTTTTGTAGAGACGGGGTCTCGCTCTTGCTCAGGCTGGTCTCAAACACCTGAGCTCAAGCAATCCTCCCTCCTCGGCCTCCCAGAGTGCTAGGATTATAGCGTGAGCCACCGAGCCCAACCGGTAAGTGTGAAATTATATCAAAACAAAATTTTTTTTAAAAAAGACAATATTCTAATCTGAAAAGGCTTTATGATTCCAACTATTAATATTATATGATTCCAACTATATAACATTCTGGAAAAGTCAAAACTATGGAGACAGTAAAAAGGTCAGTGGTTGCTAGGCGTTTGGTGTTGGGGAGGACAGGAGGGATGAATAGGTAAAGCATAGGGGAATTTTAGGGCTGCAATGGCAGATATATGTCACCATACATTTGTCACAGCCTATAGAATGTACAACACAAAGAGTGAGCCCTAATGTAAACTATGGACTTTAGTTAATAATGTATCAAAATTGGCTCATCAATTGTAACAAATATGACATTAATGCAAAATGTTAGTAATAGTGGAAACTGGCTCATGTGGTTGCTAACACGTGTAATTCTGGGAGGCACTCTGGGAGGCTGAAGCAGGAGGATCACTTGAGCTCAGGAGTTTGAGACTAGCCTGAGTAACAGCAAGACCCCATCTCTATTAAAAACAGAAAAAAATAATGATAATAGTGGAAACTGTATGGGGGGAGGAATATATGGGAACTGTACTTTCCACTCAATTTTTCTGTAAACCTGAAACTGCTCTAAAAATTAAAGTCTATTTGTTTTTAAAAATGAACAACATAAAGACAGTGACAGGAAATCAAGAGTGTTGGAGAAAATATTTGCAACATGCACAACTGCTAAAGAATTAATACCTAGAAAGTATAGATATTTCCCATAACATCTCAACAGTAAAATGGGCAAAGGATGTGAGTAGGCATTTTATCTTTTTAAAAAAAATTACCTCATCTCCTATGGTCTTGTCTGATGAATAGGTATTTTACATAAAAGAAAATCCAAATGACCGATAAATATATGAAAAGGGGCTCAACCTTTCATAATGAAAGAAATTCAAATTAAAACAATGAGAAACCATTACATACTCATTCGATTGGCAGAAACTAAAATGTCTGACAATCCCGAATATTGACAAGGATGTGAACAACAGGACGGACACAGCCTGTAGGAGTGTCAGTTGGTACAATCACTTTGGAAAATAGCTTGACATTGTGCTCCTAGGTAAATTCCTAGCAGAATGCATGTTCTTGTGTTACAGGAACATGCACGAAATATACACGAGAGTATTGTTGTTCATAATTCTAAGGTTTGAAGAGCCAAAAGTCAGAATTAACTCAAATGTCTATTTGCAACAGGACTGAAAACTAAATTGTGATATATTTCCACAATGAAGTGCTTTACAGTGATGAAAATTAACAAATTAAAACTACTCGCAACATGGATGTATCTCACAAACATAACGTTAAGTGAAAGAAATAAGAGATTTGTAGTAGGAACCCATTCACCTATATAAAGTTCAAAAGTAGTCAAAACGAACCAAAAAATACTTTTAGGAATATAAACACACATACAAAATGAAAAAGAAAAAGAAGGTAACAATTGTTACAAATATCAGGATGGTGGACTGGGCCTAGCAGCTCACGAATGTCATCTCAGCACTTTGGGAGGCCAAGTTGGGAGGATCTCTTGAAGCCAGGAGTTTGAGACCAGCCTGGGCAACATAGTGAGATCCCATGTCCATAAAAAATTTTAAAAATTAGCCAGGTGTAGTGGTGCAAGCCTGTAGTCCCAGCTACTTGGCAGGCTGAGGTGGAAGGATCTCTTGAGCCCAGGCATTTGAGGTTGCAGTGAACTATGATCATGTCACAGCCCTCCAGCCTGGGTGACAGAGTCAAGCCCTGTCTCTAAAAAAAAAAAAAATATATATATATATATATAAAATCAGGATGGTGATTATTTCTAAGGATGTGAGAGGTGGAAGGACTTGCAAGTTTTTTGGGGAAGAGAGCGCTCATAATATTCTATGAATTAACCTAGGCGGCAAATACATAGCAATACCCTTTATAAAACACATGTATAGTCTGCATTAAACCATTATATATATATATTGTGCTTTTTTACTAACAATACATTTCACAATTTAAAAGAGGATAAAACAGGCCAGGCATGGTGGCTCACGTCTGTAATCCTTGCACTCTGGGAGGCTGAGGTGGGAGGATCACTCAAGGTCAGGAGTTCGAAACCAGCCTGAGCAAGTGTGAGACCCTGTATCTACTAAAAATAGAAAGAAATTAATTGGACAACTAAAAATATGTAGAAAAAATTAGCCGGGCATGGTGGCACATGCCTGTAGTCCCAGCTACTCGGGAGGCTGAGGCAGAATGATTGCTTGAGCCCAGGGGTTTGAGGTTGCTGTGAGCTAGGCTAATGCCATGGCACTCTAGCCTGGGCAACAGAGTCAGACTCTGTCTCCAAAAAAAGAGGATAAAACAATCTTCACTCTATATTATACCCTAGATGCTAAAAAAAATTCAAATAGTTTACAGAGTTTATTTAAAATCATGAAACCATATGTAAACTAGAAGAAATATAAGCAAATAAATATCCAAGGTGGGTGCTGGGTGGCTAGGAACTACTTTTATTTCTCCCTCCTCCCCCCGTTTATTCTAATTTGAATCTTATTTCCTATAAACAAATAAAATAGGCAGGCAATATAAAGGCAGCCGACCAACTGGGGAAGATACACTGGTGATGTAAGGAACATATATCTACCTTTTGAGAAATTTGGGCTGAGACCACAGAAGCCAGGCCTAGAATCTGGTGATGGCGCTGCTATTGGTGCACTTGGAAGATTAAGTATACAGGTATAAAACAGCCTCCACGGGGTCCACCTTATTCTAACTTCCCAAGCCTGCATAGTTCACTAGTAGACAGCAGACAGGAACGTCTTAGATCTCCCAATTCTGTCTCCTGGAACTGAAATTTTGATACAAGGAAAAAAGGTAGGGGATCTGCTAAATGTCTGTGATTGGTGGTGTGAGGGCACAGAATGACAAAGGGTTTAAGAATGACAAAGGGTGGGGGGGGCTCCTGCCTATAATCCTAGCACTCTGGGAGGCCCAGGCGGGAGGATCTTTTGAACTCAGGAGTTCAAGACCAGCCTGAGCAAGAGTGAGGCCCCGTCTCTACTAAAAATAGAAAAGAAATTAGCTGGACAACTAAAAATATAGAAAAAATTAGCCGGGCATGGGGGTGCAAGCCTGTAGTCCCAGCTACCTAGGAGGCTGAGGCAGGAGGATCGCCTGAGCCCAGGAGTTTGAAGTTGCTGTGAGCTAGGCTGACGCCATGGTACTCTAACCCAGGCAACAGAGTGAGACTCTGTCTCCAAAAAAAGAATGACAAAGGTTTAAAATCCTGGGACATGGGAGCTCCAGAATTGCTACGTTTATGAGGAGCTTAGACAGGAATGCACCGCTCGTTGTAGGTATAGTACCAAAGCCTTTCTGAGTGCTTATGAAAATATTGGTGGTGGGGATCCAGGCAAGGTGGCTCACATCTGTAATCCCAGAGCTTTGGTAGGCAGAGGCAGGAGGTTTGCTTGAGGCCAGGAGTTCGAGCCCAGCTTGGGCAATATAGCAAGACCCCGTCTCTACAAAAGAATAACAAAATTAGCCAGGCATGGTGGCACACACCTGTTGTCCTAGCTACTCAGAAGGCTGAGGAGGGAGGATCTTGAGCCCAGGAGTTTGAGATTACTATGATTGAGATGATTTGAGACTATGATTTGAGATTGCTATGATTGCACCACTGTACTCTAGCTGGGGCAACAGAGCAAGACTTTGTCTCTTAAAAAAATTTTTTTTTCCTTTTTAGTATAGCGGTGAGCAAAAATATATAGTGGTGATGGGGAGAGAAGTGGCAGGGAGAATAGCTCCATATTACTAAAAGAAAACTACAAAATGAAGATTAGTAAAGGAATTTAATTAAATGGACCAAATGTAGCATTATGTCAACCAAGTGTTTCAACTAAATCTCATAATAAGTATTTTACTGTGGGCTGTAAGTGCATTTTGATGTGAGATCTCTGTAAGTAAGTGTCCGGAGTGAACAAAGCTTGGTAAAGGGCTCTTAGCTGAGAACAGTTGGACAAATTATAATATTGACTATGTTTTTACCAAGGACACATGCACCTCCTCTGATTAGATTCTGATCCACCTGACCCTACCCTAAGGGTGTGGCCCACCTTCAGATCCATAGGCTGATTCAATTAGGCATTTAGGATATAAAGAGATTAGCGAAGACTAGTGAAAGTTTTTTCTATCTTTTTCTTTTTTGAGACAGTCTTGCTGTGTTGCCCGGGCTAGAGTGCCTTGGCGTCAGCCTAGCTCACAGCAACCTCAAACTCCTAGGCTCTAGCGATCCTCCTGCCTCAGCTTCCTGAGTAGCTGGGACTACAGGTGTACACCACCACATCTGGCTAATTTTTCTATTTTTAGTAGAGACGGGTTGTCGCTCTTGCTCAGACTGGTCTGGAACTTCTGATCTCAAGTGATCCTCCCGCCTCGGCCTCTCAGAGTGATAAGATTACAGGTGTGAGCCCCCACATCCGGCCCTTTATCATTCTTAAACCCACTGTGCCCAGTGGAAGATTCAGATTCACCACTTTGGCAGTGGATTGCAAGACGATTTACCATTTTCTTGTTCAGTTTTTTTTTTTTCCATCGGATATAATTTCTTCCTTTTCCTTCACATAGAGGTTTTTGAGAAAAGCAAAAATCCTGAAGTGGATCTGAGAAGCAAGAAATTTGGAGTGAGTACCAAAGAAAGCAAAGGTGGAAGAAATGTGTTAAATATGAGAAGTACTGATGTGTGTGGTTGAGTTAAATTGTATTTGCATCTCTGGGGCTGCCCTCGACTTGTTGGCAAAATCTTACTGCCACAGCATCTCTATAGATCACATAAAAATTAATCTAGGTATTCCATACATATTTATTGAGCACCTACTTATGTGCAGGCACTATTCTAAGAGCTGGGATACAGCAAAAACAAAGAAAAAGATAAACTCCTATTCTAGCTGGGGGTGTGGTGATGGGGAAAGTAGATAACTACAAAGTAAAGATGTACCATGTCAGCTATCTATGAGTGCTAGGAAGAAAATAAAGAATAAAGCGATATCATCATCCTATTTAAACAAGATGGCCTTAAGGAGGCTTTTCTGACAAGATGATGATTAATTTAAATCAAGTTCAGTAAGAATTTGAGGTGTGCATTCAGGAAGTCTCTGGGAAACTCTGCTATTTCCCGGCTGTGTGATCTTGTTCTCAGTTGCCTAACTTCTCTGAGCCTGGCCTGTAAGATTCAGAGAGGATGAGGAACATACATTGTAAATGATAGCATTTATTACAATTTACTAATGTAATTTAATATTAATTTTATGGATGTAATAATTTTCCCGTACCCCCTCCCAAAATATTCCAGCACACCGCAGATGGGGTTTTTGGCACAGTTCCTGACACTTCTAATCAGGAATGGGACTGGGATCCCGCCACCGAGCAGGCATTCTTTTCTGCAGATCTAGAAAGCGCATGATTGCTAGCTTCAGTTCCCTGTCTATAAATTGGAGCTAATGGTAATGTTGACCCCTTAGGGTTTCTGTTGTTAAATTGACTTTTATTGGGCCACATTTATTTCGGTGCATTGAACCTAGTGCCAGGCACGGTCTTAAACTCGGGAATTGTATTCATTCATTTAATCCATAACAACCCACTAAACCAAGTACTATTTTTAACTATCTTACAGCTAAGAAAACACAAGCACAGAGGAATTAATCTAGAGCCCCAGAGCTAGGGATCCAACCCAAACAACTTGGCTGCAGAGCCTGGCGAAGTTATTAGGCCGTCAGCCCTGTGCCGAGCACATAGTAACAGCTCAATAAATCTGTATGGTGGTGGCTGTTATCCGTTCTACGCAGCGGCTGCTGCAGAACTGCCACTTGTGAAGAGTTTAAGGCAGCCAGTTTGTTGGAAGAGGAAGCTAGGGAGCGCTTGCATAGCAACCATAGTTTATTGCATAGTAACCATAGTGTTTACTTAAATTGGGGGGTTGAGGGGAGCTCACAGGGGAAGAAGGAGTTTGCCGGCCACCCCTTGAGATCCCACTTTGCACGAGAATCCAGCATGGCAGCCCCCGCCTGTGAGCGCTCCTTCCGGAACCGCCCGGCGAGCCAGTCCTCTGCACGCTACAGCCTCCCCCTCCCTTTTGAGGCAGATGGTTTCTTCCGTTGTCCAGGCTAGTTCGGGTTCCGAGCTCGGGAGTCACAAAGCACAGGGTCACGTGGGCGGGCCGGTGCGCTTTGTGACGCCGGCGGCTCCGCCCCCCGGCCCGCCTATCCGCGCACGCCAGCTCCGCCCCGCGCGCGCCGCCCGTGCAATCCCTGCTTAAGAGACCCCGGAGTGGGGCGCTCGCCCGAAGCCAGGCCGCGTCCGCCATAGTGCCTGGCCTGGAGGTGTCGCCGACGCCTGGTGAGGGCCCCAGAGCGGCAGGGGGGCAAAACAAAAAGGGAGCCATCGAAGCCCTCGCCGCTGCCCGGCGGTTTCCGGGCGTATTCTCGCGGTTCTGGGCCTAAAGCCGACGGGAACGAAAGGCGAGAGAAGCGCGGAGGATCCGGCGAGAGGAAGCGTCAGGGATCCTCGGCGGTGTCCCCGGGGTCCGCCAAAGCCACCGGGCCGCTGGCTGGGGCCCGGGGTGGTGAGGAAGTGCTTCGAGGCCTAGTGAGGCCTAGTACCGGCTTTGTGTCTGAGGCGGCGGCGGCGGCGGCGGGGGGGAGGCGGAGCCGGAGCCGAGGGCGGCCTGCGGGAAGGCCTCTCCTCCGCCGACCGCGCGTTTTCGGCCTAGGCCGCGGGGTCGCTCGTGGCCTCCGGGGAGCAGGCGAAAGGGGTTTGTGTGTGGTGGGGGCCTGGGCCTGGGGAAGCTGACGCCGGTCGTCCGGAAGCCAGGAGGAGGCGAGAGGCCGCTCGTGGACTCCGGGCCTAGGCCCTCTCCCCTCAACCTTCTCCCGGGGCCTGGGTCACCCCAATCCACGGAAAGAGAGACCAACCGGGAGGTGCGGCCGCGCTATGGACCCCTGACCCCGTGGGGTCATTCGGACTCTAACGTGTGGACTGACCGCTATTGACTGCACCGCCTGTCCCCCGTCTCCTGCCGGCCCTTAGCATGAGCGAGGGGGACCCAGCCGGGTGACATTGTGCCCGTTGGCGGATTCTCCATTTCCCCTCTTCCCCATCCTCGTCCTCTTAACTCCCACATGAAGTGATTCTGAGTATCTGGGGGGTTCTGGATTATTGTTCTTACGAACCCCTGCTTGTGGTTGGGGGGTATTTAATCTGAGGCCTTAGGGTCCTTCGGTGTCTTTGAGTGTTTTATGTGTGTACATATTTTGCTCTTAAGTTTATAAATATACATATATTGAGAGTGTCCACGTCTCCTCGCTGAACCTTAGGAATCCTTTGGCACCATGTCCTGTGTGCATTATAAATTTTCCTCTAAACTCAACTATGATACCGTCACTTTTGATGGGCTCCACATCTCCCTCTGCGACTTAAAGAAGCAGATTATGGGGAGAGAGAAGCTGAAAGCTGCCGACTGCGACCTGCAGATAACCAACGCGCAGACGAAAGAAGGTAAGAGCCACATGGGCTCCAGATATTTGCTGATGGAGGATAGATACTAGTTGTAAGGTGCCTGGCAGAAGACTAACCGCCATTATGTCTCTTGTGGGACTGTTCGTTCTAATACTTTTGATACAACTTTCATTGATAGTCAAGGGTTGCAGCAGCCGGATTTGGAGTTTAACTGTCTTATTTGGTTTCGGTATATTTGAGTCATCTATAACAGGCTAATCCGAAAGCGTGGAAGTCTGATTATTTTTCTCAATGTTTTTAAAAATGAGAGGGACGAGGGGGGTTGCTTTATGGCTTTTCTAACTTGTTTTTCATCAGAAGGCGGGGAGGAGAGCATGCACGAGGATTTTATGTTAAAACAGCAAAAGAGATACTTCTTTAATTTTCTAACCTGACAACGTTTTGGAGTTTAATGGCAAATTTTGTGTCCTCCCCTTCTGCCTCCCCCATTTATTTGGAGTTGCCTGTATTGTGGAGAAGGGATCCTTACTTTAATATTTTTGACATTTAATTAGTGTTGGAATTGTTTTTGGCACTTAAAATGTTCTGATGTGACCAATCTTGTGTAAATTCCAGAATTAGTAATGTAGTAATTAAGTAGTTGAACTTAGTTCATGACATTACTCTTAAATTTTAGCAATTTGGTAAAGATCAAAAGTACTGATGTTTCTTTTTTAAAGTAGTAATTGCTAGACTTTACATGACCCCATTGATACCAGGATACTGAAAAATAAGCTACTACCATAGAGTACAAATAAGCCATTTAATGGGGATGGGGAACCTGCTGAATCTTTAGGGTTTTTTCTCTTTTTTAAAAGTATTTTATAATATTGGGAATTTAACAGTAGAGAAATGTGACAAACGGTCTTTTCTGACTCTGAACTTGTTTTGGTTTCTTTTTCTCAGAACAGTAATGCTGATGTGCAGTTTTCAGTAGATCAGTCTTCTGAGAGTTATTGATGGGAGGAGAAAAAATAAAGTTCTAGTTAAGCTAGGATATTTTTTGATCACTGAATTTGGCTAAAGGTGTGACATGGATTCTTTTAATTGAAATGAGAAGTCCCCCACCTCTCGCCTGTAGTTTGTTAGGTAGAGTAAATCTTGTCATGTAGAAGACCAATTTTCCATTTACAGTGCATACATAAGTATAATTGCATTAGGTTAAGGAATGGCAGTGCTGGCATATCTTGACTCAAAAATATTCATTAAGGAAGAACTTTGCTCATGTCATAATATATGAAAATATTGTCCTTTCCTTCCTTTTTAAAAACAAGTGTCATACCCTTTGATAATTGTAGTCATGTGTAATACTCATCTGCTTAAGGAGAGGAAAAATTATTGGTGATCATGAACAGTTGAGAAATGGCTTTTTTAAGTCCACTAAAAGCATCCCTTAAGTATAATAGTCACATTTCACAGAACAGATGGATTTATAAGAATTTTAGGGCTGGACGAGTGGCTCACGCCTGTAATCCTAACACTCTGGGAGACCTAGGTGGGGGGATCGCTCAAGGTCAGGGGTTCGAAACCAGCCTGAGCAAGAGTGAGACCCCCGTCTCTACTAAAAATAGAAAGAAATTAATTGGCCAACTAAAAATATATAGAAAAAATTAGCCGGGCATGGTGGCGCATGCCTGTAGTCCTAGCTACTTGGAGACTGAGGCAGGAGGATCACTTGATCCCAGAAGTTTGAGGTTACTGTGAGCTAGGCTGACACCACGGCACTCTAGCCAGGGCAACAGAGTGAGACTCTTGTCTCAAAAAAAATAAAAATAAAAAAAAGAATTTTAGGCCATCTTGATATATTAATGAGTATTTATGAATGAAAGATGATATAAATGAAATTAAAGATATTAAGGCAATTTTAGTCATCATATATACTTGCAGGTTTCATATTTTACTAGAGTATTACACAATTGAATCATTTTGGGCTAGGCTTTATCCATCCTTTCCACATAACAATTGAATACAGTTTGTTAGAATGGAGTATGTTAATGGTTGAAGAAATCTTGACCACAAATTTAAGAGTTTTGTGACTCTGTTTTATTTTTGTAGTCCAGGAAATATGTGATACATAATCCAAGCCTTGAAAGGGAAGTGCTTTGCCCAGCAGATTTTCTTTTACATATTTGTGTGAACTGCCCTTGACTGGAGAAAGCTTTGATGTTAGTTTGGTTAAGAAAAGGGAGCTGTGGGGGTGGGGGAATATATATTTTACTTAATCTTCAAATTAGGGGAGAAAAGGATATCATTGGTAGTAGTGCGGAGGTAGCTACTTAAAGTAGGTTTGTGGGAGATAGTATCCACTGTCACAACGAAGTTGAGTAAGAGTGCCACTTTATTTGTTGCAGAATATAGCTTTGTAGGAGATTGCCTACGAGAATGCTGAGCATTAGTTTGTTTTTGAATGAATATTTAAATTACCTAATCTACCATGTTTCTATAAAACACTTCCTTACAGTTTTGGAAGTCAGTCCGTGTTTAGGATCCTTAAATCTTGATAAGATAAAATGCTTGAATCAAAATTTTATGTACTTTAGACTTGAGAATTCTACTTATATATTTCTGGACTATATTTCAAAATGAATCCCAAATGGTCTTTGTTATATGTGAAACACTTTTCTGCACACTGACCCCTGAAAAACAACCTTTATTTGAACTTGGTGTGAAAGATTTGGAAGCTGAGTATGAAATATTTTTTTAAAGACCATATTATATTTCTGACTTTTTCCATTTTTTAGATTTTTTTTTTTATTGTTTCATCTATACCTTTCATATTTGGGGTCAAAAATTTCACTGGTGAGGAGAATGGGTTTTTTGAAGCCAGAAGACTACTTCTTAAGGAGGTATTTTAAATGTGAAAATACCTCATTGTAATTCAGATATCCAAAGAGAACATCTGTTCGAGGGACATTGGCGCACCTGACTTTCAGTTTGATAAAATTAATAAGCTGTCTTCAAAAGCTATTGTAAGTGCATTTGAGAGATGTTAGAGATTCAGAAACTTTCTGGCAGGTATTTGACACTAAGTCTTGTTTCTAGAATTAACTTTTTAAAAAATCCCCCATCTCTCCTGTTCCCAATTTTTCTGACTCAGAGCTTGCTTGGAATTTGGGACTGTCATGAACTATCCAATATAATGATTATAGTCTTACATTGACATGCCTAAATCTAGGAAATTGCATCACTCTAACTCTAATTGAATACCTGTGAAATATAGCTTACTACTTAAATATAGTGGAAAGAACTCTTGCCAAAACAATTTAGTTTAAAATAGGGAATATTAATAGTATTATGACTAAAAATAATAAAAGCTGATATATATTAAAACCCTAAAATGCCTAAGTATATGATAAGCTTCAAATAATTGGAGGAACAGAAGTAGTCAGCCACTCTGCTGAGTAACTTAGGTGAAGCAAGTAAACTTAATAATGTTAACAGTGAACCCTAATGTCTGGTTGTGTAATTAAGGGAGATGGATATATTTTTGCATCTTGTAGTGAGTTATTTTTCTTTTTGGTAGTTTTCCAAATTCTTTCCTTAGCTAGCAAATCTTTTTACCATAGTTTAGGTCTAGTTTCTTAATTTCATTCTTACAGAAGTATTGTAAATAATAATCTAAGGAGTAGAAAAATAGGATCCATTCATCCTTCTTGTTGGTCTTCTCAGAAAATGACATCATTGTTTATCCAGTGGCTACAGACAGGAATCCAGGAATTCCTCTGGCCTGATTCCTCGTTCTACTTCATCTTCCCAATATTCAGTCTATCAGCAAGCCTTGTCGATTCTGCCTCAAAACATTCTGTCTCCATTTCTCTCTGACGCATCCCAACACAATCTGTCATTGTCTCTACCTGGATTATTTAGCAACTTCCTTATTAGTCACCCTTTTTCTTCTCTTTTTCCCCTACAGTTCTGTAGATTCTGTAGTTCTGTACAGTATCTGTAGATTCTTCTGTAGATGCCAGAGTAATCTTTTTTCTTTAATATAAATCAGTCATCATCACTTTATTTAAAATCCTTCAATGACTTCCTGTTGTACTTAGAAACAAAATATAAACCAGTGTATGATCTGTACCTTTCTAGCCATGTTTCACATCACTCTTCACTCTCTTTAGCTCATCAGCCCTTTTTGTGTAATTTCTTCACATGCTTTTCCCTCTGCCTGAAATACTCCTTTTTCATTTTTTTTCCTGGGCTGACTTCAAGTCTTTTAAGTATGCAGTGTAAATTCCTCACAGGGGCTTTCTTTGAATCAGCATTGTATCCAAAGTTGCATTCTACAATCATTCTTTGTTAGAAAACCTTTTCTTATTTATAACATGTCATAATTTAATTTTTAGTCTGTTTTTCCCAATAATAAGCTTCATGAGGGTAGAGATCATAATTCTCAACTCATGTTTAGGGGCTAGGAGAAATAGAATATCTCCATTCAAAATAACAACTTTTTCTCATAAGTAACATATTCAGCATTTCTGGCTAAATAGGCTAGAGAATGACTTAGTTTTACTGAGATTTTAGAGTTGCACAGAAGTAGAGATGCTAGAGCTAAAAACCTGTTCACACTATTTATTGTCTGTTGAAGAGAAGCCCCCTTGTGGCTTTGGACATTCTGACAGTGTCTAGACGCAAGGAACATGTAGTTATTAATGCTCTTTTATATTAAGTTCATTTCCTATAAAATTTATATTTGGTTGAAGTTTTCTCATTCTTGGATGCTTACCCAAATCCCCAAATAGAAATTCGACTGTCTTTTTATTTACAGAATATACTGATGATAATGCTCTAATTCCTAAGAATTCATCTGTAATTGTTAGAAGAATTCCCATTGGAGGTGTTAAATCTACAAGCAAGACATATGTTATGTAAGTATTTATCAAATCTCATGTACTTATAAACATAGACTTTTTTTAAAAAAAAGTTTATTAATTTTGTGAGAAAGAACAAGTGTATTTTAGAATCAACTTATACTACTGACTCAGCACAGATATTATATACTTCATTTGGGTCATGACAGAAGATTTTCTTTGCTATGAAGAGATACTCGCTTTGGGCACTCTTGTGAACTGAACACAGGGAATAGGTATCTTCAACAACTCCCAAGATAAATGTCATGAAGTTGGATTGAATTTGGTAAATTTAGTAAGTGTAGGTACAGATGGTGTACCTTCTATGACAGGAACTCATTACTTTAACCTTAGTATATCTTCTCTATCCTCAAAACTATGAGGATAGGGTTTTTGGGGTTTTTTTGGTTTTTTCATTTGTTTTTCTGATTTCTTCCCCCAGTTAAATTGACTTACCTGTGATTAAAAGTAAGAGCTCTTCTAGGAAAATTTTTTGTTCCGTATGGGCAGTATTTAGAAAAATAGAAAGTGATATATCAGTGAATAAATATTTCTGTACCCTTCTTTGGGTTTGATTTGCCTACTTTTTTTGTTCTCTTTTCTTTACCACAAAAATTTAAGCATTAGTGAGATCTGTCCTAAGTATTTTGATAGCATCAAGAGTATTCAGTAAGGCCAATATTTTGCTCCTTATCAATAAGGGGATTTGGTTGTGAGGCCATAGAGTATATAGGATTTATAAGCATTAACCAGGGGTAGGGAATCTTTTCATGTTGGAAGGCCACATTAATTTAGCTATAATCAATTAAGGCTGCATTAAAGAAACTTAGATATACTTTAAAATGTATGTTATTTTGTAAAAAGTATAACTACCGTGTACTTAATAATTTCAAAAAATGAAAACTATTTGTTCATTTTAAGGTTAATCTATTAATGACTTTGTTGTATCTGCTTTTTGTTGGAAAGCATTTGAATATTTGGTTGCAGCATGGAGGTCCACAATTTCAGTTGATCCTCTAGATGGGTATCAGTCATTTGTGATCTTAAGGGTGTCTTGATTTGGGTTAGGTAGGAGAATGTAGATTTGCAGCAATAAGTGGTTGAAAAGCAAGAAAGCATTTTTTGGGCATGTTGCTAAAGGTTTCTGCTGCATTTTTCCGTATTTCAGTTGGATCTTTCTTAGCATCAAACATTGATTTTAAAATGTCATCCCCTGAGAGCTCAGTCAGTTCCATCTGTAGTTCTCTAGGTGCCTTGATGATACCAGCTAGGTGAGGCTGAAATGCTACTTTGAGTGTGATGTCATGATTCTCAAACTCAGTGAACCTTTCACTGTATTCTCCAATTAATTGGTCTATAACAGCTGCATGTTCTTCAAATGATTCGCATATATCACCCTGCTCATCAGTGACCTTTGCTAACTGGGGAAACTGCTCATCCGAAATTTCCTTTGGAAGAATTGGTGTTTTGGTTTTTTTTTTGTTGTTTTGGTTTTTTATATTTGTATTTTTATTTATTTATTTATTTTTTGAGACAGTCTTGCTCAGTTGTCCTGAGTAGAGTGCATGGCGTCATCATAGCTCACTGCAACCTCAAACTCTCCTGGGCTCAAGTGATCCTACTGCCTCAGCCTCCCGAGTTGCTGGGACCACAGCTGTGCACCACGATGCCGTTAATTTTTCTATTTTTAGTAGAGATGGGGTTTTGCTCTTGTTTAGGCTGATCTTGAACTCCTGAGCTCAAGTAGTCCTCCCACCTCAGCCTCCCAGAGTACTAGGATTACAGTCATTAGCCGCCACCTCCGGCCTAAAGAAGTGTTTGGAGAAAAGATAATTCTGTTTGAAATACTTAGATTTTTTTGCCACATATCTTTCATATACTTAGTTTTACCTTGCAAAGAAATATTCAGGTTGTTTTGACGTGATAACACACAGAAACGCTGCATTCCTATAGAAATCTTTCAGTAATTCACATTGCTGATCCTGTTCTTCATAAAATTTAACCATCTGTTCTCGCAGAGATAAAATTTTGGCTAACACCTGTCCTTGTGATAGCCAACTCACTCTAGAATGATGTGGCACATCCACACTGAATACCCATGGTTCAACTTTAGTGTGTTACGAAACTAACCATGCCATGTTGCATTTGCACCAGTACAGTTAACAATACTTATAACTTGTTGCAAAGTGTCACTTAAAATAGTAGCTTTAGGATAGAGATTTTGCTGTTTCAAGATACAATGAAGAGAAAGGAGAACATCTGGATCTGTTAATTACTTTTTTTATCTGTGCAATAAACCTTTCATGTTTTCCTGTCATAGAAGGTACACCATCTGTACCTACACTTACTAAATTTACCAAATTCAATCCAACTTCATGACATTTATCTTGGGAGTTGTTGAAGATACCTATTCCCTGTGTTCAGTTCACAAGAGTGCCCAAAGCGAGTATCTCTTCATAGCAAAGAAAATCTTCTGTCATGACCCAAATGAAGTATATAATATCTGTGCTGAGTCAGTAGTATAAGTTGATTCATCCAAAGTGATTGAATGATATATATTTTCCTTTTGAAGTATTACATGAAGTTCTGTTAAGTTGAAGGCTAACTCATGCTGCTAATCAGTTATGGTTCTCCTTGAAAGAGGCAGTTGTTTGTATTTTGAAATGTTATTAGGGTCTAAGCATCCTACACCTTCGACAATGCATTCTTTCACAATTTCTACATCACTGAATGGCTTCCCTTTTTTCCTCCAAGTATATAAGCTACTTTATAAGTTGCTTCAGTGGCATTATTTCCAAGTCTTATTGCTGCTTGAAAGAATTGTCTTTGCTTTTGCTTTTCATCTTTTAATTTCTGCCATAAACTCTTCGCCAACCAGTGTCGTGTAGTAGTGACACCAGTCAGGTGGGGGAAGTTAGAACTAAATCATGAGCGTAGTAGCATCCATCACTTTAGCCCTGTGGCTTACCAGTGTTCTAATTGTGCCAGTCAATCTGGGAGGAATATTAAATTGAAGCTTATTCTTTGGTGTTTTAAATATGTTCATTTTAAAAGTAAAAATATAAAATATGAGCAAAAATGTATTAATGAAAATAAAAGGATTTGTTCTGTAAAATTTGGATTCAGTCAGAAGGCCACACTTAAGGACCTAGGAAGCCACATGTGGCCTTAAGGCCACAGGTTCTCCACCCTTGGCATAGACACTGGAATCAGGCTTAGGTTTCACTCTACTTACTGCTTTATATCAGTTGCGTGACTTTGGATAAGTTGCCTAAAGTCTTTGTGCCTCATAATCCTCAAAAGTAAAATAAGGTTGTGTGGGTACTTAACACCTTTCGTACTGCTCACAAGTTTTCTCGTGTTTCACGCACCATCTGTTATGGACCTTAGATGTCAACACACTGTCTTGTCCATTAGGGAGAGTAGAGGTTTACCACCAAATTTGAAAATGAAAACATCAAGAATGAAGAAAGGTGACATAATAAATAAATGTTCTATGCAGTACCATATGTTAAAAAAGTACTAGGAACTTTAATTGTTTAATTAGTTGTTTAATTGTTTTATTGTTTTTGTAAATAAAAATGTTATAATTATTGAAAAACAACACCTAAAGTGCATTATGATCTGTAGTTATGATGATTTAAATAACGTGCAGTTTGCCCAAAAACGTGCGGTCCCTGGCGTTTGTCTTAGAGATTTCTATGTGGTCCAAAAGGTGTTAACTCACAGAGGGTTTTAAGAATTAAATAGTGCCTGGCACATGGTAAATGCCCATTATTGGGGTAAGAATATAGCAGTCTCTCAGGACTAGTCTAGAGCTTATATTCACTAAAAGACAAGATTAAAACTTTATATCCTTAACTTTCTCTGTTTTCTTGCAATTTTTATTAATGGTAATTCTAATATGTGGAAAGGGCAGCAACTTAGGCTATTTAAAGGGTAGTGATTTCCACTTACATACTAGGTAGCTTTGGCTAGGTGCAGTGTGGCTCACACCTATAATCTTAGCATTTTGGGAGGCCAAGGCAGGGAGGATAGCTCGAGGCAGGAGTTCAAGACCAACCTGGGCAACATAGACCCAGTCTCTACAAAAAAAAAAAAAAATTAGCTGTGTGGTGGCCGGAGCTCATAGTCCTAGCTATTCAGAAGGCTGGGGTGGGAGGATCGCTTGAGCACAGGAGTTTGAGGTTATAGTATTGCACCACTGCACTCCAGCCTGGGTGACAGAATGAGACCCTGTGTTTTAAAAGAAGAAGAAAAAAGAAAGGAAGGAAGGAAAGAAAATAGGTAGCTTTGAAATTTTGGCAAATTCTGCTTTGGATCAATAAAAAATTCTGGAATTTGCCAGTCCTGTGAAATGGAATGTGTTCTTGGAATTGGGTTAAAATAGAGCAATTTCTTGGAGCTTTACACTCACGTGGGCAAGAATTCATTCTAAAAAATTTTTCTCATTAGTTTGTTGTTTCTATGTCTTAACATTTGGCTGTCCTTTTGTGTAATATCTTCTGTATAGTGACAACATTAAAAAGCTGAATACTTCTTTTGTTGTTGTAATTTCCAAGTGAACTTAGTGGTATGTGCTTTTAACTTTAAATGATTCTAAGAATTATAAATTATAAGAGGAGAATTAATTCTACAATCTAGTGTGAAATTGCACTTTAATTTATCAGGTGCCTTACAAATTGACCAAGGGGTTGAAAAAAAAAATTATCAAGTACTTTTTTTAAAATATAGCAAACATTCAATTTCTGTAGATTTTTTTATATTCAGAATCTCTTGGGAAAAGAAATACTTGAAGTATATGGAAAAATAAGTTGCCTCTTACACAGAATTGTGTGTCGAAATTCACATACATAGGGTTTTTTTTTTAGAGATGGGGTCTCGCTCTTGGTCAGGCTGGTTTCGAACTCCTGACCTTGAGCTATCCACCCGCCTCGGCCTCCCAGAGTGCTAGGATTACAGGCGTGAGCACATACATAGGGTTTTATTTGCATTAATTGAATAATAAATTTGTTTCATAAAATGCCTCTTGACTTTGTTGAGCAAATACTAGAAAATGAAAGCTCAGGTTTTTTTTATCTTAGAACTTCCAAATCATGCACAAATCTAGAAACTCCTCTTAGATGCTATCTAACATTTCTCTGTAGTCAAGATATGAATAACTTAAAAATTAAGTATTTAAGGGCTATATTTAACAACTCAATCCCTGTCCCCTTTCCTATGTAGACTTAAAAGAATTTCTTTTTGAATTTAATTTGTATGTTCTTTTAAACATCAAATTGTCCAATTCATTCCATGCATCTATTCAGTGTGGGGGTAAGGGAGAACTGTCCAATTCAAAATACTCTATATTGTATTTTCCTGGGAGTTAGAATTCTTGTTCAATTCTTGATCATTGTTTTGAGACATTTTAAAAATGAAAATAGCTATCAACCTGTCTTTCCAGATTTGAAACCCAGTTTTCAGAGCACAGCAGTTTCTCAGGGGTCCAAATTATAAATGTTGACAGCAGTGCTCTTTAAGAAAATCCGGTAGATGAAAATTTACATCTGGACCTATTCAGAAACTGGGGAATAATATAGTTTAGTTTTTCAGTCTCTTAAGAATAAACCACAAAGTTTCTAAACATAACAAAATCCCCACACTGCCTTTCAGAAAACATTGTAAATGGCAAGGTATACTTATTTTTAGAATTCTCTAGTGTGGAATTTTTTTTGAAACCACAAATGTGTCTTAAACTGTTCAAAGGTGGTAAAGATGAATCATAGTACTTTATTCGTTCAGAAATTGAATGTTTTTAAATCTTGGTACCAAAGGAAAATTGTGTTTCTAAAAGTGTGTGATTGAAGATTTGTTAAGATTTATTAGCACAAAAATTTATAAATAGCTAATATTAGTTTTTGTTGTTTTTGTTTTGTTTTTTAGAAGTCGAACAGAACCAGTGATGGCAACTACAAAAGCAGTATGTAAAAACACAATCTCACACTTTTTCTACACATTGCTTTTACCTTTATAATGTAGCAGTGAAGTAAATCATTTTAGAACTTAATATCCAACTGATCATAGTACATATTGTAAATAAAATGTATTTTGATGACAGCTCAGTTGAATATGGATATATGTGGCATAATTTGCACATTTATTTTGTAGAATGGGTAATTTGTGCCCATAACACTGTTTCATATAAAATATGGTAGCATTCTCCCTGTATGACACTGTGTTGTACAGTTAATGTATGATCCTTTTTAGATGGTTTAGGTTTTACACTAAAGAACATGATGACATGTTCTACATCTGTCTGTCTATAGTTAGTATTTTGTATGTATGTATAGGCTGTTGTGTGCTTTTTGTTTCTTGCAATAAAAAAAAATGTTTGGAGTGTATATTTTGCCATTTTCACGTTGTATCACTTAGTTTTTGTTAGTTTTTTTTTTTTTCTGCCTGATTGATGGCTTTCAAAAATGCATTAGCAACATGCAAAGCTTAAAGTTTGATGTTTTCTCCAATTTCAAACACATCATAGAAAAGAGCTTTCCAGGGACCATTGATGCAGCCTTATTTTAGTCTTGCTTTATTTGGTAATTTTGAGCTCCTGTTCTTTGTTTACAACTGTACTATAAAATGAAACCCAAAGTTGGGACCCCCTATGAATATATAAATGTCTCAATGATTTTGATGATTTTACACAATTGGGTACATTGTTTTCAGAGTTTAATATGAATAAGATCTTCCACTTCTATCTAGTCAGCTTAAATGTCCAAATTGAAATATTTCCCTCTTTCTAAGAAGATATTAAAATGCTGCATTAATTAATTGTAGACTGTTGAAAGCTGTAGCTTATCAAAGGTAACTTCCCTTAACCAGGGTAACATCTTAATTTTTGTAATCACAGATTAACCTTAAGTGTGATACCATTTTGACTTTCAAGCTCTAAAGTAAAAGGTAGCATTTCTAAGTTAAGGAGTGAAAATAATCTGTTTCAGAACACAGGTCTATCATAATGGGGTTCTGTAAACTTGATGGTTCTCTAAACATTTTACTGCTCAGGCTTGATGTTGTACACAATGCAAGATGTCTGAAATCTTCATTTAGAACTCAAGGGTATTGCTTGCTATTGCACTTTATACTTTTTAAATACTATTGATCTTTGTGTATGAGGCATTCACTAACCTTGGATCATTGAATCTTAAACATAACATAGATTATCTGAACTTTGGACTTGTTCTCTAGAGTATATGGCCTTTAGTTCTCATGGAACTAAATATAGTAATTCAAAGATCAAAAGTCTTAGTGTTTTGGGGTTTTTTTCCCCTCTTTTTGGATATATGGGTTTTTTTTTTTTAAGCATAATACTGTAAAAACTGTCCAAGTTTCTGTTTTGCTGGTGATTGGTTTAAAACTGATTTTTATGTATCCAAATGCTAGCACAAATTAGATCGACTATCCTGGTTACTGTAGTAGTTAATGTAACACATTTTGTATAAAGTACATTTTATATAGAATTTAAACTAATTCAGATGAAGTTTTATTTCTTGAAAACAATTATTTCTTTTTTGTTTATTAGCATGTGTATAAACACAAATCACATGTTCATAAATAAAGTTAAAATTCTTTTAGCCTTGTGTGTTCCCTGGCATGTCTGTATTACATTTATAAGAAGCAGTTTATTTTAAGCTTATTTAGGTTTCTCTTTTCTTTTTTCTTTTTTTTTTTTAATACTTTAAAAGTGGCTTTAATTTTTAGGTAGAATTATCTGAAATGGAGACATCAGATACCTTGTTATCCCCATTATTTATTTGCTTGGGGTACATTTGCTGACATTTAGGATGAGAGAGAATATACTCATCAAGCATAATTAGTGTCTATCTAAGGAGGCTTAAGAGTCATGTGGATTGTACACATTCACAAAAGCAAAGTAAATAGAGATGCTTAGCTAGTTTTAAAAATTCTAATTAGAAGTGTAATAAATGCATACTTTTCTGGTAATTTAAACCAACTCTAATCAAGGGTGGCTACTTCTGTATTCCCCAGCCTTGTTTTATTTAGTCATCCTTCCATGTTGGTACACCAAAGATGGATGTTCTTCTCTTAACTAATCATCAGAATTAGATTTTGTAGGATCCTTTAAATTTAAGCAAGTATAATTGGCACAAAAGATTACGAATCCTTGCTCCCAGAAACAAGACACCAAATTAGATGCAGGGAGGTGGGTTAATTTTAATGTCTACAGTATGAATTGTGATCAGTTCATGAAGACTCTTTTTTTTAACGTGACAGACTTATTTTTTTACCATTAGTATCTTACTAAGAGTCACTATGTTTATTGATGTTTAGTACATATAAATTTCTTATCATTTTAAACCATTCTTTGTCAACATTTTCACTCATTTCTTAACACCTTGCTATATGTAGAAAACAAAATTGGATGCTTTTCTAAATTTGTGGTAAAATTGACTTCTTTGTGGATTATAAGGTATTTAGGGGCAGTAGTGATTATTTGGTGGAGAAAAAAATGATTTAGGTGCAATTGAACATCTGAAACCACTTTCAGCTCAATAATACATGGTACAATAATAATTCAGTGGAAGGCTAAAAGGAAAGGATGAAGAAGGCCCAGCATAAAAACAAAATCAAGCCATTTCTTAAGTGTTAGGAGTGAGAAGACTTTTTAAAAATGTTTTTCAGTTCCATTGGTAAGAAAGTTAATATAATTGATTGCTTTCTTTCTAAGGAAATCATCAGTAGTTGTATTCCAGATAGTAATGGGCTATTTTTAAAGGCTAGTAATTTGTTTCATTGGTTAGAAACATATAGATGATGGTTGACAGTAATTTGTTCAGTCCTTATAACTTAAATTCAAGTAATTCCTGGTTAGTGTGAAATGTAACCCTCTTTAAAACAGATTGAGTAGGTCAGAATTTATTCTGCATAAAAATAGAATATGTATTCTTTTGGTTTTTTCCTACTTACCCTTTGAGATTAGTTCTTAATGGAAAAAATACTTCAAAGCTATGCAAGAATGAGAACCCATTGACAAATTATGTGGTTATTCAGTTATGTATCAGGAATGTGGGATTAGTGCATTGTAAACTCTTCATAGCCCCTCAACTGTGGAGCAGAGAACCTTTTGTTTGAATAAACATCCCAGTGATGTCCATCAAACTAACTTTTAAAACCCTAAGATACTTGTGAGATATATCTTACAGTTAGCCAACATTGTTTTTATTTACATTTATTGAATCCCTACTGTGGTGGGCAAGGCTAAGAACTTCATATTGAGACTGGTTACATTTCTATTCCAGGCTTGTAAATCATGCTGCTTTTATTTTAATACTCTTAGTTCTCTGGAATACTTGAAAAATATCCGATGAAGACTTTTTTCTTTGATCCAGACATCTTGTTACATTCCCTCCATTTTAAACAAGAGTTCTGACCAATAATGCATGAGAAACTTATAACATGTTGAATAAGGAACCTACTTACTACATAGGAAGCTGTAGGGAAATCATATCTTCAGGATCACTTGCTAAAGATATCTGTGTGAGTGTGTGTTCACACAAGCATATATGCTTTTTAAAAACTGATGTTAAAATCATTTTAGGAGATCAAATAATTTAAAATTTTTTAAAGCTCCCTTATATCTTATATATATTTGCTCTGTTTGATTAAATTGTTTCTTTTTTCCAAATACTAGAACCCATCATCATATGTACAGCTGTTTTCCCTTTCCTCAGGCTGCGGCTGTTTTCCCTTTTTTGACTTAACATCTTTGCCCTGATAAAGCTGTGGTTTCTTTGTTACTCTTTGTATTAGAGAATAAACAAACTTATTCAGGCTAAGCAGCACATGCTCAAAAAAGAAAAAACATAGCAATTATATCAGAGCTGTTATTTATTAAAGCAATTATCTGAGCCATTAAAGAGCTGCTTGTTTTTATAGTGTTGTATAAAGGCATTCTGGGAAAATTAGAAGGATTTCTTTTTTTCTCTTCTAGTGTACATGGTCTTGAGCATTATCAAATTTAGAGACCATTGAGAGACATGAGACTCTTAGTATTTAGTCACCACTCTAAACAGATTTTCTATGTGATAGACTTTTCTTTACCCCATTTTTTTCATTGTGATTGAGTCCCACCCCCACCCCTGCCGAGCCCCCACCCCCGCAACTGATAGCCTTTATAACTATGTGTGAAATATGTAGAGAAGGATTAAGTCGGTTGAGTTACACTTTCAGGCTTAAAACAAAGTAACAGTCTGTAGAAAACTAAGAAAATGCCCAATATTTGAACATTAAGTATCAGTAGGGGCTAAATAATCACTTTAAGATGTTTTCAGTTTGGAACTTGAATGTGTGTTTAATTTTTTGTGAACAGATTGATGACCCTTCCGCGTCTATTTCTCTGGCCCAGCTTACAAAGGTATATATATATATTCTTGAAACTATAAGTCTTTTTCTAACATTGTATTTTTTTTTTATGTGGAACAGTTTTTTAAGAGGGGTTGGGGGAGGATGTATTTTGCAAAAGCACTGTACATATTTTTACTATCCTGTAAAGAGTAGTTGCCGTTTTGAGAAGATAGGGGAGTACTTTGTCAGCCTCAGCGTAATGTTGGAGTATTGTTCATCTTGAAGACTTCAAGACACGAAGCTACACTTAATCATTTTTTTCTCTCATACATTTTTTAAAATTATACATTGGAAACTAACAAGGTTCTGGAGGAATTTCCTGGTTTTGGCTGTAAATTATGTGGACTTTTCTAAAGCAGTCAAAACAGAAGATTTCCTTTACACGGACGATTGCATGGTTATTTCTTGAATATTTGAATTGATCCCATGAAGGTCAATATTTTAAATGTGATACAGTTGTTTCTTTATGCTATAGACTTGTAGTCTGTCTACATTAGAAAAAGTTTTAAACAACCTAATTTGTTTGAACACAGACTACATGAATTGTGTAAGTGTATAAAGTTGTTTACAGGAATATACCAATGTGTATGTTTAGCAGAGGGGCAAATTGTTACCTCCTGAAATCATTGTATATGCCATGTTTTGCGATTAAGATTGCTTGCATTTTCTGCTCAAGAATGTGTATCTTTTGTTTGGGAAAGCACTAGTGATGGATTACTTTTTAAAACAATATATTTAGCTTACAAATTGTGCCTTTAAAAAAAAAAGAATAGGCAGACTTTGAGGGCCAAGAAGGAAGTTGTCTAATTTTCCAAAAATCCTTTTTTCCCTGCATCAGAACTGTGAAACCAAATTTTAGCAACCAAGATTAATGAAAAAATGGGTTTTCCATTAGTGCTGTCCCTATCTTGTCCTTGGCTTTGTTATAGGTTGTGTCCTTTCCCCCTAGAATGTATCCAAAAAAATGTCCTAGCAACAAATTGCTTTTTAAGCTCCTGTTCTGGGAAAACTACACATTAAAATTGATTCTAAAACATAAAGTGGACTAAGACCATCCTATTTTATAATTCTCTAATGCAAAGTGGTTTAGCATAGAGTTAACATCTTTAGTAGTTTATAGTTTACTGTTTTTATTCTTATGTACTGTAAGGACCATATTTGAGTTTTGGTCTATTCCTACCATTGTTTCTTTGCGGGGAGAAGTTGGGGAGGTTTGGGGATTGTTTTTTTTTTTTTTCAACCACAGGTATTTGTAAATAATGTTTGGGTTCAAACAAATTAGTTGTTAAACATCTGTAATCCAGTTTTCTGTAAATGTTGCTGTTGTTCTCAGCTCTGTTAATGTTAAGCATTCTTTGTATATAAATTTACAATAAAATGTTAAAACTGGTTGCTTGTTTTGTGGATGAATGTAAAGACAAACCCAATGAATGGCTGATATGACTGCTAGGTGCTTGAAGATTCAAGTTATTAGAAATCACTCCCTTAGACCCTGCTTATATCTATTTTATCTAATACCTTAAAGGTGAAGCTTTGAATCTCATAAAATTTATCTGGAGAGTTGAATTTAAAATTATGAATGTTCAATGCATATCTTTTGTACTTAATTTGAAACTGACACCACTACCTAAAAAGCCTTCTGACTTCTAATACCTGCTACATAATGTGTTTGGTCATTCTACCCCAACCCCTACATCGAAGTTATAAGTTATACTCTCATTGCTCTGACACTTGAATTATTTTCATGAGTTTAAAAACATCAAGTGTTTTTCTTCTAACTTAATCTGTCTTTAACTCTTAGAGGAGTAGTATGTAAATCTCAATGTAAGGTACAAACAGGGTCTAAGGTTTGAGTGCCCCCAGAAAGATTTTCTTCAGCCTCACAGACACCCAAACATCATGTAATGACCTAAGGAATTCCCAGTGCCTCTTCCAGGTTATACATGTGAATAGCTGTTTTTAATGCAAGGTTAGTTAGGTACTGCTCTTTACAGGATGAGTGGTGTTGTCTTTGGCTGTGTGGTCTTAACTGTTTCTAATGTATGTGTCAAATAATTACCTATTAAACAGACTGCCAATCTGGCTGAAGCCAATGCTTCTGAAGAAGATAAAATTAAAGCAATGATGTCGCAATCTGGCCATGAATACGACCCAATCAAGTAAGTTCGTAAATATTTTATACTAATAGGAACTTTTGGGGTGGGTTCCCCCCCCAATCAGAAACGTTATTTTTTTAAAGTCCTTATATACATGTAATTTTTTTTCCCCCCTTTTAGTTACATGAAGAAACCTCTAGGTCCACCACCTCCATCTTACACTTGTTTCCGTTGTGGTAAACCTGGCCATTATATTAAGAATTGCCCAACAAATGGGGTAAGTTCAAAGTGGAAACTATGGTACACCTTTGGGTTTTTTAGAATTATTTCTTAGGCATCTTATTTTTCTTGGTAAATATTGCCTTCTCTATTACAATAGCTAATGAACATGGCCTCTGGAGTCAAATTTGCCAGGCTTCAAATCTTGGTTCTGTCACTTAATAGCTGAGTGAGCTTGAGCAAGTTACTTGATCTCTCCAAGCCTGGTTTTTCTTCTCTGACATGGAAATAATAATAGTACTAACCTCACAAGACAGTTGTGAGGATTAAATGAGGTCATATATGTAAACCACTACAAATAATATAAGTAGTAAGCTCTGTGTCATGTTAGCTAATTTATTAAATAAAGATAACTGCTTTTTCCCTTCCTCCTCTCCTCTTCCTCCTCCCTCCCACCCCCCCAAATAGGATAAAAACTTTGAATCTGGTCCTAGGATTAAAAAGAGCACTGGAATTCCCAGAAGTTTCATGATGGAAGTGAAAGATCCTAATATGAAAGGTGCAATGCTTACCAACACTGGAAAATATGCAATACCAACTATAGATGCGTAAGTATGCAAATTAGGTATAACCTATGGGGGCTACAGTCAGTCCCAGGGTGTGGTATTTTAATCTTGGGCTTGTAACTTGGCTACTTGGATTCCTTGAGCACTTTGTATACCAAGATCATTAGTCTCCACTTGTTACATTTCTATGAGGCTGCAGTCTGCTCCATTTAAAGCAAATTTAAAATGGATTTGGGGATTTTTGTTATCACTGAGTGCCACTTCCCTTGTAGTCTTCTAATTTTTTCTTTTTCTGTCATTCCCTGCTTTCTTCCTCATTCACGTACATACTCCCACATAATTTTATTATATATGCTGCTTGCATTTTTTAAGTGAACAAAACAGATTGTAATCATTTTCAGAAACGAGGCTTAAGAATAAAAGTTCTGCAAGATGTCAAGGCAAATTTAACTGCCAAGCATAAATGAAATACTGAGGTATCTTGAATAAGTTTGGATACAGCATGCGAGTAGGGTTTATTTTATAAACTATTAGTTCAGATCAACTATTGCTCTATAACACACCTAATGCTTACTTTTAATCTGTATTCATATTTTAAGAGCCAGTTTTTAATAAAATGGACAGACATGAAAATCTAGTGAAATGGTTCAACTAGATAACTTCCTATTTTACCTGCTTTTATTACTGTGTTTAATTACCTTTTTTATTATCTTCAGTTGTGAATTCATGATAGTGTTCCTTTGGACTGTGGTTGTCTAACTATTATGCATAAGAATCTTCTACAAAAATGTGTTAAAAGATTCTGGTCAGGTAGAGTGGACCTTGGGCAAAAAAGAGAAAGATTCTGGATGATCTGCCCCCCACACCTCAGTTTTTGATTTAGAAGTTATGTGAAAAGACCCTAATTCTGCATTTTTAGCAGGTCTTCCAGGAAGATTATGAAGGTAGGAGATCCTCAGAACATATTTTGAGAAACATCAGTTTAGGGAATAGTTGTTTATGTTCTTGGTGACCAAAAGTATATATATAAAAAACTGTATATAGAAACACAGATTTCCTCAGCTTCATGCTATAAATATTGTTGAAGTGTAGTATAGTGAGCAGGTGGGGATAATAAAAATGGCTATGCTATGGAATGATATTGAAAAAAATTAAATGGTTTTGAATACGTACTTTTTAGTAAATGCAATGTTTTAGTTCACAGTTAAGAATTAGTTTTCCTAAATTCCCAGCCCTGCTTATTACTTCCTCAACTTCACCCCCATCTATTTTTTTTTTTTATCAGTCACCATCCTGTGTTTTTGTGGTTCATCTTAGAACAGTCTGTTGTTATGCTTTTTCTAATTCAGAAAACATTTCATAGATGCCACCAAACAACTTTAGGTTGAAATTGATGATTTTTACAGACACAATATAAGAGCAGACCGCTTCATCTATATTATGTAAAAGTTTTTAAAAAATAGAAATTTGTGTTGGAAAATTAATATTACCTATGAACCCTAACTAATAATTAACTTCATTGCTTTTGAATGCTGAAATACAAAAGCCCATTTGTGCCAAACACACAGCAAATATTGGGGAAAGATGGGAGCCCAACTATTTTAAGTGAAACTTTCACCCTCTTCACTAACACCACTGATAAGCAACTCAGACTCTTCTTCTGTTTCTTTTTCTATCCTCTGTTCTCCTCTTTTTTTTTTTCCCCCTTTTCTTTTCTTTTCTCTCTTTTGGGCAGTGGGAGACTCCTCTTTCACAAATTGGGAACAATGGGGCATAAGCAAATTGATACTTATTTCTGGAATCGTGGTGATGTCTATGGAGCAACTGCAACACAAATAACACACCTAAGGTACCCTACTCCGTACAGCTGAGATTCTTTCATTTGCAGCATTGAGATAAACACACTCTGTTCCTAAATGATATAGAAAGGATTTCTCTAGGAATTCCTATGTTTTACAAATGTGCCTGATTTCAGAGAAGATGGGGGTGTGGAAGCAGAGGTGAGAAGTCTGAGAAGAGCTTTTTTTGTTTTTTAATACTTTAATACCAACATTTCTGCAAAATGCATTTCTGCAAAAAACTGGATCTGGAATGTCTAATGAGGTGTTACTTCACATTTTTGTAACACATACTTTGATCATTTAAGTCATTAATATTTCTTAATTGACTATAAATAAATTAATCTTTCTTAAAATGCTAATTATAAGTAGGTCATTGGTTTTGAAGTCTCATTCTTTAATTATTTGTGTGGTGATGACATAATAATTTCCCTTGAACTATCTTCCCTTAATTATATAATGTCAGTACTAATTTTAGTTTCCCATCTTGTGGCATTCACTTCAATACCCTCACAGGTTTGGGGTACTGTTAGAATATGGAGAGGGGGCTTGGGGTACTGTTAGAATATGGAGAGGGAAGTTTTGGTTTCATTTCGTTTGGTTTTTTCCCCCAAGAAACATGGAGTAGAAAGAATATGATTAGAATGTTAGAATCTAAGTTCAGATCCTGTCTCTGCCACATAAGTAAAGACTAAATGTGTTGCTTTATCTCTCTGGCCCTCAGTTCTTAAGAGTTATGGATTCTAAGATCTTTTTAGCTGTTTTTATGGCATTTATTTGTTTCTTTTTGTTACATTTGTTTAGGGTTTTGTTTTGTGTCTTTTTGTTGTTAGTGGGAGGATATGTAAAACCTGCTGCCTTATTTTAGAAGATATTATGCTTGTCTAATTTGGCATTGTACTGAATTATAATTTCCCATGTAGAAAATGTAGCATGAATACTCCACCTTAACAATGTTAAAACATGAAAATCTTCTTTTACAGAGAAGCATATGCAATTGGGAAGAAAGAAAAACCACCCTTCCTACCAGAGGAACCATCTTCTTCATCAGAAGAAGATGATCCTATCCCAGATGAATTGTTGTGTCTCATCTGCAAAGATATTATGACTGATGCCGTTGTCATTCCCTGCTGTGGAAACAGTTATTGTGATGAATGTAAGAAATGCTGAACCTTTGCAGATGTGTATTTTAGAATATTTGTGTTTACTTGGAAAAGCTCTTGATTAAAATATGCAATGTTGATAATAAGTGTTGAGCATGAGCATTTAGTTAGTGAAAACTGTTCTTGTTGCTACATTTTTTATTTTTATTTATTTTTGCACCAGGGTCTTGCTCTGTCGCCCTGGGTAGAGTACAGTGGCATCGTCGTAGCACTGTGCAACCCTCCTGCCTCAGCCTCCCAAGTAGCTGGGACTACAGGCATGGGCCACTGTACCCAGCTAATTTTTCTATTTTTAGTAGAAATGGGGGCGTCTCACTCTTGCTTAGGCTGGTCTCGAACTCCTGAGCGCAAGCAATCCTTCTGCCTCGGCCTCCCAGAGTGCTAGAATTATAGGCGTGAGCCCCCATTCCCAGCTTGTTGCTATATTTTTTAAGCAATAGCCTTTTTGTCCCTTTATATGTTAGAATTGACAACCTCCCTTACCTTCATCAGGGCAACTATATTGAGGTTTTTTTAAATACAGAATTTTTAAAATCTTTTGGGCCTTAGATAATTCTGGAAATAATTCTTAAATGGTACCTAAATCCCCTTTCCTGGATTGTAAATAATAGCTTATCCTAGAATTTCTAGATATAATTAAACCAGCTTCATGTAAACATATTACCCAGCATTTTGCCATGTGATTGTGACTTTTTTTTTTTTTGATCACTTATATTAGCACTTAGTTTTTTTTCCTGCCATTTATCCTAAGTTTGTCCCTTCTTACCTGGAAGAAAATGGTGCTATCTGAAAATTTCACTATTCAATCCTGCTCTGGTCTTTTTAACTTCTTTTCCTTTTTTGGAGGCAGAGTTTCACTCTTTTGCCCGGGCTGTAATCATAGCTTACTGCAACCTGAAACTCCTGGGCTCAAGCAATCCTCCTGCTTCAGCCTCCTAAGTAGCTGGGACTACAGGCATGCACAACTATGCCCAGCTATCACTTCTATTTTTAATGTAGCATAGGTTATAAGAAAAGTTAGAGCAGAGGAGTGCTTTAAGACAGGAGATTTTACTTAAGTGTCTTAATCTAAGAAATGATTGGTGCTATGTGCTTGGAAAACAGTAATATAACTGAACAGATGTGGGCTATCTTTTTAGTTCATTCTATAAACACTGAGTTTCTAGTATGCTTTCATTAATATTTAAAATCTTATACATAGGTATAAGAACAGCACTCCTGGAATCAGATGAACATACGTGTCCAACATGTCATCAAAATGATGTCTCTCCTGATGCTTTAATTGCCAATAAATTTTTACGACAGGTAGCTATCTTTATGTCCCTTTTATGAAAAAAAATTTTTAATCTTTTAACTCATTTATGTACTTGGGTGAATATTACATTACATTTTTCTGCATTATTATGTTTGTCATCAATAGGCTGTTAATAACTTCAAAAATGAAACTGGTTATACGAAAAGACTACGAAAACAGTTACCTCCACCCCCACCCCCAATACCACCTCCGAGACCACTCATTCAAAGGAATCTACAACCTCTGATGAGATCTCCAATATCAAGACAACAGGATCCTCTGATGATTCCAGTGACATCTTCGTCAACTCACCCAACTCCTTCTATATCTTCATTAACTTCTAATCAGTCGTCCTTGGCCCCTCCTGTACCTGGAAATCCATCTTCTACTCCAGCTCCTGTACCCGATATAACTGCAACAGTATCCATATCCGTCCATTCAGAAAAATCAGACGGACCTTTTCGGTAAGTCTGAATTTTTCAGTGTTAGAAAACAAACGAGGTCAGTGATGTAGTTAGGGGGTCTTTTGGACCCTGCTGAGATACTAGATGTAGTTTTTTATTGTTGTATAATATTGCTGTAACAGTTTTCTTAGTGGGCCACTGTGCTCAGTAGGGTGGGATGACTTGTAAGAAATGACTTAGTCTTATTGAGGGAAGAGGCAAATGAAGGTAATTTATATGCCAAATGATTAGGCATCCCAAGGTCAACTAGAGGTTGTCCCTGTTAAATGTTGAATCGTATACCATAACAGCTCTGCAGTTCAGGGATGGGAGAATTTACTTATGATTATAATGATGATACTAGAAAAGAGTAGATTTAAACAGAACTAAGAATGGTTTGGATATGTAGAGAAGAGAGATAAAAACACTGGGAGAGGTAGAGAGGTCAGGAATAATTGTTTTAGAGCATAATTGTGTAGGAGAGTAGTGAAAACTCATGTAAATCCTACCACTTCAGAAATGAAAGGGCTCTTTCTGTGACCATGTAGTCTACTAACTCATAAATTCTTTAAAAAAAATCATCCAGCTTCTAGAAAATAGATGTCAGAGGACTGTTTCAGATATACTAAAGCAAAATCTTTAGGGTGAGACCTTTATATGTGTGTTTAAGAAATCCATTGATCTGGTTTAGCATTTTATTTGGTTCACAGTGGGAATAGGCCCAGAGTGTTCTAAGGCTTACCCAAGACTACCCCTTCATTTTAGTGGGAGAGCTAGAACTAAAACTTACTCCTAATCCTGTGTTCTTTTTGTCCTCATATATTATCCACACGTTGATTTCTTTTTTTAAGTTTTCTGTTCTTGCAACCAGTTTCCATCATATCTATCATATGTAGTACTTCTTAAAGGAGGTTCCTTCCTTTTGCTTTTTCCACTGTATAAAGAACTCTCCAAAGGTCCAATCCTCTCACTTGCCTCAAAAGTTTCATCATCTTTGATTCAGCTCATCTTAATGCCAGCTGATGGATAAACTGAGTTATCAACAAGCTGATTTTTACTTTTTTTTTTTAAGAGACAGAGTCTCTATTTTGTTTGTTTGTTTGTTTGTTTGTTTGTTTGTTTGTTTTTTCCTGCGTGATTTTTTTGTTGTTGTTGTTACCGGTCACCAGCAGTAGGAAGAGACAGTCTTGATGTCACACAGGCTGGTGTGCAGTGACATGATCATAGCTCACTGCAGGCTCAAAATCCTGGCCTCAAGCAATCTTCCTGCCTCAGCCTCTCCAGTAACTGGAACTACAGGCACACACCACCATGCCTGGCTAAATTTTTTTTATTTTTGTGGAGACGTGGTCTTGAACTCCTAGACTCAAGCAAACCCTCTTGCCTCAGCCTCCCAAAGTGCTGGGATTACAGGCGTGAGCCGCTGTGCTTGTGCCATACTTGTGCTCTTAATTCTCCATTTCCGATGACTTTTTAATGCATTGTAAATTATATTTGTTTTCTAGAGATTCTGATAATAAAATATTGCCAGCTGCAGCTCTTGCATCAGAACACTCGAAGGGAACCTCCTCACTTGCAATTACTGCTCTTATGGAAGAGAAGGTAAATTTCATTGGCTCTTAAAATTTGGAGTTTGTTTGTAGTGGAGTTTTGTTTTGTTTTTCTAGTTTTGTTTTTAACGCTTCCTTTTTTCAAACTTTTTATTTGTTCTTTTCCTAAAGGGTTATCAAGTGCCTGTACTTGGAACCCCATCTTTGCTTGGACAGTCATTATTGCATGGACAGTTGATCCCCACAACTGGTGAGTAAAATCATTTTGGTTTAGACCTTTGTTCCCTTTAAAGAATAATTTTAGTTTTATTTAACATGGAATTTTATATTTACTTACAGTTTTTGCTTATTTTTTGTTTCTAAGGTCCAGTAAGAATAAATGCTGCTCGTCCAGGTGGTGGTCGACCAGGTTGGGAACAGTAAGTATATATTTAAAATAATCGTCAGATGATTGCCTTCCAACTACCATGTTTCCCTGAAAATAAGACAGGGTCTTATATTTATTTTTCCTCAAGAAGACACCCTAGGGCTTATTTTCAGGGGATGTGTTATTTTTTTTAAGTACAGTACAGTAATCTACATTTATTCAAATATAGTTAAGTCATCGTCTTCTGGAACATCATCATAACTCTCCAAACCCCGAATTCCATCCTGAATTTCTTACAACTCTATTTCCTTTAGAACCACTGGCCCCAATCTCTCATGTAGAGCAATAGAGCTCTCATGGGGCAGAAGAGAAGGGCTGCTCGTCTTCTTTACCCCTCCACGACAGAATGCATGGGTTGTGCATATACGCTGCATAGCCACGCCCATCACTAGGTCTTATTTTCAGGGTGGAGCTTATATTGCGCAAATGCTTAGAAATCCTGCTAGGGCTTATTTTATGGGGAGGTCTTATTTTCGGGGAAACACGATAGATAAGGGAAACTACAAACTAGGGAGTGTGTTGCCAAATGCTTTTTGTTGTAAACACCTTTTATTGTGCCAGTTTAACGTGGTTTTTATGTAAAATATCAAAATGAGTAATTCTCTAAAATACAAAATCTTATACGTTCTTTTCTACTTTCTTGTCTAACAAATAGAGATCTTGACAGGACCTTAGTTAATGAGTAGATAAAAATTACTTGAAAACTTATGCATATAGGATCAGTTATTTTCCTAATAGGTTTAACTTTTTCTATCCTTAATTTGGATGATCAAAATTTGAGTACATAATTGCATATTAAGATTAAAGTCTACCGAACAAGATTTCTCATTTTGAATAGCATCTGTTATAAAATCTTACTGCATATTAAAATCTAAATTTTCCACCCAGAAATACAAAGAACTTTGGTCTTCTGTGGGGTGTCTTGTGGCATTAAAAATCAGTAGATTTATTTAATATCTTCATATTTATACCATTGTTTCTGTTTATATAATCTAATTTATGACTGACATATTCTGAAACTTTTTTTTTTTTTTTTTTTGAGACAGAGTCTCACTCTGTTGCCCCGGCTAGAGTGCCGTGGCGTCAGCCTAGCTCACAGCAACCTCAAACTCCTGGGCTCAGGCGATCCTTCTGCCTCAGCCTCCCGAGTAGCTGGGACTACAGGCATGCGCCACCATGCCCGGCTAATTTTTTCTATATTTTAGTTGGCCAATTAATTTCTTTCTATTTTTTAGTAGAGATGGGGTCTCGCTCTTGCTCAGGCTGGTTTCGAACTCCTGAGCTCAAAGGATCCGCCCACCTCGGCCTCCCAGAGTGCTAGGATTACAGGCGTGAGCCACGGCGCCCAGCCCCTATTCTGAAACTTTTGATCTTTTTGTTTGACAAACTAAATTTCTTACACCAGGATATATAGGCCAAAGTAAAAGTTTAAAAGGAAAGAAAGAAAAACTAAATTTCTCATAAAGTATGTTAAATAAGAGGCTAGCAGAATATATCAGTAAAAGAACATGGGATTTAGAGACAGGTAGACCTGAACTTGAATCCCAAGTCTTCCATTACTAGCCACATGACTAGCCTCCACTTCCTCATTTGTAGAATTAGAATGCTGCTACCTATCTTAACATGTAAAATGCCTGTATAATGTTGTAAAGGCAATTATAGGACACTAATTAAAATATAGTATTACAGAAAATTGTCTGGGCATGGTGGCTTACACCTGTAACCCAGCACTTTGGGAAGCCGAGGCAGGAGGATCACTTGAGACCAGGAATTCAAGACTAACCTGGACAGCATAGTGAGACTCTACCTCTACAAAAAAAAAAAAAAATTAGCCGGGCATGGTGGTGCATGCCTGAAGTTCCAGCTACTCTGGAGGCTGAAACAGGAAGATCCTCTTGAGCCCAGGAGTTCGAGGCTGCAGTGAGCTATGATTGCACCACTGACAGAGCAAGAGCCTGTCTCATAAATAAATAAGATGAGACCCTGTCTCTAAAATAAATTAATGAGTAAATTCAAATATTACAGAAAATATAATATATTGAGGTTTAATTATTGTTATACTACAGTTATTTGGGAGGGGGAGCTCATTTTAAGTAAATATAATATTTGCTCCAATCTCTTCTATCTGGAACAAGTAAAGACTCAGAAAGTAGGCAGGTGTGGTGGCATCCACCTGTAGTCCCAGCTACTTGGGAGACTAAGACAGGAGAATCGCTTAACCAGGAATTTGAGGCAGCCGTATACTATGAATCCACCACTGTACTCCAACCTGGGCAACAGAGCAAGACTCTGTCTCTAAATAAAAGAGAGAAAGCACGTTAAAAAGAAAATCAGGAAATAGGAAAAGGTTTCAAAGTAGTTAAAATAGGTATCTTAATGTCTACACAGGGAATGGTCATGTGTTATACTCATGGAAAAATACACAAGCCTATTTTATCTTTTTTCTTCCACACAGTTCCAATAAGCTTGGCTATCTGGTTTCTCCACCACAGCAAATTAGAAGGGGAGAGAGGAGCTGCTACAGGTAGGCATGCTAAAAATCTGAAAATAATGATCTTATGACATACTGAAAAATATACCACAAAGAAATTAAAGCACAGCAATGGCGGAGTGGGGTGGGGGATGTCATTTGTTTGGATTTTGCTTATCTCCTAAATCCTCAGTAGTTGTCCTTAAAGAGGCCTAGAAAAGAATAAATTACATTTAGTATTTTAAATGATGGTTTTTAAGGCTACATTATTTATATTCCTTCGCAGTGATTACTTTCTACCTATTAGCACACAGCATAATATTGGCTTGTATTTACCCTCTTTGGAGGGTAGTAATTGAAAAGGTAGAAATAAAGTAGTGGAAGAAAGTCATTAAAGGCCAGACAATATTTAGGATATCAATTTAAGATGAAAATTTAACTAGCTCAACTCCCAAGTGTGAAGAAGAATTGCATTTATTTCTCTTCTGGATTCAACTGTCCTAGTCATCCCCTACCTTCCTTTTTCCAAAAGAAGACACAAGGATATTGTTAGGGGCTCTTGCCCTTGGCAGTCACAAGCAATGTTAATCTAAGAAGTAAGCCATATAAGTCTTACTGTCTAGGTCATAGTCTCCTCCAGGCTAAAGGAGCCTCTAAAACTTTATAACAAAAATATTAAGAATATCTTCTACTGCTCCATTGAGAGTAGCTAAGCTTATGAAGATTTACTATTTCATTACTAGAATTCACATGTTAAAAGAAGTGAATATTTACTAATTCGTGGCTTTCTGAAAAGAGACTTAAAATCTAAACCCCTGCTACTGCTGTTGTGTACCAGTTGCCTATAATTTAAAGAACCTTTAGTTTAAGACAAGTAAGCCCACTTTGTTTCTTTGATGAAGCACAAAGAAACTTTAGCCAGCACTTATTTTTACTTAACCCTTCGAGAGAAAACATTGAGATTTTTAGTTGTTCATTACAGATGTTAAAACTGGTATTCTTTGTATGATCTTCACCCACTTCCTCAAAAAAGGTGGTTATAGGAGGTGGTTTTTCTTCATTCAAACTTTTGGGCACAAAAGGTATTTTGGAGAGAACTAGGTCACAGTAGAATTGACCTGTCAGTTTCTTCAAAAGACAGATGAGGAAGTAACAGGTAATTAGTGGAGTGATAATCAATGTAAACTTCATGAAAGAGAACTTTTAAATATAGTATTTTCAGACCAGGTGTGATGGCTCATGCCTATAATCCCAGCATTTTGGGAGGTCAAGGCAAGAGGTAAGGCTAGGAGTTCGAGACCAGCCTGGGCAATATAATGAGACCCCCTTTCTACAAAAAATTTTAAAATTAGCTTGATGTGGTGGTAGACACTTGTATTCCCAGCTACTTGGGAGGCTAAGATGGAAGGATCACTTGACCCCAGGAGTTCAAGGTTGTAGTGAGCTGTGATCATGGCACCGCACTCCAGCCTGGGTGACAGAGCAAGACACAGCCTCTAAAATACATGTATAAAAAATTTTTTGTCAATTATAGTATTTTCATATATAGTATATAGTATTTCATATAAATTTGTATCATCTCACTCCCTAAGTGACCTTAAAAATAAGGTTATAGAGTTACTTTTATAAATAAATGCTACCAGTGTTTCTATACTCCTTGAATGGTTGAATCTATTCCATTGTTTGTAAGTTTGAAAATAGTTATGGATAGAAAAGACAAACTTAGATAACTTTAATTTGAAGGAATAATATCTTGGAATTTATTTCTCCAGAAGTATAAACCGTGGGCGACACCACAGCGAAAGATCACAGAGGACTCAAGGCCCATCACTACCAGCAACTCCAGTCTTTGTACCTGTTCCACCACCTCCTTTGTATCCACCTCCTCCCCATACACTTCCTCTCCCTCCAGGTGTTCCTCCCCCACAGTTTTCTCCTCAGTTTCCTCCTGGCCAGCCACCACCTGCTGGGTATAGTGTCCCTCCTCCAGGGTTTCCTCCAGCTCCTGCCAATTTATCTACACCCTGGGTGTCATCAGGAGTACAGACAGCTCATTCAAATACCATCCCAACAACCCAAGCACCACCTTTATCCAGGGAAGAATTCTATAGAGAACAACGACGACTAAAAGAAGAGTAAGTATTTTAATTTGAAATTATTATACACTTTTTTCATTTTCTGATATAACATTAAATAGGTATCTTTGGAAACATTTTCCAGTGTTTCCAGTTAGTACAAGAAAATTCACCTAAAATTTAAACCAAAGCCATATAAGCAACTTCCTCAGGGATTCCTAGTTATTTATAGTTTTAAAATGGAAAACTAATGACAATTTCATTCATTTCATTCATGATCTAATTACATTTGTCTTGTTAGTTTTCTTAAATGGTTTTTGTTAACTTTCACTCTTTAACTTTATTTTACTAGGGAAAAGAAAAAGTCCAAGCTAGATGAGTTTACAAATGATTTTGCTAAGGAATTGATGGAATACAAAAAGATTCAAAAGGAGCGTAGGCGCTCATTTTCCAGGTTAGTGTTTTGCAAGCCTTCACAACAGAATTACAAATGGGACTTTGAATATCCAGGAATTAGCTATGGATATAAATAACATTGCACTTACGGAATTTTTCTGATTCGGTCTAGGTATACAGAAATGAAGATATAGCTTATTTCCCAATATCTGTTTAATGAAGTAATGTCTCAGTGTAAATTCTATTGTGTAGAACTAGCAGTTTATGGGGATTAAATTGCCCTTGTCCCCTGAAGTTATTTATAGTATGAAATAATTGGGAAATGTTTTTGGAAGGAAAGAAATAGGAGAATAGCCAAAGAACATTTCTGAGGACCGTTTCACCATAAGGCTACAGCTTCATGCTGGAACATTAACCTGTGTAATTATTTTATTTTTTTTTTGCTGGGATTTTATTGGATGTGTAATTAAATTGAATTAGTGGTAGAATACAAATTGCTTTATTGCTAGAAAAACTGAATTATAAAAATTCCCTGGAAGTTTGTTTAAAAGACTTTAAAACTAGGCTATTGGCCAGTACAGGACAAAAAATGGACTCCTACTTAAATAATTAGATAGGAAGTGAAATTTAATTGGCATTTTGTTTACTGTTAGTTAGCTCATATAACTCACGGTACATTAATGCACTCCACTTTAATTGTTAAGATTTCACTTTTATTTTGTAACAAGTGATTGCTCTGATTTATGCACTTTATTCCATTTCAATAGAGGTCACTGTGCCTCTTTAATCATCTAAGATGAAACTTGATATAAAGAAAGATGAAACCGTGAGGACAGAATGCTAGAATCTGAGATTCTGTATTTTATTTTGTGTATATTTCTCAACTATCAACTATTGTTTTTGTTTTTGTTTCTAGGTCTAAATCTCCTTATAGTGGATCCTCATATTCAAGAAGTTCATATACTTACTCTAAATCAAGATCTGGTTCAACACGTTCACGCTCTTATTCTCGATCATTCAGCCGCTCACATTCTCGTTCCTATTCACGATCACCTCCATACCCCAGAAGAGGCAGAGGCAAGAGTCGAAATTACCGTTCACGGTCTAGATCTCATGGATATCATCGATCTAGGTCAAGGTCACCCCCGTATAGACGCTACCATTCACGATCAAGATCTCCTCAAGCGTTTCGGGGACAATCTCCTAATAAACGTAATGTACCTCAAGGGGAAACAGAACGTGAATATTTTAATAGATACAGAGAAGTTCCACCACCTTATGACATGAAAGCTTATTATGGGAGGAGTGTTGACTTTAGAGACCCGTTTGAAAAAGAGCGTTACCGAGAATGGGAGAGAAAATATAGAGAGTGGTATGAAAAATATTATAAAGGTTATGCTGCTGGAGCACAGCCTAGACCCTCAGCAAATAGAGAGAACTTTTCTCCAGAGAGATTTTTACCACTTAATATCAGGAACTCTCCCTTCACGAGAGGCCGCCGAGAAGATTATGTTGGTGGGCAAAGTCATAGAAGTCGAAATATAGGTGGCAACTATCCAGAAAAGCTTTCAACAAGAGATGGTCACAATCAGAAGGACAATACAAAGTCAAAAGAGAAGGAGAGTGAAAATGCTCCAGGAGATACTAAAGGAAATAAGCATAAGAAACATAGAAAAAGAAGAAAAGGGGAAGAAAGTGAAGGTTTTCTGAACCCAGAGTTATTAGAGACTTCTAGGAAATCAAGAGAACCAACAGGTGTTGAAGAAAATAAAACAGACTCATTGTTTGTTCTCCCAAGTAGAGATGATGCTACACCTGTTAGAGATGAGCCAATGGATGCAGAATCCATCACTTTTAAATCAGTGTCTGAAAAAGACAAGAGAGACAAAGATAAACCAAAAGCAAAAGCTGACAAGACCAAACGGAAAAATGATGGATCTACTGTCTCCAAAAAAGAAAGTGTAAAACCTGCTAAAGGACCCCAAGAAAAACTAGATGGAGAGCGTGAAAAATCTCCTCGATCTGAACCTCCACTTAAAAAAGCCAAAGAGGAGACTCCAAAGACTGACAATGCTAAATCGTCATCTTCCTCTCAGAAAGATGAAAAGATCATTGGAACCCCCAGAAAAGCTCACTCCAAATCAGCAAAAGAACACCAAGAGACAAAACCAGTCAAAGAGGAAAAAGTAAAGAAGGACTATTCCAAAGATGTCAAATCAGAAAAGCCAACTAATAAGGAAGAAAAGGCCAAGAAGCCTAATGAGAAAAATAAACCACTTGATAACAAGGGAGAAAAAAGAAAAAGAAAAACTGAAGAAAAAAGTATAGATAAAGATTTTGAGTCTTCAATGAAAGTCTCTAAACTAGAAGTAACTGAAATAGTGAAGCCATCACCAAAGCGCAAAATGGAACCTGATATTGAAAAGTTGGATAGGACCCCCGAGAAGGACAAAATTTCATCATCAACAGCTCCAGCCAAAAAAATCAAGCTCAACAGAGAAACTGGAAAAAAAATTGGAAGTACAGAAAATGTATCTAGTACAAAAGAGCCTTCTGAAAAATTGGAGTCAACATCTAGCAAAGTTAAACAAGAAAAAGTCAAAGGAAAAGTCAGACGAAAAGTAACTGGGACCGAAGGATCCAGCTCAACTCTTGTGGATTATACCAGGTATCTGATTGTGGGTGGGTGGGTGTGGATGTTTAATTTTATACAAAGGGAAAGGATTTTATTTAATTTTATCCTTGCTTGTACTTCTTACGTTAATTAAGAAGGTACTGATCCTGGGGATTAGGCTGGTTGTACTCTTTTGTTTTCTTTAAAGAAAGGAATTGTTAAAGATAAGGTTGTAAGTAAATTTGGGAGGCAAATCACATTTGTTTTTATGCTATCAGTCATGTTCTTAAATCATGTGTATCTTTATTAGAGCAGGATAATTTGGCTTTTTAAAATTGAAAGGACATTTATTGTGTTCAAGTTAGTATTTTTATATTTATCAATGTTTTATAATTAATAGTAAATTCTTCATTAATTAAAACTATTTTTATTCTTTCTAGTACAAGCTCAACTGGAGGCAGTCCTGTGCGGAAATCTGAAGAAAAAACAGATACAAAGCGAACTGTCATTAAAACTATGGAAGAATATAATAATGACAATACAGCGCCTGCTGAAGATGTTATTATTATGATTCAGGTTCCTCAATCCAAATGGGATAAAGATGACTTTGAATCTGAAGAAGAAGATGTTAAATCTACACAGCCTATATCAAGTGTAGGAAAACCTGCTAGTGTCATAAAAAATGTTAGTACTAAGCCATCAAATACAGTCAAATATACTGAAAAAGAAAGTGAGCAATCAGAGAAAATTCAGAAATTCACCAAGGAAGTGAGCCACGAAATTATACAACATGAGGTCAAAAGTTCAAAAAACTCTGCATCTAGTGAAAAAGGGAAAACCAAAGATCGAGATCATTCAGTATTGGAAAAGGAAAACCTTGAAAAGAGGAAGAGCAGCACTCAGCCAGAGAAAGATAGTAATTTGGACCGTCTGAACGAACCAGGAAATTTCAAAAGTCTGTCTCAATCTTCCAAAGAGACTAGAACTTCAGATAAGCATGATTCTGTTCGTGGTTCTTCAAATAAAGACTTCACTCCCAGTAGAGACAAAAAAGCCGACTATGACAGCAGAGAGTATTCAAGTTCCAAACGTAGAGATGAAAGGAATGAATTAACAAGAAGAAAAGACTCTCCTTCTCGGAATAAAGATTCTATATCTGGACAGAAAAATAAGCTGAGGGAAGAGAGAGATTTGCCTAAAAAAGGAACAGGAGATTCCAAAAAAAGTAATTCTAGTCCTTCAAGAGACAAGAAACCTCATGATCACAAAGCCACTTATGATACTAAACGGTCAAGTGAAGAGACAAAGTCTGTAGAGAAAAATCCTTGCAAGGATCGTGAAAAGCATGTATTAGAAGCAAAGAACAATAAAGAGTCAAGTGGCAATAAATTACTTTATATACTTAACCCACCAGACACACAGGTTGAAAAAGAGCAAATTACTGGGCAAATTGATAAGAACGCTGTCAAGCCTAAACCCCAGTTAAGTCATTCCTCTAGACTTTCCTCAGACTTAACTAGAGAAACTGATGAAGCTGCTTTTGAACCAGACTATAATGAAACAGACAGTGAAAGTAATGTGTCTATAAAAGAGGAGGAAACTTCAGGAAACATTTCTAAGGACCTGAAAGATAAAATAACAGAGAAGGCAAAAGAGAGCATAGACCCAGCAGCAGTTGGCCAGGTGGGCGTAAGAAGCCAGAGTCAAAGCAGCCCTAGTGTTAGTCCAAGCCGAAGTCATAGCCCTTCTGGAAGCCAGACCCGAAGCCACAGTAGCAGTGCCAGCTCAGCAGAAAGTCAGGACAGCAAGAAGAAGAAGAAAAAGAAGGAAAAGAAAAAGCACAAGAAACATAAAAAACATAAGAAGCATAAGAAACATGCAGGCACTGAAGTAGAATTGGAAAAAAGCCAAAAACACAAACACAAGAAAAAGAAGTCAAAGAAGAACA
>VBSM01002153.1:15837851-15851779 GCA_008086735.1 Cheirogaleus medius
GAGTGGGGGTGGGGGGCTGAAGTTAGGCAGATTTGTCTCATCACATGATGGGGGACCTGTATCATGTGATGGCTCCGGTGATGTTGGAGGCAGCATGTGACTCCCAGGGCTACGTGGGCTCAAAAACAATTTAAATACAAAAACACAAGCAGGTTCCCCTCCTCTCCTTTGCCTTTTGGTCTGGCTCTCCCTATCTTCGGGCTGGTGCCTGACCGAATGGAAAACCCGTCATCTTGCAGCCACTAACCTGTGAGTGCCGGGTACCTGGAGACCAGGCCCCTCTGCTGGGGGCCCCCCAGGAGCTGTGCCCCGTCCTTTGGCAGCCCACTGACTCCCAGCCTGGTAAGTTACTGCACACTTGGAGCAATGATCTGCGAAGCTGTCCTCAACTGCCTCATTAGCATGCGCAGGGCACCCTCGCTGGGCACCCTGGAAGGGAAGTGCCTGGGGGAGCTGCAGCCTCCGGGCAGGCGCAGGCTTCCCGGGAGCGCAGCAGGTTCTGCCGGGTGGCAGGGGCTTCTCCATCTCCGTCCTCTGTCTCCCCAACCTCCCCCTTCCCAGATCTCCCCTCTCTCTGTCTCGCTCCTCCGAGTCGCCCTCGTCTCTCACCTTCCCTCTCTCCACCTTCTTTTATTTTCTCTTTTTTATTTACCCCTCTTTCTCTCTCTCTCCCACTGCTTTTCTCAGGAGTTCTTCTCACCTTGTTTTATGAATTATTTTTTTGGATATCTAGGTTTTATGTTCTTTCTATACAAGACCTGAAGGACCAGCTTCTCAGGACTTGGGGATTGGAAATGTACAGATTGCCCCTTTGGAACTTTTTTTTTACTAAGACAACATAGATTGCCCAAGATTGCCCAGTTCCCGTCGTGTGTACATGTGTGCACATATGTGTTAAGGGAGATTGATAACGTGTCTTGGGGCCATCAGAACGGTTCCTTGGGAGGTTGTTCCTTGGCCCCAGATGCCAGCTCAGCTAGGGGATCCTCAAGTGATAGCAGACACAGTTAGAGTGGTCGATCGAGGGACAATGCTCTCTGACCCCAAACATCTGACTCTCTGTGGGAGGAATCAGGGCTTAAAGCAGGAGCCAAAATCTCGTGCTGGGTGCTTAGGGACTCACTCAGGTGTCACAAGGCATCTCAAAGAGCTGGCTGAGGGTTTGAGACCACACCTTTGCAGAATGAGGCAGAGTGTTGGCTGAGAAACTAACCACGGAGAAGCCGAATGTACGTTTAATCATGGCAGTGTCTGTGGCAACAGAGAGAGGAAATGATGGCTGTGTTGAAAGCTCTGGTTCACTGTTACCCCGGCATGCTGACATCTGTTGGGCAACAAACAGTTGACAATTACAGAGCACCATTCACCCAACAACTCAATGACAGGGTGCTGATTTTATTCCCATTTTAGAGACAGAGAAACTGAGGCACAAAGTGGCTGGTTAGGTCACTTGTTTAAGGTCACTCAGCTAGCAAGTGATAGAGCTAGCATTTGAGCCAGGCTGTTTTTTCCGGTTAACCACTATAGTAAACTGCCTCACAAAATAGCTATCTATCTTAAACAGTTGCCATGTGACAGGTAAAGTGCAAGTTTGGGGGCTACATTTGCAAACAAAACAGAGAGACATCCTATTCTCATGGTGTTTACAGTCCAGTGGGGAAGGCAGCTATTAAACAAATCACACAAGACAGTGTAGCATTTCAGATTGGGGTATCTGCTAAGAAGGAAACGACCACATGTATGAAGACATATTTCAATTGCGGGGAGTGACAGAGGAAGAAGAGCCGGTCCAAGGAGGCCTCTCTGATGACGTCATAGTTAAGTTGGGATCTCAGAGAGGAGTAAGGGCCAGCCAGGTGGAGAGTCAGAGAGTGCAGTCCAGACAGAGGGGGTGGCATGTGCGAAGGCATTGAGGCGGGAAAGAGCTGGGACCCCTCGAGGAGCGGCAAGAACGCCAGCAGACTGAGCCCAGGTGTGCGTGGGACCACGGCAGGTGCAGCTACCCAGATTACATGCGGTGCTGTAGCTCTTGCTAAGTGACCTGGGTTTCATCCCAAGATCAATGAACAGCCATTAAAACATTTTAAGTAGGGAAGCAGCACAGTTGGATTTGCAATAGGAAAAGAATTCCACAAGAGGTGTCTCCGTTTTTGTTGCATTTCAAACCACCTCAGAGCTCCGTGGCTTACAACAACAGTCATTTATAGCTCGTTATTCTGCAAGTTGGCAGCTGCAGCTGGGATCATCTGGACAATTCTTCTGTTCTTGCCTGGGTTGACTCGTGTAGCCAGTCAGTTGGCAGACTAGCTGGAGCTGGTCTAGACCTACATGGTCTCACCCAGGTGTGTGTTGACCGGCAGGGGCAACTGAAATTGGCTGGACCATGTGTCTCCATAGTTAGCAGGCTAGCCTGGCCTTCTGCGTGTGATAGGTGGGGTTCCAAAAGCAGCGAGAGAAGGGAAGCCTCAGTACACAAGCACTTTTTAGACATCTGCTTGTGTTTGCTAGTGCCCCATTGGCCTACACAAGTTACACAGTCAAGCCCAGATTTATGGGGTGGTGAAATAAGTCTCTTGGTGGTTTGTCTATTCTTTTTTTCCAGAATACTCCATGAATTCAAAAGGACAAGCTAGATGTTGTCTCCCTCTGATATTGGGAGGAATTGAAAGCTAAGAGGAAATTTGGAGCCAATTTTGTCATTAGAGATGAACTTAGACCTGGTCATGTATCAGACTTTGTTTTCTGCTTAGAACAAGCAAAGGTCTGAGCATCTGTTTGGGACACGGGTCAGAGGGTGTCCAGAATAAGGTGAATGTGGTGCAGTAAGGTCTTCTCTTCTCACAGGACTATTAGGGAATGACTTGGAGTCCATGGGGACTTTTGAGATTGTTATCCTGTAACAAAATTTGGGCCATGTGGAACTCAATGTGCTCAAGTGTTCTAGGCACAGTAACAGCATGTGCTAAGACCCTGAGACAAAAAATGTGGGGCTTGTTTGGGAAATAAAAGGAAGGTTATTTAGTTTAATGTAATTGCAGTGGGGATGGAAAGGGAGTGGACAGATTAGAAAAATGTTTAAGAAGTAGAAATAACAAGTCTTGCCAATGGATTAGATATAGTAGTTGAAGGAAAGGCACATATCAGAGAAGACCTGCAGGTTGAAGGTGGAAAGACTAGAAGAGGGAGGGCAGGAGTTTCCCATGAGATGTCCAAGAAGACGTACAATAGACAGTAGGATACGCTCAAAGAGGCTTAGACTTGATATGTAAATTTGGAAACCAGTTGAGATCACTTAGAATGTAAAGAGGGAAATCACAGAGGGACCAAAATGGAACTTCAGGCTGCCCGACATTTAGAAATCAGATAAAAGAGGTACCCATGAAGGAGTTTAAAAGAGGAGGAGGGAAATCAGAGTGTGGTCTCATGAGGCCAAGAGTGGGGACTATTTCCAGAAGGAGGAAGTGATCAACTGGGTCAAATGTCACTGAAACATTGTATAAAAGGGTCACCTTGGAGAGGTGGGAAGGAGGATGCTAAAGCAAGCAGAGTGATCATGGAAAACAGAGAGCATGTGTCTAAAATGGTATAATCTTCTCCAGTAACATGTGAGTGCTTGGGTTCAAGCACCTGGAGATGGTGGGGTGCAGTCAGGTTAAAGTTTTGCTGGATAAATTCCACAGAGAGAAAAGGGGTTTCCAAAGGAATGGTTGTGAAAGCGAGCCACAGGATCCAAGCTGGACCAGAATGGGAAGGAGCAGGAAGGAATGATGGACGATGAGTGGCGGGCTCGGTGGAGGAGGTTGTGGTGAGGTGAAACAACTCCGTCCTCGGAGGTAGTCCGGCACTCACATCACCTGGGAGCATCGGCAGGATCAGAGCACCTGGGAACTTGTTAGAAATGCAGACTATCAGGCCCACCCCAGACCTTCTGAGTCCAAATCTGTGTTTTAACAAGATCCCAGATGATTTGTGTACACATCAAAGTTTGAGAAGCATTGATGTAGGTTGTCTTGTGGGGAAAAAAAAATGGGGCTGTTCCGGGAAGAGTGAGAAGATAATGAACCCCAAAATGTCCCACTCATCTCTATTTTTTTTTCCCCTTTCAAAACAGATCTTAATTTGGCAAACAGTCCTTTTTATCCCCTGGTTCCTGGTTTTTATTTTGTTTATTATGCAAACCTTCAGAGATATATAAATATAGAATGGTTTAGTTTAAGCCAGTGTACCATCACTGGCTTCGATAATTTTCAACTCATAACCAATCTGGTTTTCTCTATACCATCCCTCCCACTCAGGATTTTTTTTAAATGAAATCTTAGACATGGTGTAATTTCATCTATAAATTTTTCGCTTATGACCTCTGAAAGACAAGGACCCACCCTCTTTTTAAACTAAACCATAAATATCACCATATCCACCAAAATCAAGAATAAATGCTTGTCACCAGATACTCATTTAATGTGACCCAAGTATCTGCAATTGTCTTGGCATTTAATTTGTAGTTTGAGTATCCAAACAAGGTCCATACATAGGACTACCTAGCAACTAGGTGATATATATCTTAAGTCTTTTATAATGTATAGGTTTCTTCTTCATTTCTTTTTTTTCTTGAAGCTTTGTTCTAAAGAAATAAGAACATTTGTCCTCTAGATTTTCTCAAAGTCTAGACTTTGCTGATTTCTTATTCATAGTGTCATTTAATATGTCCCTCTGTCCTTTGTATTTTTTGCAAATGGGGAATTATATCTAATGAAAATTTCTTTTGAAAAACTTTTATAATGAAATATACAGGCCATGCACGGTGGCTCACTCCTGTAATCCTAGCACTCTGGGAGGCCAAGGCGGGTGAAACACTCAAGGTCAGGAGTTCAAAACCAACTTGAGCAAGAGTGAGACCCCCGTCTCTACTAAAAATAGAAAGAAATTATTTGGCCAACTAAAAATACATATGAAAAATTAGCCGGGCATGGTGGCGCATGCCTGTAGTCCCAGCTACTCGGGAGGCTGAGGCAGAAGGATCGCTTGAGCCAGGAGTTGAGGTTGCTGTGAGCTAGACTGATGCCATGGCACTCTAGCCTGGGCAACAGAGTGAGACTCCGCCTCAAAAAAAAAAGAAATATACATAAAGCAGGTATAAAACATGTATGTACCACCTGAGGAATAAAAATACCCTTTAGACTTGTAACAACTACCTAGTACCTTAGAAACCCTCCAATAAAATTCCTCTTCATCCTCCTTAGAGGTAACCTCTGTCTGGAGTTTTGTAATAATTTTTCTGTCTCCTGTGGAGTTTTGTTACACATGCGTATTTCTAAGCAATATATTATTAAGTTTTTTCAACTTTTTGAGTTGTAGGTAAATGTAATCATACCACAGATATTCCTCTGTGACTTCTTTTGTCCAATATTTTGTTTTTGAGATTCATCCATGCTTACATATGTAGCTATATAATTCATTCATTTTCACTGATGGGTAGTAATTCACTATACTACAATCCATCCATTCTGCTCTGGATGAGCATGTGGGGCTTCCCCCCCCCACCCCACCCCCGTTTTTGTGTATTATGAATAATGCTACTGTGAACATTCTCGTACATATCTTATCATGTACTTGTGCAATAATTCCTCTAGGCTGTCTACATAGAAGTAAAAGTGCTAAATCAGAGCATGCATAAATCCAACTTTACAAGAAAATGTCAAACTGGGTTTTCTGAAAGTTGTTTTTGTTTCTTTTCAATCCTTAGACCTTTTAATTTACTTTTTCTTGTCTCATTGTATCAGCTAAGGCTTCTGATACAATGAAAGAGAAATGGTGTAAGCAATTATCTATGTCTCATTCTGATCTCAAAGGGAATGCTTTCAACATCACATAATTAGGTAACATGTTTGCTGAAGGGTTTTTAAGTTTTGTTTTTTGTCAGATTCAGAAAATTCTTTTCTATTTCTCCTTTGCTCAGAGTTTTTTTCCCCCCTTGGTTTTTTTTATCATGAATGGCTTTTTAATTTTATTGAATGCTCTTTCTGTGTCTTTTGAGATACTAAAATGATTTTCTACTTTAAATTATATTTATTAATTTTCAAATGTTAAACCAATTTTGCATCCCTGGAATACTCTCAATTAGCCATGATAATATAGTTTTTTCTTATATAACTAGACTTAACTTAGCTTATGTTTTTTATATTATATATCTAGATTTACATTGATTTACATATTATTTATAATTTTTACATCTGTGTTCATGAGAGAAATATTCCTATAATTTTCCTTTCTCATAATGTTCCTATCAGATTTAGACAGTAAGGTTATGCTATACTCATAAAATGAGTTAGAAAATATTTCCTTGTTTACTAGTTTCTTTGAAAGAGTTTGTGTATGATTGGTATAATTTCTTCCTTGAATGTTAAATAGAATTTACTGGTGAGTTCTTCCAGGTTTAGAGTTTTCTTTATGAAAAAGTTGTTAAAATTATGAATGTAATCTCCTTAATAGATACAGGATTTTCTTTTTGGTTTTGTGTGTGTGTGTTGATAAGTTGGTTTTCTAGGCATTTGCCCATTATATCTATATTCTCAAATTTATTTTTATACAGTTACTCTGTTTTTGTTTGTTTGTTTGTTTTTATTTTTGTTTTTGAGACAGGGTCTCACTCTGTCACCCGGGCTAGAGTGCAGTGGCTCAATCATAGTTCAAGCAATCTCAAACTCCTGGTCTTGAGTAATCCTCCTGCCTCAGCCTCCTGAGTAGCTGGGACTACAGGCACACACCACAATACCTGGATAATTTTTCTATTTTTTTTGTAGACTTGGAGTCTCGCTCTTGCTCAGGCTGGTCTCAAACTCTTAGCCTCAAGCAGTCCTCTTGCCTTGGCCTCCCAAAGTGCTAGGATTACAAGTGTGAGCCCCCACACCTGGCCTAAAGTTACTCTTAGTATCTTATTATCATTCAATATCTGTTGGCTTTGTAATGATGTCCTTTTGTCGTGATTTTTTTCCTAATCAGCTTTACCAAGGATTTATCGATTTTTTTTTTAAGTTTTTCTTTTTCAAAGAACCAACTCTTGGCTTTGTTAATCCTCTTTGTATGTTTGCTTCCTACTTTTATTAATGTATTAGTTTTATTATTTCCTTTCTTCTAGCACCTTTGAATTTAATTTGCTATTGTCTTTTAAAAACTTACTGATATGTGTGCTTAGCTCATTGGTTCTTTCAGCCATTCTTTTTTTCTAATATACGTACTTAAGGCTATAAATTTCTCTCAAAGCATGGATTTAGGCCGGGCGTGGTGGCTCACGCCTGTAATCCTAGCACTCTGGGAGGCCGAGGCCGAAGAATCACTCAAGGTCAGGAGTTCAAGACCAGCCTGAGCAAGAGTGAGACCCTGTCTCTACTAAAAATAGAAAGAAATTAGCTGGAAAACTAAAAATATACATAGAAAAAATTAGCTGGGCATGGTGGCACATGCCTGTAGTCCCAGCTACTCGGGAGGCTGAGGCAGGAGAATCCCTTGAGCCCAGGAGTTTGAGGTTGCTGTGAGCTAGGCTGACGACACAGCACTCTAGCCTGCGCAACAGAGTGAGACTCTGTCTCAAAAAATAGCACGGATTTAGTTGGATCCCATAGTTTTGGCATGTAATATTTTCAGTATCATTCAGTTCAGAATAATTTATAATTTTCATTAGAAAAAAATTGTTTAAAATGTATTGCTTAACTCCCAAATACATGGGGAGAATAATTCTCTTTTGCTTATTATTTCTTTTTTGGGCGAAAAAGGCATATAAATTTGTTAATGTGCATAACCATGGAAGCCATATAAAATATGATATTCTCTTATTAATTTCTATCTTAATATGACAACAGTCAGAGAACATACTCTGTATAGTTTCATTCTTTGATATTTGTTTAGACATTCTTTTTTACTTACTGAGATATGGTCAATTTGGTTAGATTTTCCATGTGCACTTGAAAAGAATGTGTATTCTGCAATTGTTGATTGTAGGGTTTTATATATATTAGGCCAAATTTGTTAATCATATTGTGCAAGTCTTCTATGTCTTTCTTCAACTTTTTGTATATGCTTGTTTTTTCAGTAATAGAGAGAAATATGTTAAGGTCTTTAATTGTAGATTTATCTATTAGGGATTCTTAAACTTTTTTGTGCTATCTTACGTAGTCTCACTACATCTTCCTTCTTAGTACAAAGTATACAAGTGCAAAGAGTACATGGGATTATAAAGGAAACAAATTTTTACTGAAATACATTTATAAAAATATTTTTAAGTAAATTAGTAATACTCAAATATATGTGCTTCCTTATTCATGTATTAAATTACAAAATCTAGTAGCAGATCTGATACTAGTTTTGAAGTAGTCTAAGTATAAATGATATTTTTAAATACCTGCAACAACTGTAATATGATATGAAATGATCTGTAATTTCTATTGTTGATGAGTCATAGGTATTGCTAATACTACTATAGTTTGTTGCCTACTTTCATAATTCAAAGAAATGATAAATTTTGTTAGACATTAAAGCTAAAATTTTTTCCCACCCAAATTCATGGGCCCCCGAGTTATATCCAACAGCATAGGTGAAGAACCCCTGTGTTCATTCAGTGAGAGACTGAAATTATTTACAAGCTAGGTTTCTGTCCCTGGAAGGGTTGTCCTATTTCTGTTTCACTCTTATGCCTTGTCCATAGCCTTTCAGGGCCTAATCAAAAGACTAGGGTATTGACCAGGGCTCCTTCTCCTTGACTGCCCCTGAATTCCAATTGCTGTTCCCCACTCCCAGGCTCATGAATCTGCTTAAAGCTTTGCTTTCAGCTTTTTTGCCACATCCTTCGTCTGGGAGGGAAAAGCTCCACCAAGTTCCTGGCTTAGCTCTGTGGTCCTCCTTTCTGCCTCTGATCTTAGCTCCTCAATTCCTTGCTGCCTTAATACCTCTCTGATGCCTTCCAACAGATGTGTGTGTGTGTATGTATGTGTCCTTAATATCTTGCTTAGCTTTTCTATTGCTTCTCAAGGGGAAGTTAATCTGAAAGAATTTAGAACCGTGCAACACCTTTAAAAAAATTTATTCAACTATACCATGTGTAAAAAGTACACAGGATCCTTTTGTAGTTCGCAAGCATGATGATTGGGTTTTCACGCACACGTGTGAGATGTGACTCCTCAAACCTTGTTACGACATCAGCACGTTACCTGTCTGACATAAAAAAAAGTACGCAAATCATGAGCACAAAAATATACTTGTGAAATGGACACACAGATTGCCTGTTTTTTAATTTTGTATAAATGAAATCATACTTATGTACTCTCATATGCTTTCACATTGCTTTTTGAAGTAATAGAAGTTTGAATAAATGTTGAATGACTTTAACCCCCACAACTTTATGATATAACTATGATTCCCATTTTACTAGTGAGGCCACTGAGGCTCCAAGTGGCTAAACAACTTACCCAGGGAATGATCCGTAGACAACAGTCTGAGTGTATCACAGCAGGTGCACAAGATGACCCATGGGAGTGAAGAAGGGACATAATGGGACTTCTATTTACTCCTTACATCTTTCTTTTTAGTTTCTGTTTCATGAATGTTTTGTAATATACTGAATACTGCAATAATACACATATATAAGCTATAAATAAATACACACATTTGTAGAGGTATAGCCTCAAAATGTTTACTGGAGCTAATTTTCAAAAGAATTTAGGCTGGACACAGTGGCTCACACCTGTAATCCCAACACTGTGGGAGGCCGAGGCAGAAGGATCACTTGAGGTCAGGACTTTGAGACCAGCCTGGGCAAAATAGCAAGACCCTGTCTCTACAAAAAGAAAAAGAAAAAAAGAAAGAATTTAGAGACAATTGCTCTAAACCACTACTTTGTACTTTCTCTTCAGAGAGAATATAACAGATGCATTTGTAGCTTTCTTAATTACCCCAGACCTGAAGATACATTCTTGTCACCTTGTAAGGGCTGTGTTTTCTGAGGATCCATAAGCAACATCCCTGCAGTCTCTTGGAGTTAGTGAATTTAGAAACTTTAGCCATTATCGTGGGTCTCATTCTCAGAAAATAAATCGGAGAGAAGAAAATAGAAAGTATATCTTCTTTGTCTCATGTATTTAACTAGCTGTTATTATAGATGCAATAAGAATTAATTCTGTTCTCCCACTGCCTGAGAATAATATGTGAAGGTAAGGAATTGCCTATTCATTGAGGCACAAGTCAATAAGCGGAGCCAACTAATGATAGACCAGGGAACAATCAGGCACAGTGTAGTAAATTATGTTCTGTCATATTGTAATTCTTAATAACTCAGCTGTCACTCTAGACATTTCCCCATTTTTGCCTGGAGAATGGAAAGAAATAAAATTTAAGCTGATTTTACAGACATGGTAAGAATCCTAGGATGTGGGTGGAAGGAAAGACTTTGCGGAGAAGACACTTGAGTTGGATGGGGAAGGGTGAGTGAAAGTTTGCCAGGAGAAATGGCAGAGAATATCCCAGACAGAGGGAACAAGATGGGCACAGGCACAGGGACGGGAGGTCATTCTGGAGAATGGTAGGAAGTGTGGTGTGGCTGGGCACACGGGGGAGGGGGTGAGAAGGAACATGGCGGGTGAGGGTCAGGGGAGGAGGCCAGCGAACATGGGCATTAAGAACTAAATAAGCTTGTGATCAAATCCCTGTACTAGCTCCGTGACCTTAAGCAAGTATCTCTGCAAGCCTCAGTTTCCCTATCCACAAATTCATAACAACAACAGTAGTACTCTTCTTTTAGGGTTATTGGGAGTTTGAAATAAGAGCATCCATTTGAAATGCTTAGAATGGTACCTGATCCCACCGTAAGGTCTCAGTAATAGAAAGTGTTGTTGTTACAATGCTAGACGAGGCCCTAGATTATGGAATAGCTTATATACCAAGTCAAAGAGTTCAGGCTTTCTCTCTTAGGTCAGTGTTTCTAAAATGTGATCAGTTTGTCGGTGAAACAGTCCTCAAGTAGTTTGGCAGCTTCTGTGGCACAAGCAATGGAAAAAAATATGTGCTTAAGCATTTCATAAATTTGAAATGGAAGAAAAATAATTACCAAACACTGTTATGGTCTTAATAATAGTTCAAGGGTATAGATGGCTCAAATTGGTCAGATTCTTAACCAGTGTAGTTAAAATTTAGTTACTAGGATCTAGTTTTTCGTGGCTATATCATTTGCACATTATTGTTTATATGTGTAGAATTTGCATTTTTTCCTGTTACTATTATGTCTTGTTATGGCTCTGATTAACAAAAATAGATTAATGACTAAAAAGTGGTTCATTGAAGTGTAAAAGCAATGATAAAAATAGTAGTACACACACTGCAGCTCAGAAGCATAATTAGTGAACAGGACTTCAGGATCTGTGGGGACAGAGCATCTGTGAATGTGATGATTTCACCCAAGCAGCCGAAAGGGAAAGTGTGAATGGGAAGTGGGGCTATGAGTATCTGCAAATTGGATTTCACTGAACAAGAGATTTATCCCCCTCGTGTCTCCAATGGATATGGTATTAGAAAACTTTGTCAGATAGCTTCATGACTCTGCCAGAGATTTCACATCATTTCCAAAGTAGAATAAACTCTCTGGTCAACCAGTGGTTTCTCCTGAACCACATAAAATAATATTTTCTAGTATGAAGCTGATTAATTTTATTTCTAAATGCAGAGAAGACAAAACAATAGCAAAAGCAGATGCAAGTCATGCTATTGTCAATATACTTCCAAAACCAGCCCCAAATTTAGGACAGACAGAATGCTAAGAGAGAAAGCAAAACTAGCCCTAAGCAAACTAGTGATAGGGTTGTGTGCTGTGTAGCACAGATGGCATACAAATATGGTGGAGCTACTACTATTGTCACGATGCCAGCCAATATTCTGTTTTACAGTTCAGTGAAACCACTGGTGGAAAAAGTATGCACGAGCTCTTTGCCTCTGCGTGGTATGTATGTGAATGAGAAAGACCTATTCGATAATTTTGAGTTCTAGATATCATTGGAAACCAAAATACACAAAGCTATTTTTTATTTAATCTAGTATTGCTAGATTAAGACATGACAGATTAGAAGCGTATTTGAGATAATGCTGTTGGGGAACCAGCTGTATGTCTAGGAAAGAAAGGTTTGGTGTATCAGTATCTATCGCTACGCCAATGCAGAGCAATGGCGAAACCCAATCTGTTGAGTAACGAGAATTTATTTATCTCATGAGCCCGAAGGCCAGCTGAGTGCTTCTTCACATCTCAGCTAGGCTCGCTCAGGCATTGGTGCTCAGAGGCAGACAGGACCCCCTACATAATTTGAAGAGCCCATTGCAAGATGAAATTTCAAGGCCCCTTCTTCAAAAATTATTAAGAATTTCAAAATGATGGCAGCAGAGCATTAGAGCAAGCATGAGGTCACTTCTTGGCACAGGGCCCTATGCAATTGCAAAGGTCACATGGTCATGAAGCCGGCCCTAGCTGGGGGTCACGTACGCAGCTCTGCTGCTCTTGGCTGGGTTCTTTCACATGTCTGGGCATCAGCTAGCTGTTGGCTAGTCTGGGAGGCACTTAGCTGTGACAACTGGGGTAACCCAGCTCTACTCCAGGGGTCACATCCGTCAGAAGGGTAGCCCCCAAGCTTGTTCCCATGCACAGACAGAGGAGCAAGAACAAGCAAGCCCAAATGTGCAAGCACTTTCCAAACTTGATTCCTGAATTCCTGAAACTCAAACTCAGGAAATAAATAGAATTGGATAACAAGGGATACTTGAATATTATTCATTTTTAAGTTATTAAAACTTTGTTTTATTATTCAAAAACTTGGTAACTGTTTACCTAAAATTGGCACCTAATATAATGTTGGGTTTGGGAGGTGGCACATGAAACTCGATGCTGGCAGACTTTAATTTATTTTAATCTTTCCACAAATATTTGCGTGCCTAGCGAACTCCAGGCACTGAGCTCAGACTTGGAGATACAAAAATGGAAAGACTGCCATGGGCTCTCCTCCACGGATCCAGTCCTATGAGAGTGATAAATTCAAACAAATCACCCAAATGATGGAATCACAATTGTGCTCAGTGCTAAAGAAGAATCAGGGGTGGACCTGAGATGTGGTATGGAGATGAAAATAACCATTCTTAGAGAAAGATTGAACATAGAGGTGAGAAAGAGGGAATTTAAAAAATGACTTTACATTCCTGGCTTAGAGGAGTGGTTATTAACAAAAATCAGGAATTCAAAAGGAGAAACAAATTTGGAGTCTGTTGATAATGAATTAAATTTTGGACATGATGACTTTGAACTTTCAGATATACAGGATAGGTGTCCAGAAGGCAGGTGTGTGTATAATAAATGTGGAGAGAGAGATCTGAGCTTCAGATACATATTTGGGGATATGGGATGGGCCAGGAGCCATAAATAGTGACTCAGCCTGTCCATTCCCCTTAAGCTCCTTCTCCAGCCTCAGTCAAAGCCACAGACAACGTTTCTGTAGGGCAAGATTATTTTTTCAACCAGTTTCCATTTCCTAACCTCCACTTTCAACTTACTCACTTTGGTTTAGTTTCTATTTGTTATCTAGTGTCTGAAATCAACATTTCCATTATGGAAGACTATTTTTTTTTCATTTTGGCTACCCAGGATCCATTCACCCTATGTCTGCTAACAGCTTCTGGTATTCACTTAAAGTTTCACTTTTCCCTCACACTCTCATCCATGACCGACTCCACACAAAGTTTGGGGCTGGAGGTGTGTGAATGTGACCTAGGCCTGGACAATATAAGACTTCTGGTTACAGTAATTGTCCCAGGGATAAGCACATGATCTTAATAGAAAAAAGATGCCAGCCAGGCATGGTGGCTCACACCTGTAATCCTAGCACTCTGGGAGACTGAGGCGGGAGGATCGC
>VBSM01002153.1:15851879-15870156 GCA_008086735.1 Cheirogaleus medius
TCTCTCTTTTTTTTTTTCCTTTTAGAGAGAGGGTCTCGCTCTGTCACCCAGGCTGGAGTGCAGTGCATCATCATAGCTCATTGCAGCCTCCAACTCCTGGGCTCAAGCGATCCTCCTGCCTCAGCCTCCTAAGGTGCTGCTGGCATTACAGCCGTGAGCTACTGAGTCTGGTCACATAGTCACTCTTGATTTTTGTTTGTTTTTCAAATATTTTATTATAAAATACCATATGTACAGAAATATAGCACACATAGGGGGAGAAAAGAACATAAAGCAAACAGCTGAACATTTTTACTTTGAGAAATGAAACACTGCCAGCATCCCAGAAGCTGCCCACATGACTCATCCCAATTTATCTTACATTTCCTAACATATCTTTCTATCAGTATCTAGACTTATTTTGCATCTATAACCATCACTGGAACAATTCAAGTCATACCATACTTTCAAGCCTTTTTTCTGCCCTAACTTCAACATTGAAATGTGATGAAATCTTAGCTCCAGATTTTTAATTTTTTTCACAATATACGTATCCACATTTATATAAAGCATACGTTTCACCAGGTTTTTTTTAGACACTGTATTTCTTGTATCTACAACTTCCTTTTTTTTTTTTTTTTTTGAGATAAGGTCTCCCTCTGTCACCCAAGCTAGAGTGCAGTGGCACGATCATAGCTCATTGTAGCCTCAAACTCCTGGGCACAAGCAATCCTCCCACCTTGGCCTCCCAGAGTACTGGGATTACAGGCATGAGCCACAGTGCCCGGCTCTACAACTTCCTTTCTCTAAAATTTGCTGTGCTGGAAGCTGGAGCGTCAGTCCAAATGAGAATCGGTATTCTTACTTCAGCAGCCAATTCTGGGACTGTAAAGCTTAGGGGTAAATGTAGTGCCAGGCCAGGTAGCTCATATTCTAGAGGTGGGACTCTGCATCCTTCTTGACAGCTAAATGTTATCCAGGTTAGAGCTTGCTCTCTGCAGCTTCTGTGACTACTCTGAAGTCTACCATAGAGAGCTACTACACATGTGGCTGGAACCCAGGGCAGGAATTGGTGACAGCCTTTCTTTTTCCTCCCCCACCTCACCCCCTGTTGTTTCAAAGGCCTTATTAAAAAGGCCTCTGCTTCAGGACAGCCTTCAAGTTCAGAGCCTTCCCCAACAAATTATTTATTCTCTCATTCAAAAAGTAGTTCTGGGGTCTTCATCCTGGGCGCTTTATCAACCTGGAGCTACCAGGCAGCAGAGTGGTATCTAACCAGCCAGGCCAAATGCAGCTCTGCAATTAATTACCTTAATGACTGCCCTGGGAGACCTCTCATTCTTAATATTTGTTTACTCTAATCTTGGGTTTCCCAGAGGCTTCCTTGGGAAGAACTGTCTTCCCTCAGGAGTGTTTAGCATCAATTTTCTCTACCCTGGTTTTGCCATTGATTTGATTACTTCTGTTTTCTATCTTACAAGAATTCCTGGCAATTTCAATTCTCTTTCTTGTTTTTTTGGGGTTTTTTTTAGCAATTATGATGGATTTGTATGTAAAATGTATATGTACATATAAATATAAGGTATACAGTTGACCCTAGAACCACAGGGGTTTGAACTGTGCAGGTCCACTTATACGTAGATTTTTTTCAATAAAAGTGACACAGAGTGTACCTGCCTCTTCTGCCCCCCCTTCCACCTCCTCTACCTCTTCTGCCTCTGCCACCCCTGAGACAGCAAGACCAACCCTCCTCTTCCTCCTCCTCCTCAGCCTGCTGAACGTAAAGACGGTGAGGATGAAGACCTTTATGATGATCCACTTCCACTTAATCAATAGTAAATATATTTTCTCTTCCTTATGAATTTCTTAATATTTTCTTTTCTCTAGCTTACCCTATTGTAACAATATAGCATATTGTACATATAATGCATAAAACACGTGTTATTGACTGTTTATGTTATCAGTAAGGCTTCCAGTCAACAGTAGGCTCTTAGTAGTTAAGTTTTGGGGAAGTCAAAAGTTACATGCAGATTTTGACTCTTAGTGCCCCTAACTCCTACATCATTCAAGGGTCAACTGTATATTTTTCTGTCATTTTAGTGGGGTTTGGGGAGATCTTGGGAGATGACACCCATGCTCAGAAAATAAAATAGTGAGACTGGCATATGATGGCATTTCACAAGGAACAGCTGTAGTTTTAGCACCTGAAGTTGGGCCTTCGTGCATAAATGAGTATACTTACAGTTACTGGTATTTTAACTAATAGTCAACTTATTAAAGTCATAAATCTACAAGCCTAGTTTTTCCTAGGCCTTTAACATAACTCACAAATCATATTATTGTATTTATAAATCCAGTATATCTTGTCTGAAGTTATGACTAAATTTTATTCTTGTATCAATGCTAAATTGTACATTTGGCAAATTCTCCTATTTAGCATCATTTAAAAACTTGATCGATAAGTTGGGCACGATGGCTCATGCCTATAATCCTAGCACTCTGGGAGGCCGAGGTGGGTAGATCCCTCAAGGTCAGGAGTTCGAAACCAGCCTGAGCCTGAGCAAGAGCGAGACCCCGTCTCTACTAAAAAATAGAAAGATATTAATTGGACAACTAAAAATATATAGAAAAAAAATTAGCCGGGCATGGTGGCACATGCCTGTAGTCCCAGCTACTCGGGAGGCTGAGGCAGAAAGATTGCTTGAGCCCAAGAGTTTGAGGTTGCTGTGAGCGAGGCTGACACCAGGGCACTCTAGCCCAGGCAACAGAGTGAGACTCTGTCTCAAAAATAAATAAATAAATAATAAAAACTTGATCAATAAATATTCTCTTAGCTTTGGCATTTTTAACCACAATGACAAATTTGAATCTCTAAAGTGCTTCAAACATCTGACAATGCCAACTTATAAATCCAACAAACAATTGCTAAAGTGCTTAAATACTACCTACAAACCAGTAAGTCTGAAACTGTTTACTAATCCAGAAGTTTTTGAACATTCCGTTTCAGTCTGAATCAAATTCTCTTAAATATTTTTAATTAAAGTCACAAATCTTCTTATATCAATCAAACTCTGTTAACCCAATAGTCTGCCTACTTCACTTGTCTGTACCCAGGCAACTGGATGGAGCAGGAGGGGAAATGTGCACAATTGTGCTTATTGGGTTTTCTTTAAATGTATGTTCACAATCTGCAGCGAACCCCCCTTACTGCCCTCTAATGTTACATTCCCCTAATATATTCACTTTCCTGTTTTCCCAGATAACTTTTTTTCTTGGAGGAGGAGGAAGATGGCCATGTATTAGCCTTTAAAAAAAAAAATCAGGCCAGGTGCAGTGGCTCACGCCTGTAATCCTAGCACTCTGGGAGGCCGAGGCAGGCGAATCACTCAAGCTTAGGAGTTCGAGACCAGCTCTGAGCAAGAGCAAAACCCCGTCTCTGTTAAAAATAGAAAGAAATTAATTGGCCAACTAAGAATATATAGAAAAAATTAGCCGGTCATGGTGGTGCATGCCTGTAGTCCCAGCTACCCAGGAGGCTGAGGCAGAAGGATCACTTGAGCCCAGGAGTTGGAGGTTGCTGTGAGCTAGGCTGACGCCACAGCACTCTAGCCGGGGCAACAGAGTGAGACTCTGTCTCAAACAAACAAACAAACAAAAAGCACTTAGAAAAGAATGATATATTTTTTTCTTCCCATTGCCAAATCTACCAACCTAACTACATCTTTGCCCATGTGATCTCCTTTCCCTCCTCACACTGGAAGAGTTGTCTGTGGACTTCTGTAGGCCAATCCCTCCACTTAAGCCTTGGATGGGGTCCTATCCCTCTCACCTGCTCAAGGGCTCTGCTCCTAATTTTATCCCCATTTTCTTCTTATCATCAACTTTTCCCTCTGCAGATCATTTCCATCAGCATCCAAAGTGCTATCTTTAAAAACATAAAGCAGAGCTTTCTTCGGATCTCCTTCTCCCTCCAGCTACTACCGTTACAGGAAAAATTCCTTCAAAGAGCTATCTACATTTGCTTTCTCCACCACCTTACTCCTATTCCCCAATTCTCTCTTTAACCCATTCTAATACTGCTCTTAGGTACCATGCTTTAGAGAGCCCCACGCTGGCTGCTGTGCTGCTCCCCAAGAGACAAGCAGACATGCGCAGTTGGAGTTTGTTCCTCCCCAGAACTCATTCAGAATACCTAGGACCATGGAATTCCCTGTCTAGATGGCCCCAAGCCAGTTCCCAGAGCCTGTGAGGGGCTGTTCCCCAGATCCAAGAGATGTGGTATATGAATCTCTATACCTAAGAGATGGCTGTTTGCTGGGGTAGGGGAGGGATGTGTAGGCAGAGCTTAGGTATTTAGTCTGGAAGGTCCATACTTGTACCTACAGATAAAGGGAAGGAAGGAAAAAGGGAACAGATAAGGTGACCAGGACTCTCCCTATTCCAATCCATTCTGGAGAGAAACTCATAGAATCGGAGAATTCTAAATTTGAACCTTGCTTTCCAAATATATTTGATGAATACGTATTTGTCAATGTAGGAAGACAACATTTACCTAACAGTTCATTTGACTGATAACTTTTTTTCTTTTCTTTTTTATTTACTTATTATTATTATTATTATTTTTAGACACGCAGGTCTCACTATATCTCCCAGGCTGGCCCCGAACTCCTGGGCTCAGGCAATCCTCCCGCCTCAGCCTCAACCTCCCAAGTAGCTGGGAGTAGAGGCACACGCCACTGTACCTGGCTGGTTGATAACATTTAAAATTTGACATATGGTGTGTAGACCTACCCTTGTACTCTTGGCCTGGGCCCCACAACTGCCCATGAAACCCGTCTGGCGTAGGTCTCTGACGTCCTTCAATTTGCCTATCCAGTGGCCAAGTGTCAGAGGTCACCTTTCTCAACCTCAGCAGCCTTTGACATGATAAATCACCTTCTTCTCATGAGTTCTGTGACAACCCACTCTTGGTTTGCCCCCTACTCCTCAGTCCTTGTGTTTGTTCCTACTCCTCTTCCCACTTACTGTAAATATTAGAAAGTCCTCAGGTTCAGTCCTCAGGCCTCAACTCCACTCAAATTCTTTCCTTGTGTTGAAGTTTCCTGTCCATAAATACCACCTATGAGCTGATCACACACTTCCGGTCTCCCACATCCAGCTGTTTCCTGAGCATCTCCGTGTGCTTATTGAACAGGTAGCCCAGAGTTTACAGGCCAAACCAGGATTCTTGTTTCCTTCACCACACCACACACTCACCCCCAATATCTTTCCCAACTCAAGAAATTCCACCACCATCCACCCACTCGTTTAGTCCCAAACCCTAGAAGTCCGTGATCCCCTGTTGCGTCACAACCCGCACCCAATCCATAGTTAAGTTCTTTTGGCCCTTTCTTCAAAACATCTCCCAACTATTCGCTTCTCTTCATTTACACTGCCGCTGTCTTCTTCCAAGCCAATATTGTTTTCACCTAGACTGTGTAACCAGCCTCTCAACGGGTCCACCTGCTTCCATTCATACTCTCCATACTATAGACTATTCACCTTACAGCAGCCCCCATGGTCTTTTAAGATCATAAATCAGATCACCTGATATCACTGCTCAAAGTCTGCCACTGACATCCCTTCACATTAAAAAAAAAAAAAAAATCCACTGACCAGGCACAGTGACTCACACCTGTAATCCCAACACTTTGGGAGGCCGAGACAGGAGGATCACTTGAGGCCAGGAGTTCGAGACCAGCCTGAGCAGCATAGTGAAACCCCATCTCTACAAAAAAGAGAAAACTTAGCTGGGTGTGGTGGGGCTTTCTTATAGTCCCAGCTACTCAGGAGGCTGAGGCAGGAGGATCACTTGAGCCCAGGAGTTGGAGGTTGCTGTGAGCTATGATGACACCACTGCACTCTAGCTGGGGTGACAGAGTGAGATTAATTAATTAATTAAAATCCAGACTCTTCGACATGGTCAGCAAGGCCCTACATGACCAGGTGCTCACCTTGTTCCCAAAAATTCCTTTATCCCCCACCGGGTCTGTTCAGGCCCCAGTGGCCGCCTTGCAGGTTCTCGAACATACCGAAGCTGGTTCCTGCCTCAGAGCCTTTTACACGCTGTTTTGCAGACGTGACTTCTTTGCTTTTGCATGGTTTGCTCCTTTGTACATTTTAGATCTCAGCTCAAAGTACTATCTTCTCAGAGAGCTCTTCAGTCTAAAGTACACCCTTCTTTCCCATCTGTCACCTTAACCAGGTTGATTTTCTCTATAGTACAAATCACTTTTAAAACTCAGATCAGTTGTATATTTGTTTACTGGTTTTTTTCCGGTGCCTCCCACACCGTCCTCCCAATAGGATTTAAGCTCCATTAAGACACAGACTTTATCTTTTTTTTTTTTTTTAATCACTATCTGCCCAGTGCCTACAACAGTGTGATAATTCCATCAATAAATTTCAAAATAAATACACATTGAAAATATAAAATTCTCAGCCGGGCATGGTGGCTCACGCCTATAATCCTAGCACTCTGGGAGGCTGAGGCGGGAAGATTGCTCGAGGTCAGGGGTTCGAGACCAGCCTGAGCAAGAGCGAGACCCCCTCTCTACTAGAATAAATAAATAAATAGGAAAAAAAAAAGAAAATATAAAATTCTCTTAAGTGTTTCACATACCTGAAATACTATCAAATGCAAAACCCACAAATTATCACAAGGACTATAAAAAGTATTGCTGAACCTAACACCAAAGTATTAATGCCACAGGTATGATTTATTTGTCCATTGTCTCTATGCTTGTTTTTACACTTTTCTGTGTTTGTCAACTCACTTCCCCACTAAAGAAGCAGAATCGTTAACCCAGGTCAACTGAGGTTACCAATTCAGGAACTTCAGTCAGAGATTACAGATTGCTACAAGGGGACTGGAATATGCTTCCCAGGGTTGGGCCAGCCCAGCCCTCATGTTAACAAACTTGACCGTTTCTCCTCATTAAGCAGCACCTGACCTGTCCATGGACAATACTGAACCTCCGTCTTTCCCTAGAATTTAATGCAAATTTCACAACTCAAGCATCGTTTACTTTTTCCACCTAGCCAGTTGAAAAAAAAATCTTATTTTCCGTACAGCTTTCCCTCTCTTAATTTGCATTGCTGCAATTCCCTACCCTTCACCTAGGTCGTTTCAGTTCTTATTCATGAGATTCTTTCTACCTTCTCAATTGTCTTGTTACCCATAATCCCATAGACATTACATGTGCAGGTATTTGGGGAAAACAGTTGCTATTTGTGTGTTTATTTCATGAACTTCCAAAGCTTTCTTATTATTTCTGATAGTTTTTGGATGATACTCATAGGCTTTATGTGAGAGGAAAGATAAGGTTTGTCACCTTACTGCCAATAGCTGTACCTTTGCATTTTGTCTCCATCGTGTTTTGTTTTGTTGTGTTTTGTTTTTTGCCTGAGCTGCCAGAAACATCATCAAATGATAGTGGTAGCTCACATCCTGGTTTTATTTCTGACTCTAAAGAGACAACTCTGGGGTTTTATTGTTAAGTATGATGTTGACTGTTGAGCTGAGATTCTTTTATCATCCTTCCTTAATTCATTACATATTTATTGGTATCCATCCAAGTGCATCGGATTTGGCAATATGTAGGGCACTGATCGCCTTGGGGGAAGCAGTTTCGATGGCATTATGCCAGCAAAAGCCAGATTGCAGTGGTTTGCAGGGAGGCATAAGATAGCAGGCTTCGTTCGTCTTCACTGCTTGCCGACAGTTTGCATCAGGAATGGGCGCTGGGTTCTTTCTTCATGTCTTTTCAGCATTTATTAGTAAAATTATGTTGTTTTTTTTCTTATCTGACCGATTGGGATGATTTAACATAGTAATATATTTTCATTCATTCATTCAAGAAATACTTAAGGGTCTACTCTAAGCCAGGCACTCTTCTATTATAGTAATGTTAAATGTGTGATTTTTATAAAATATTGTAGGGCTTTGTGATAGTTTTAATATCAATTTGTAAATATCGAACTGTTTTTACAGTACTAGGATCAATTTGACTTCATTGTGGCATGTTATTCTTTAATTTTTAATTGCTACATCAATGGATGCTTATTATTAAAAATTCAAAAGATGCAAAAGCATATAAAGCCAAAAAGTTCAGATATTCCCAATTAATAGATATTTCTGGATCTTTTTCTTTTTCAATTTTCATAAGCTTTAGAAATGTATCTGTAAGCATTTTATGTAGGATTTTCACATCGATAGTCATAGTTGTGGTATAGATGTCATAGCAGGAAACCCACACCTGGCTCCACATCAGGTCGTCCTCTCCTGCTAAATGACACTTTGTTGCAGTTCTTAAGCCATCTGTTTTGTCTGGGCAACATGGCATTCCCTCCATCCATGGGCATGCTACAGGCCATGCTGAAGGAGCTGAGGTTCACTTGTTCAGAGAGCCCTTATCTGACTCCATGCAACTCATACTTTAGGCAAGGGGCAAATAATAAAATAAATGAATTAGACAGGATATTGTGGCTCATGCCTGTAATCCTAGCATTTGGGGAGGCTCAGGTGGGAGGATCACTTGAGGACAGAAATTCAAGACCAACCTGGGCAACATAGCAAGACCCTATCTCTACAAAAACTAAAAATTAATTAATTAATGTATAGAATATTGGATGGTAATAAGGCCTATGGAAAAAAAGCAAGGAAGAGGGAAGGGTGATGTTACTGGGAGCAAGGGAACCATAATTACCCTGGGAAGGAAGGTCCCATTGGGGAGGTGGAGGGCATTTCGAAAAGAGGAGTCAGGCAATGCAGAGAATGAATGATCTGCAACTGTGTACCACAATATCAGTGGATCTCACAAATACCGTGTTGAGCCAAAGAAGTGAAGCACATAGAGTACTGCATGATTCCATTTATACAGATTATAAAAACAGGCAACATTTTCTAAGCTGTGAAAATCAGGGTAGCACTTACAGTCGAGATGAGGTAGTGTCTAGAAGGAGACACGGCGGGGATTCTGGGATGCTGGTAACATTCTGTTTCTTCACCTCGGGGCTGCTAACATCATTGTGTTCTGTTTGTAAAAATTCATCGCATTGAACATTTGTAATGTGTGCATTTTCTGTATGAATATTATATGCCAATAAGTTTTTTAATTCAAAATTATCTGTCTTAGTGATAGATGGGATACTCCCTGAAATCTGTTGTCTTGTCTTATTTTCCTATACATCCTCAGCACTTAGTACAGTGAACACATGTAAGGGATTCATTGTGCATGTGTGTGTGTGTTTGTGTGTGTTTGAAAAAATGAGTGAATGATTAAACAAGTGAATCCCGGCCGGGCGCGGTGGCTCACGCCTGTAATCCTAGCACTCTGGGAGGCCGAGGCGGGTGGATCGCTCAAGGTCAGGAGTTCAAAACCAGCCTGATCAAGAGTGAGACCCCGTCTCTACTAAAAATAGAAAGAAATTAATTGGCCAACTAAAAATATATAGAAAAAATTAGCCGGGCATGGATCGGGAGGCTGAGGCAGAAGGATTGCTTGAGCCCGGGAGTTTGAGGTTGCTGTGAGCTAGGCTGACGCCACGGCACTCACTCTAGCCTGGGCAACAGAGTAAGACTCTGTCTCCAAAAAAAAAAAAAAAAAAAAAACAAGTGAATCCCCCAAATCTCTAAATGAGGTTGTATTTAGTCTCCCTTAAACTAATCACCTTGGGAAAATTAAAGCAATAGCTATTTTTACTGTCATTTCCCTGTTTTGAAGATTTGTTTCTGTCTCCCTTCTACTTATATAAGAACAATAAATTCATTCGGAAGACATCCAGATACTTTTAGGATTTATAATCGGGATCAAGTAGAACAAGGACAGAAACATGTTGCCATTGGATTTGGCAGTATGCGAGATCTTGGTGGTATTGGTAGAAGCAGCTTCACAGATGCCAGATTGCAGAGCTTTGTGGAGAAATGGGATTTGGGGAACTAGAAACAGTGATGTTGGCAACTATTTCAAGTGATTTTGAAAGTTAAGAGAGAATGTACATGGTGTTGACAATTTCTTAAAGTGTGTGAGTGTTTATTTTAAAAGATGAAAAAGACTAGAGCGTGTGTACATGCTAAAGGAGGAAATCAGTAGACAGGAATAGTTTTATTCATGGATTTCTGCATTCAATCTTCTAGTCATTCATTTACTCACCAATTACTTATTAAACACCTATTGTACCAGTTACTGGTTTTGACAGTGGGAACAAAACAGCAAATGGACTAGGCACAGTCTTGGCCCACGTGCAGCTTACAGTCTATCAGAGAAGAGAGAAGTTGCAGACATAGGTGACAGAAAGAATAATAGTTGGGCAGAGGATGTTGAATCAAAGTACAAGGGGAAGAATTAACATGGTCAAGAGGGATCTTTCCTTACAATGAGATAAGAATGATATCCCATTCTTACAAAGGAATAACTAAAAGATAGATATAAATGGTGACAAGAAAAATTATTGATATAGCAGAGTGGAGCCCTCCTCAGAGGCAAGAACATGGAAAAATAGCACTACCAAGGGTGAAGCCAGATAGACCATAGTAGGCTTAAGCCGGGCAATTTGCCAGCAGTTGGATGCTAGGCAAGACCTTAGAGACCACCTAATTCCACAGCTACCAACCTGGTTCACAAAACAAGTAGTTGTGAAGGGCGACTCATGAAACTTGTAAATAAGACTGTATAAATCTTAGGCCGGGCGTGGTGGCTCACACATGTAATCCTAGCACTCTGGGAGGCCGAGGTGGGAGGATCGAGGCGGGAGGATCATTTGAGCTCAGGAGTTTGAGACCAGCCTGAACAAGAGCGAGACCCGGTCTCTACCAAAAATAGAAAAAATTAGCCGGACATGGTGGTCCCAGCTACTCGGGAGGCTGAGGCAGGAGGATCGCTTGAGCCCAGGAGTTTGAGGTTGCTGTGAGCTAGGCTGACTTCACGGCACTCTAGCCAGGGCAAGAGAGTGAGACTCTGTCTCAAAAAAAAAAAAAGAGAATCCTGTAGTCACATCTCACTCGAGGATGAGCAAGCTGGGTGTAGAAGGCAAAGCCTGCACAGAGTCAAAGGCACCCATGGAAATCTCTAAGGAAGAGGCCCTGCTGGAGATCATATGCTTTCCTTTCCATCAAGCTTTCCCTCAACATAAGTTCAGATTTGTGTTTCTTTAGCTGAACATGAGCTGATGTCACTGGTTTGCATTTAGGAGCCTTGTACAAAATTTTTCTCAAAATATTAGTATAACTCTGAACTTAATGAAAACCTCAAAGTAGGAGAAATTTGCGAGGACTAAGACCAATGGAGAAACTAGCAGATCCACATTTCCCATCTCACGCTCATTCCACCCTATTAAAGTGATGCTTTTCTTTCTTGTACACACGGTCTCTCTCTTTTTGTTCTAAATCTTTAATAAGTATAACTCTAATACAGTCAAAACACCAAGCTTGCTGATTATTTGTTTCTTTAAAATATTATAATAAAAACACATTTGAATTTTCTTTCATTCCCTTTCATTCTAATAGGCTTTTTTGAGTGGGGAAGAAAGGGATGAAATTAAGAGTTTGCACCCAGGAGCTGCATATGGGTGTGTGTTTCTTAGATGAATAGACATCACTGGTTGTGTTTGGGAGGGAAAAAAAAAAAAAGTAAAAAGTAGAGAATCACTAATCTAATGCAACCCCTTCATTTCTCAGGTGTGAAAACTGAGGCCCAGAGAGGTGATGTGATTTGCCTAAAGTCATGCAACTAGTGGCAGAGCCAGGCCTAGAAGCCAGGTGTCCTGGCTCTCAAGACATTCCGCTGCCCGAGGAATGGAACAGGTAGTATCGCTCACACTGGGGGTCCTGGGTCAGTCCTCTCAGCCCAGAGCTGCCTGAGGTTCCAATTAAGGAAACCAGAGGAAGCATCCACTCAAAATCCTAATGAGTTGAATGGGGTTGAAATCAAAGTGGGGCAAGAGAGAGAGGTTACGGTTAGAAACGCAGCCCTCATGATCCCAAGACAGAGGCCCATGTACCATGACCCCACATCACCTCCTGAAGGTGGATTTATCTCTAGCCATATCATGTCCATCTCTAAACAGCTTGGTGGTGAGTTGCCTTCCAGCCCTCTGCAACCCACACTCTCTCCAATGTAATTCACAGTGTTAGGAAAATCAATGACCACTTGCAGAGGCTGCATGAGTGGATGGAGAAAAAGGGAATCAGGAAAACCAGTTGGGAGTTTTTTGCAGAGATCCAGGAGGAAAATGAAGAGGAATTGATACAGGTGGGGTCTGCTGGGTCAGTATGATATTACCTGGGTTAGTGGCTGATAAAGCAGTGATAGTGGAAGGGGTAGACTAGACATGAAATCCACATGGAAATGAGGAAGAAAAAGAGTTCCTGCTTTCATATATGTCCACTTGCTGTTTACATTAAGGGGTGTTCTTAAGGCCAGTATTGGCAAAACAAAAACTACTTATAGTACTATGAGTAAGATATATCCTGTGCATTGTATGTGAACATGAGTACTAGTCATTGGTCATGTGTATTGACTACACTGAAGAATCTGAGTTATAATTTCTTTTTCATTCCTTCCATGATTATTTATTGAGCACCTACTATGTGCCAGGCACTGTTCTGGACATTAGGAATACATCAAGTGAACTAAACAAATACTCCTGTCCTTCTGGAACTCAGTCAGTGGCCAGAGAAGCTGGTTTCTTGGGGAAAAAACAATAGGAGAAAAAGCTAAGGAGAAAAGTGCTAAACTGAAATGGTATTAATCAAGGTAAACGCCAGAAAGAAGTATCTTGATAGGCTGAGTTTGATTGGGTCCCTTGGAGAAAGATTTTTCCTAGCAGGGATAGCTGACATAACAGAGTGGTCATCCCAGAGATTCTACCTGAATCAACGGCTGGGATCTTGTGTCTCCTGACAGGACCAGAGAGCTGGCAATCAACTGCAACAAGGGAGGCACCATGGGGAAGGACTTCAGGCAAAGTCCAGGGGAGGAAGTTCAGATCTGTAGACAGAGCAGAATGCACAAAGGAACATTTTAAGCAGGTAGTCAGACTCCAAGAGACCACGAAATATCTTTTCACAGGTTATCGAACATGGCGACATAGGGAGCAAGCCCTGGGAAATCTAAGAGCAGCTGACATCTGTCAGTCGTCAGGCAGGAAGGGAGTGAGCATCAGTCTGTGACAGAAAGCTGGGCTATGGTCACTGTTCAATGTTCAAGGAACATTTCCAGCCACAGGGAGGAGTAAGTTACATCCCATGCACGGCATTAAGGCAGGGACTCAAGCACCGGAGGGAAGTGACGTCACAACTAAGGCATAAAGCAAAAAGTTGGTCATAGGAGCCCAGTTATAAATAAGCCTGAATCCTTAGTCTAATTTGAAAGTATAGCCAGAGAAACAGAGCTCCTAAACCTTTAAACCCTTCTGGGTTGAGAACAAAATCCATTTCATTCGCAGGAGTCCGTAGACCTGGGCTATAGCGGAAGTAGGAAAAGGGGACAGGAAGTGGGTGGGCCCGTCTCTCCTTTCTTCCCCCTGCAGAAGGAAGGAGGCAGAAGGTTGTGCCTGTTGCTTCTTTTCTTTTGTCAGCAGGAATGCCCCCTAAGTGCCTTCGTGATTGCTATGACCTTGATGGTTCCAGAGAGTCCTTTTTCTTTCATTGATCCAGGTATTCGCTCCAAAACTCAGAGAATGGTTTTCTTAGGACTGCTAATTAGGGCAGGCATAGAGTCCTAACCATTAACTTTTGCTTAGTGTAGTTTCTTTCAGCTACCATCCCTATCCACCATTCATTCTTATTCCACACCTCTTATTACTCCACTCCAATGCTCCACTCCACACTCTATTTTTTACTTTCTTTCTGGCTTTCAACCTCATTGCATAGTCTTTGGTTGGGAGGCTTACCTAACCCGTCAGACTTGAGGCTTGATACAGTCTTCCCCTGAGTCATTCTTCCTCTAGCCACGCTTCTGTTGTGGACATTCTGTTTGATTCTCCACTGTCCTTTCCACCCCATCTCTATTAGTAGCACCAACACAGATTGGGGGAGTTGAAAGTGTGGTCCACACACTGATACTGATAATACTATGTTGAACTTGACTTTCAAATTATCCTCTGTCTCTGCACCATTTATTCCAGAATCAAAGTCCAGGGGTAAGTATCTAATTACTCAGTTTCACAGCTATCACCTGGATCTGGCTCCTTCAGCTTTTGTAGCAGGAAGTAAAAGAGGAGGCAAGTGACTTAAATTGCCCTTTTGTAGATAATTCTCCCAGAGGGAGAACTGGTGCTAATAAGAAAAGAGAAGATTCTAGATCAGTGCTGTTCAGTGTTCTAATAGCAGTATTTTAAAAAGGTGGAAAGAAACAGGTAAAATTAATTTTAATATTACATTTTATTTAAGCCAATATTTCTAAAAGATTATGTCAACATGTAATCAATATATAAAAATTTCAATGAGATATGTTACTTTTTGTTGCTCTAAGTCTTTGACATCCAGGGTGCATTTTACATTTACCACACAGCTCAATTCAGATGCCAAATTTTCATTGGAAACATTTGATCTGATTCATAGTTGAAAAAGTAGAATTGCATACCCAAGTTGTTCCACAGACATTTAAACATTTTCCAATTACTGAACCAAGTCCAAAAATATCATTTTCTTTTAATATTTACTTCCACAGTGACAAAACTAGTTCATCTTTAGTGGAAGAATTGTTTGACCTTGAAGCAACAACATATCAGTTTCAAAACTACTTCTGTCCAAATATGTCAGTTCATTGACTCTTGTGTCAACTCAGTATTAACATGGAATGCAAAGGGGTGTTGTATACATTGAAAAGTAACTCTTAAAGTTTATCAATATCAACCATACATTCTTCAAATTTTTCCTGTAGGTTTTGCAGATAAATTACATAATGCTGGCGATTACTATTAAAAATATTTTGCATGTTGATTCATGTTAGAAAGGGTATAAATCATTATTGATTTGTATTATGAAAAGGTTCGATTTCTGTGTAAATTCTTATATCTTTCTAGCTAGGACACAAGCAAGTTTTTCTTAGAGCTCCAAATTTATCTCATTTCATATACACCATGATATTGATGAGAAAACATAAATCACACTGCCATTTTTGTTTTTGGTTATTAAATATTTGGCAAGCATTGTCTTCAGTTCAAGAAAATGCTGAATTGGAATTGACAGTACAGTAAATCTTTGTAAAACTCTTCTACACTCAACCAACGAATATTGGCAAAGACCCAAGATTATCACATTCATTGCCTTCTATTCCTTTCAGAAGTTCCATACGCTGGTGATGATTCATAGCATTAGTACGTATACACTGAACAAATTTCACAACTGTATTCGTGACACTTTCCACAGAGTCTGCTTCTGAAAGCAACATAAATATATTCAATATTTATCATACAGTGGAATGAAGCAATAAGGGAAACATCAGTCTCTTGTTTTGAAATTCCAATAAATCCAGACTTTTGACCAAACATAGCTGGGGCACCATCTGGCATGATAGAAACTAATTTTTTCATATCTAACTGAAAATTTTTTGTCAAATGTAAAAGATTTTTAAAAAGCCTATGCCACAAGGCCGGGCGCAGTGGCTCACACCTGTAATCCTAGCACTCTGAGAGGCCAAGGTGGGTGGATTGCTAAAGGTCAGGAGTTTGAAACCAGCCTGAACAGGAGCGAGACCCCGTCTCTACTATAAATAGAAAGAAATTAATTGGCCAACCAAAAATATACAGAAAAAATTAGCCGGGCATGGTGGCACATGTCTGTAGTCCCAGCTACTCAGGAGGCTGAGGCAGAAGGATTGCTTGAGCCCAGGAGTTTGAGGTTGCTGTGAGCTAGGCTGACGCCATGGCACTCTAGCCTGGGCAACAGAGTGAGACTGTCTCAGAAAAAAAGCCTATGCCACAGTTTGATTTTTTTTTTTAAGCCATGAATTGACAATGTTTTTTTCATAAATTTGGAAAACCTTTGAGACTAAATATACCCAATCTACTATTTGGACAATATCTTATTGCATGACTCAGATAAAATTTCCTATTTTCCAAAATTTGAGTTAATTTAGCTTTCATATGTTCTTTTATTCTATGGGCAATTGTTTGGTGGCTTAACTGAAGATTGTTCATTTTCTGTAAAATATCCTATTCCATCTTTTCCCCAAAATTTTCTAACAAAATTTTCACAACTGAAATAATTTCTTTTACCATCTTTCCACTAAAAATTGTGTGTATCTGTGTGTGTGTGTGTATGCACATGCATGCAAGATTCCAAGTCATTTTCTAGCTGGCCAAAATTATAATCTCTAATCCTGATCAAATCTATTTAAATTTTTTGTTCAATATTTTATTCTAATTTCAGGGAATTTCATCAATTATTTTTATTGTGGTAAGATATACATAACATAACATTTACCACTGTAATCCTTTTTAAGTGTGCAGTTCTATGGCATTAAGTACATTCACATTGTTGTGCAACCATCACCACCATCCATCTCCAGAACTTTCTCTTCCCAAACTGAAACTCTAAACCCATTAAACACTAGCTCCCCATTCCCCCCTTCCCTCAGCCCCTGACAGCCACCATCTATTTTCTGTGCCTATGACTTTGACTACTCTAGGAATTTCACATATGTGGATTCATGCAATAGTTATCCTTGCGTGACAGGCTTATTTCAGTTAGCAGAATGTCTTCAAAGTTCATCCATGTTGTAGCATATCAGAATTTCCTTTCTTGTTAAAGCTGCACAACATTCCACTGTAAGTACATACCACATTTTGCTTATCCATTCATCTGTTGAACATTTGGGTTATTTTCACCTTTTGGCTATTATAAATAATGTGAACATGAACGTACAAATATCTGGTGAAGTCCCTGCTTTCACTTCTTTTGGGATCTACTGAGAAGTGGAGTTGCTAGATCATATGATATTTCTATGTTTGATTTTTTGAGGAACTGCTATACCACTTTCCACGGTAACTGCACGTTTCACATTCCCACTAGCAATGCGTAAGGGTAGAAATGTTCTAGTTTGTCTACCTTCTCACCAAAACTTGACTAGTGTTGTTCGGCATCTTTCATGGACTTCATTAGTTCTTTTTTGAATGTTGAGAGAAAACTTCTTATCAAATTCACTATGTATTTGCTGAAAATGTCTCAATATTTTCCACTATATTATCTTAACATTTTCTTTCACAAACACGCAGCTTTTATGTTTTGATCCACCATAGCAAATTGCAATTGTCATCCATCATGAAATCTGTGGCATATCTTCTAGTTTCTTGGGTTTTTTCCTTTTTTTTGAATTGACAAGTAAAAATTATATATATTTATGGTGCACAATATGATGTTTTGATACATCGTGGAATGGCTAAATTAAGCCATTTAATGTACACATGACCTCGTATACTTTTTTGTGGTGAGAACCCTTAAAATTTACTCTCTTTGCAATTTTCAAATATACAATATGTTGTACTCACCATGTTATACAATAGAGCTCTTGAACTTACTCCTCCTAACTGAAAATTTGTGTCGTTTGACCATCATCTTCCCAATGCCCCCAGCATCCAGGCTCTTTTAATTTATTATTCTTGTCATAGCACTCGCTTCTACACCTCCCCTGGATTCTGCATCAGTAGTTTGCCTTTATTTTAAATTTAAAATTTTGTTCATACACAGAAAAATGATTGATTTATAACTAAAGTAATGTTTTGATTTAATTAAAATTGCAATACAAACATGTCATGCAACTCATACTATCTGCATAAAATATTCAAATAAACGCATTGCAATGTTATATCAATGGACAGAAAAAAATCCTTCAAACTGAATCAGATGACACCAGTTAGATGAGGGATATGCTCACGTGTAATCCTAGAAAACATGCACAGCCTGGCATGTGCACTGACAATATAACAATAATATTTTTTGTGATGCACTCATGAGAGTAAAATGCAGTCCTACCAAGATAAAATTGAATTGAACAGAAAAATATTTTATACTGATTCAGTTTTCAAATTTTAAAATTTGAGTAAAGCTAAACACTTAGTTCCCCTTTCACATTATCTACAATTCTAGAGCTCAGTAGCCACATGTGGCTCGTGGCAACGGTGCTAGACAGGGCACTTCCAGTAATAGAAAACCGCAGTTGTCTGAGCAATTCCACTGCTGAGTTTCTTCCCTAAAGAAATTGCACAGGGCCGGGCGCGGTGGCTCACGCCTGTAATCCTAGCACTCTGGGAGGCC
>VBSM01002153.1:15882463-15896389 GCA_008086735.1 Cheirogaleus medius
ACTAAAAATAGGAAAAAAAAAAATTTAGACAGGCATGGTGGTGTGCACCGGTGGTCACCGCTACTTGAGAGGCTGAGGCAGGAGGATCCCCTGAGCCCAGGAGTTCGAGGCTGCAGTGAGCTATGATGACGCCACTGCAACTCCAGCCTGGGTGACAGAGGGAGACCCTGTCTCAGAAAAAGGGAATAAAGAAGGATCATAAGAAAGATTATGGAAAGGCTGTCATAGTAACCTCTCACGGAAGCCACCCAGAGTCTCCAATCAACACCACCAATTTCATGCAGTTTCTGATCCCAAGAGGGGGGAAAAAAATCAAAGAAGTGCAAGGCCTAGGATGGACAGAGAGAACACATTGGAATTGCAAGAGAAGTATGAAAAGATATTTTGCATGAGAAAGGCTATGGTTCTTCCTACTTAGAAGTAAATGCCTGAATTTCCTAAGATTTCAGGTTGCTAAAGGATATGGCTGTATTTTAGCTTGAAAAAGGGATATCCTGTATGTAAAAGAGGGTTTATTTTAGATATGGGGTGCTGAGTACCCACATGGGATCTAGGAATCCATACCACCCATCCTTTGCACTCCTAGAGACCCTGCTGCTCTGTCTACTGGAGGTTGCACAACTTCTCGATCACAGAGCCCAAAAGGATGTGCCACCCTCGGCTTTTCTTCCTACTTTTCCCCCACCTGTCCCAAGCAATCCTGTTTATCTTGCCTAATGAAACTATTCCTGACCAATGCATTAAGACTGAATGCAGAAGAAAGGCTGGCTGCCACCCAGAGACTAAAATAACTTTCCAGGATGGACATTTAATTCAGATGATGCCTCAGAATTCATGTATGTGCCAGCAGGCTAAAAAGAGTCAAGAGTGATTTACACTCACTCTCTCTACTTCCTCACCTCTCCATCACTCCTCCGCCTTCTCCCCTACCCAGTCCCCACTCCGAAACTGTTCTCATCAAGATCACCAATGACCTCTTTTTTGCACCCATGGAGACGTCTTGATTTCTTGACCCTGTTTGATGTAGCTGATCACTTTTTTCCTTTCAATTTCTCTTCTCCTGCAGAGTCCAAGACATCCTCATCCTGTCTCTCTGACTGTTCCATTGTCTTTCCTCTTTCCTTTCCCTTCTCTTTCCTTTTTCCCACCCCTTAGGAATTCCTGTTCCCCATGGTTCCACCAGCCTTCTTTTCTCTCTGCATTCCCTGGTGTGGCTTTCACTGTCCCCACGGTGCCACTCACTTCTTATCGCCTGTCTCCAGTTCGGGCATCATGTCTGAGCTCCTCGACTGGTGTCCGATCACCTCCTGACCATCACCTGGTTGTCCCACAGATGCCTTAAATTCACCATGTCTGGCCCTGGGCTTATTATTCCTCCCTAAATCTATTCTCCCTTCCGTTTTCTTCCTCTAGGGGAAAAGTACCAGAATCCACCAGCTGCCCAAACTTGAAACATGGGAGTTCGTCGTGAATTCCTCCCTTCCCCTCACTCAGCCCATCCCACTGGTCACAGACCATGCTGAGCCCTCCTGTAGAGCAGCGTGTGAGTGAATGGCATGGCCGCTGCCTTGTAGCTTATGCTGGTCATCCCTCTAGTTGCCTTGTCTTGTCTCTGCTCTACGGTAAACTCCACGAGGGCTTGAGCTTTCTCTGTCTTGTTCAGCTTCTTCTCCCCAGTACCTAGAATAGTGGCTGGGCATGCAGTGGGTACTCAGTGTGTATCTGTTGAGTTAATGAATGACTCTCCTATCCACCCCTGCCTTGAACTGCATGTGCCCCTTCTATTATCTCTCTGCAGATCGACTGTCGGCATGGTTGCTGGATTATCTTGGTAGATATTCTCCAAGATGGGCCCCGGGGGTTCTTGCCTTCTGATATTCACACCCTTGTGTAATCTCTGCCCCGTGAGTGTGGGCTGGGTGGAGTGAAACACTTCTAATGAACAGAATATGGCAAAAGTGATGGGATTAGGTGATAAGAAAGGCTAGCTTCCGTCAAGTGGGTACTTTCTCTTGCTTAGTCTGTCCAAGAGAGATAGCTACTATGTCGAGAGCTCTCCTTCGGGGCGAGCATGTGTGGAAGAACCTCCAGCCAACAGCCGGCAGGTAAGTTTGCCAACAGCTCCGCACACGAGCTTGGAAGTGGATTCTCCTGTGACACTTTAGGCCTGATGATTTAAAAAAAAAAAAGTGGATTCTCACAAACTTGAGCCATCATATGAGACTGTAGTGTGGGCCAATACATTGACTGCAACTTTGTGAGAAACTGTAAGATAATAAATATTTGTTGTTTTAAGCTGCTAAATTCTGGGGAAATTTGTTATGCAGAGATAAGTATAACTAATACTTGACCTAATGTTCGTGTTCAAACTGCAAGCCCTAAACCCTCCGATAGCCTAAATTAACTGTGTTATGTCCACACTGTGAAATACTATGGACCACGTGCAGTGGCTCACACCTGTAATCCCAGCACTTTGGAAGGCCAAGGTAGGAGGATGACTTGAGCCCAGCCCAGGCAACATAGCAAAACCCCATCTCTATAAAAAATAAGAAAAATTACCCGGGCATGTTGATGTGCACATATGGTGTGCACTACTCGGGAGTTTGAGGCAGGAGGACAACTTGAGCCCAGGAGTTTCAGGCTGCAGTGAGCTATGATCATGCCACTGCACTCCAGCCTGGGGGACAGAGTGAGACCCCGTCTCAAAAGGAAAAAAAAAAAAAGAAATACCCTGCAGTGGTTAAGAGAGACTAAGTAAATCCATAAGTACTAATATGAAAAGGCCTTTAAGACATTAGTATTTTAAAAATCAAGGTGCAGAACAATATTTATTGCAGGATATCATTCATGTAAAAGAAAAAAATACAACTTAACTCCATACATTAATATTTTCTGTAGCTACACATAAATGCATGAAAATAAGCCCAGAGGTAAACATATCAGCTGATAGCAGTGATTTCCTCGGGGTGCTTAAGAAGGACTTCAGCTCTGTCCACAACTTTTGAGATTTTTATGCAAAGAATATATTTAGGTATAACTTTTGTAATTAAAAACGAATATATTACTTCAAAAGGAAGGAAGTAGGCGTAAAGGTTTTATTTTACTTATTGTTCTGTAACCTGATTTCTTTTTCTACTAATGATATATTGTGGACATCTTTCTATGATCATACACATGGAGCTACTAATTTTTTTTTTGCATAGTTGCATGTCATTCCATTGTATATATGTTTTGTAATTAGTTCAACTGCTAGAATATAAGCTTCATGAAAACAGGACTTTATCAGGCTTGTTTACTGCTATATCTTTAGGGGCTGGAACCACACTCGAAGTTTAGTGGACACTCGAAAAATATCTGTTGAGTGAACTAATTTAACTAGTCAACTACTGATAGACAAGTTTGATTCTACCCCAGTACGTTACTATTTTCACACTACTTGTAATTATTTCCTTGAGATGAATTCCTAAAGATGAAATTGCTGAGTCAAAAGGGATGCATATTTTAAAATTTCGAGACATGTTGCCAAACTCCTCTGCATTTGGCTTGCACTACGTTACATTCCTACCCATCGGTATATGAAAGTCACTGTGTTCTTCACACCCTCACCAGTGTGGGATAGAATCCTCTCTGACATAAGTTGCGACGGGATACTCAACTGTAAATATTGCATAGGAGAATTGGAGAGCGGCTGTTTTGAGAAACGGGGCAGAATGTATGGCGTCTACCAGGTATGCTTGGGAGATGAATTTAAATGAAGAGTGCATCAGTCGCAGTCCCAGCAGGAAAGAGAAATCACGGGAAACTGGGTCATTTACGGAGGATTTGTACAAAGTGAAGGCAGAAAACCACAAGGATCCACAGAGACTAATTGCAGTGGGCTGCAGTGTTATCAGCCCTAGGCTGAGGGGCCAAAGGGAAGAGTGACCACTGTAACCTGGAGACTGAAAAGCCTACATAGAGAGGGCCACCAAGGCAGAAGCTGTGACTCTAAGGAAACCAGTGCCCAGAATCGCCACAGGGAAGAAGCTAGAGAATACATACCCAAACCCCACTCTCGCCTCCCCCAATCACCTTCTGGGGCTCCCTATTGGTTAAAACCAATGGGAAGCCAGACAGCAAGGGAGCCCTTTGGTTTTTTTTTTGGTTTTGGTTTGTGGTTTCTTTTAGAGACAGAATCTCACCCTGTTGCCCAGGCTGGAGTGTAGTGGTGCGATCATAGCTCACTGCAGCCTCAAACTTCTGGGCTCAAGTGATCCTCTTGCTTCAGCCTCCTGAGTAGCTCAGACTACAGGCACGTGCCACCATGCCCGGCTAATTTTATTGTTTCTATTTTTAGTTGCCTGGCTAATGTTTTCTATTTTTAGTAGAGACGGGAGTCTCGCTCTTGCTGAGGCTGGTCTCAACTCCTGACCTCAAGCAACCTTCCTGCCTTGGCCTCCCAGAATACTAGAATTATAGGCATGAGCCACCATGCCAGACAATGAAAGACTAATTCACTTGCCCAAGGTCATACTGTTTTTTGGGTTTTGTTTTCTATTTTTTTAAGAAATAGGGTCTTGCTCTGTCATCCAGGCTGGAGTGCAGTGGCCAGATCATAGGTCACTGTAACCTGGAACTCCTGAACTCAAGCAATCCTCCTGCTTCAGCCTCCCAAATAGCTAGAACTATAGACACACACCACCACACCTGGCTAATTTAAAAAATTTTTTTTTTAGAGACAGGGTCTTGCTATATTGCCCAGGCTGGTCTCCAACTCTTGGCCTCAAGCCATCCTCCTGCCTCAACCTCTCAAAGTGCTGGGATTACAGGTGTGAGCACCATACCCAGCCCATACTGTAGCCTTAAGTGCAATGACTTGGTGCCCAAGTACTCTCAAAGTACTTTAAATTCTGGTGCCACTATTGACTATCTGTGACCTTGAGTGAGTAGCTTCATCTCTCTGTGCCTCAGTTTCCTTGTTAGTACAACAAGGTCTTCCTTGTTGGGTTCTCATGAGGATTGAATGAATGAATAGATCTGAAGTGTATAGAAACGTGCCTGGTGCACCTCGTCAACATTCAACCCCCATCTGTGAAGGAGCCAGAGGAGGTCTTAGGTGTGGGCACAGAATGGCTCCATCCTTCAGCCCTGGGTTGACACTGCCCGCAGGACTCTGCATGGGCTGGTGTTGCCACTCAGCCCTTCGTGCTGACAGCCCTTCGAGAAGAGCCCCACTGGACATTTCTAGTGAAAACTGGGACCTCTCAGACCAGGAAGTGAGGCCACCCTGGCTTCGTGGGGGTTAAGTCCAACCAGAACGTGTTTATTTTCCCCTGTGTCTGGAAGGGCCTCTGTGGTCTCCATGGCAACGTGATTTCCTGTCCTGGTTTTTCCTTGGATGAGATACCTGCTGAATGCAGAGGCGCCTGGGCTAAAGCTTGGGGTGGGGACCAGCGTTGGGGCAGGGCACTTTAACCGCCTCCCCCACACGGGCCGAGTGGCCAGCCTGGCCAGGCCCCACGTCACGAGAGACTTTGTTTACCAGTCCAGACATCCGACTCAGAGTGACGTTATGGAATCCATCCCGGAATCCTTGTTACGCCCCACTTTCCTTCTTCCTTTTTAAGTGTTTTGTTTCTTCCTGAGGCTGAAGAAACAGAGGCCTGTGCACATCCCCAATTTGCTAAGAATATTTCTAAGCCTTCCTAATCATAGGCCATACCCTGTGTCTGGGTGCTTCGCTGATAATCATTCACTCATTCATTCATTCGTCAGTCATTTGATTCATTCAACAAACATTTGCAGAGTCAATTACATGCCAAAATAGTGCTGGAGCTGAAGAAACAGAGAATAGATCTGGTCTTTTCTCTCAGGGGGCTTCTCTGCTTGGTGAATGGAGACAGACGTGTAGATGAACACTACGCAGGATGAGTGGGGCTTTGACAGAGGCCTCTGCAGGGGTGGTATGGGGGGGTTGGGAAGTGCAGTCTCTGCCATCTGCCTGCATCCAGATTCTGCTCCTAAACTCTGTGGCCTTAGGTAAATCCCACCCTGAGCCTCAGTCTTCTTATCTGTAAAATGGAGATAATGATGGTACCACTTGGGAGTAGTATTAAAGCGTGGTGGCTCAGAGTTTGCATCTGGAGTGGGACTCACTGGTTCTGGTCTCAGCTCTGTCCCTTACTAGCTCTGTGTCCTCAGGCAAAGCATTTATCCTCTCTGTTAAATGGGCACAGTCCCAGTGCCCACCTCACAGAGCCATTTGAGGTTTTTTGGTTTTTTGTTGTTTTTTTTTTTTTAGACAGTCTCACTCTATTGCCCGGGCTAGAGTGCCATGGCGTCAGCCTAGCTCACAGCAACCTCATACTCCTGGGCTCAAGCAATCCTCCTGCCCCAGCTTCCCGAGTAGCTGAGACTACAGGCATGAGCCACCATGCCCGGCTAATTCTTTCTATGTATTTTTAGTTGTCCAGTTAATTTCTTTCTATTGTTAGTAGAGACGGGGGTCTCCCTCTTGCTCAGGCTGGTTTCGAACTCCTGACCTTGAGGGATCCTCCCGCCTTGGCCTTCCAGAGTGCTAGGATTACAGGAGTGGGCCACCGTGCCCACCCGCTTGAGGTTTAAGTAAGCAAATGCATGCACTTACAACAATGCCCTCAGATCTGTCTGTCTTATCTATGGTGGCCACCTCAAGGGACCCTGTGAGCCCACAGGAGGGAGACACTGGGTCTCCTTGGGGCATTGGGGGAGGGGCAGTGAGGGATGCCTTTCAGGGGAGGTAGCATCTAGTGAGTTAGCTATTTATATAATTATCTGTTCAATGTCTATATCTCCTCCTACTTCTGTGATATCAGAGATCACGTGTGCCTCCATTCACCCTTGCATTTCCACAGTCTGTGGAGTTGGAGACCAATGAATGCATGAAAATTAAATAACTGGAGGATGAAACCTCACCTCTTTGTCACAGCACTGAAAGTCATTTACAATTTGACTAAGACCCACTCAGTCTAATTTCTATAAATTCTTCCTGGCCCTACTGCCTCAAGCTCTAGTTGTAACAAATGTTAAGAAGCCACACCTTTATAGGCTACTTTAACTTTTTTGGACATCTTTTTTTCTTCCCTAGCAGGTGAAGCCCTACTCATTCATGTGTTCATTTACTCACATTTTTTTTCAAAAATAACAATTGAGATCATTGTTTGAAGGACTAGCCTGTAGGATGCCATGAGGTATGTTGTGAAGGAGATTGTGTTATCTTCTCAAGACACTTTCCTCCTCCTCCCCACCACTCTGGAACCATCTGAGGCTTTGACCCTCAGCTCCAGGAAAGCAGGAAAAGTGTGGAGCCTGATTGTTAAAAACTAATTCTATTTCATCCTCTGTGTCAGTGATTGATTCAGAAATCCAGACCTAGGTCAATCAGGGTGTGGCTTTCTCCTGGAGACAAAGATTGGTTTAAGAATGGCCAGTGACCCAACTCAGTTCCGGAAGGCCCAGAGAAAATTCAGACAAGGGCTCATGATCCTTAAGAGAGAAGCTCAAGATACCGTGGTCTCTCCTCTTCTGGGCATCACTGAGTGAAGAAGTGAGACCAGCGCTACAGCCACTTTCTCTCTAGGAGCCTAAGAATGAAACCTATGCAGGAATGAGCAGACGGACCAGGAGCCATTAGGTCAAATCAGACTTGAAGTCTACTCTGAATCTGGACTTTATGGGATACAGTGAAATTCTGCATTGCTTACACCAGTTAGAGGCATATCTTCTGGTTTAAAAAATAGCCAGGAGCATCCTAACTGGTACACACATGTAACGTGGGAAGAATCTGACCTAGACAGAGTTGGCATCCAACCAAGTCTTAGAGACATTAACCATCAAGAGGCCAGATAGGTCCTTCCACAGAAGAGTGACAGGACCAGATCCAATGCTTTAAAAAGAGCCCTTTGGTGGCAATGAGGAAGGTGGACAGCATTTGAAACTGGCGCCAGGACCATGCTGTAAGAGGATGTCATCTAACGTGGACATGGATCAAGGTCAAATGATTGAAGGAGACACCTAGGAGTGGAAGCTAAAATATACACACTGGTGAGGATGCTTCCTCAGACTCCAAATGTTCCTAGACTGCAGACCACATGACAAGCCTGGAGAAAATTTAGATGAGTGATTATTCATTCACTCATTCATTTATCCATTCAACACATTTCTATTGAGCACTCGTTTGCCGGCACTGCGCTAGCTGCTAAGGATACAGCAATGAACAAGACAGACACAAATCGCTGCCCTTATAGAGCTTCTCATTTAGTGGAGGGACAGACAATAAACAAAATGAATAAGTACACATAGAAAGTCGGTTATATGGTGATACATGCTATGAAGAAAAAGGTTTGTTTATTTATTCATTTGTTTATTTATTTATTTATTGAGACTGGGTCTTGCTCTGTATCTCTGATGGAGGGGAGGTAGAGTAGTGACATCCAAAGGGAGGTGAAGAGTCCCCAGAACTAGGAATGAGCCAAAGACTATTAGGTCCCCTAAAAACAGAGGACCCATGTCTCTCCTGTTACTACACCCTGGGAAGGTGGCAGTGTTTTAGAGGGAAATGACCTCATGGTAGATGTTAGACTATTGCCTGGGGCTCCCACCATAGTCCAGGTCCTTGTACCTGAGCTTGGCACAGTAGCAGCCAAGCCACCTATTTTCAAAACCCAGCACATGGACTCAGTGATCCCAACTGCAGCAATCCAAGTATAAGTTTTTTTTGTTGTTTTTTTTTTGAGACAGAGTCTACCTTTGTTGCCTGGGCTAGAGTGCTGTGGCATCAGCCTAGCTCACAGCAACCTCAGACTCCTGGGCTCAAACAATCCTACTGCCTCAGCCTCCCGAGTAGCTGGGACTACAGGCATGCGCCACCATGCCCGGATAATTTTTTCTATATAGTTTTAGTTGGCCAATTCATTTCTTTCTATTTTTAGTAGAGACGGAGGTCTCTCTCTTGGGAGCACTGGTTTCAAACTCCTGACCTTGAGCTATCCGCACACCTCGGCCTCCCAGAGAGCTAGGATTACAGGCGTGAGCCACCTCACCCGGCCTTAATTTTATTTAGAAAAATAAAATACAAAGCAATGTGACATTGCTTGCACCTGAGTGTGCTGAGCCCCATGCTAAGCACTTCACACACACTATTTCATTTAATCCCTTATTGAAGGCATTTCTGATTTTCCCCTCTTACAGCTGAAGAAATGGACAGTTTTGGAAGCAAAGTCAAGCAGTTAGCAAGTGGTGGGAGGGGAATTCAAGTGCAAGTGTGCCTGATGCTGAAGTCGGTGCATACAATCACCCCAACTTATGATGCCTGGCTATATCAGCTACAGTGTTTTTAGGCTGGAAGTAACAGAAGCCCAATGCAAACTTTTTCTTTTTTTAAGTCAGAAGCTAGGGCAACACAAGAACTAAACTGACTTTTAAGTAAGGAAACTTACTACATTACAAAACCAAATAGTTCAAGCATGGTTGATGTAGGTCACAAACCTTATGACCCTTTCCTTTTTCTGTTTCTCTATTCTATCATCTCATTCATAGCTGGCTGTGTTTAGTCCACTTTCTTGTGATTTCAAGAGGGCTTCCAGAAGCTTCTGAAGCTATGGCTGTCCTTGTGGACATTTAGCATGGAAAAGCAAATAAGTCTGCTTCATCAGTATTTCAAGCAAAAGCACTGGATTGAGTCATTTTAGCCCTTATAGTTGATTTGGCCATGTCACCATCTCTGAACCAATCACTAGTTAGCTAGAGAGAAGGAATGCACTGATTGGTTCAACCTCAGTCCTACTCTCCACCCCCTTGAGCTTAGAGTTAATCAGTATCCCCCAAGCATTTCCCCCAGTCTCACTCTGTCACCCAGGCTGGTGTGCAGTGGTGTTATCATATTTCACTGCAACCTCAAAATCCTGGGCTCAAACGATCTTCCTGCCTTCTGAGTAGCTGGGACTACAGGTTCGTGCCACAATGCTTGGTTAATTTTTCTATTTTATGTAGAGACAGGAAGTGGGGGGTCTCACTCTTGCTCAGGCTGATCTCCAACTCCTGGCCTCAAGAAATCCTCCAGCCTCAGCCTCCCAGAGTGCTAGGATTACAGTCATGAGCCACCACTGATATCTTTCTTTCTAATTCTCTTTTGAATCTTTGTTTATATGGGTGTGTGTCTCTTTACCTCAGGACACAGATTGGTGAGAAAAACAAATCCTTACTGTTTAGGTCCTTATTAAGTAAAACGGTCCATGGACCTCCAACATCAATGATCTGGAAGTTTGTTAGAAAGGCCTTCCCCAAATTCCAAATCAGAACCTACATGATCTTTAGCGGATTCACAGGTATTTATTCCAGTGGGAGAAGTGATGGTTTGGGTTACTGTAGGAGTGTGGCTGAATGAAATCTAACCAGTACACATAGGCTGCCTGAACCCCACATGATTGGATTAACTGCCATTTCTGGCATCATTAGTAAAAAGGGAGAGCATCACAGACAGCTGGGGTGGGACAGAAGGAACATGGGAAGGCAGCCAGGAGGACTTGGGATATTTTTATTCAATATTTGTATGGTGTTTAGTATGTTCCAGGTGCTGTTACATGCACTATTTAATCTCTCTGGCAATCTTACAAATCATTTTAAGGAGTAGTAAACTGAGGCAGAGAGAGGGTAAGTCGGAGAGTTGGGAAGTGGCAGAGCCCATTCAATCTTTTTCCTGAGTCTGTGCTCTCTTCCCTGAGGTTTCCCCATGGTCTTTGGGGGAGAATTTTACAGGAGCCAAAGCACCTGAAGAGAGGGCGTAGGATGGATAAGTTTCTTTCATGTTTCTGTTTATCCCTAGCCTGTGTAGTTTGGGAAGCATGGGTTAAACATCCGTCATTGCATTTCATCTTGAGAACTGTGTTCCTTCAACTCGTATGTGTTGAGCAGCGGGTATGTATGTGCCATGAACTGGGGCTACACTGGTAAATGAGAGCCTACTCCACAGACGTAGTGGGGCTGGGACAGCTGAAGAGCTCTGATGTGGTGCCATTAGTCCTGTGCAGGAGGGACACCAAGTGGCAGTGCTGTGGGACTCGTAATCCAGACTGGTGGGGACACCTAATCCAGGAAGTCTTCTAGGAGGAAGACCAGGGCCACATGAGACCTGAAGGTTGACCAGAAGATCCTCAGGCAAAGCTGGGTTGTTCAAAGTGTGCTTTGGAGGGAATAACAAGAAACAAAGGCCCAGAGCTGAACAAGAAAGCACCCTGCTGGAGGGCCATGGATACCATTCCTTCAGCAGCCAGGCTCGAGGAAAAGGTGTTGTTACCGGGTAATTCCCATTTTACAGCTGTGGACACTGAGACTCCAAGAGGCTAAGCAATGTGCTGAATGCTAGTGTTACACAGCAAAGAAGTAGCAGGGGCAGGCTTCACATGTAGATCTAAATCTAGATCTGATGCCAAAGGCTATGTTCTTTCTTCCAAACTTGATCCTGCCCCTTTCAGAATCAGGGACCCTGTGATTCCTGGTGTCCAGAGATTTTGACCAGCAGTACCCCAGTATCTGGTAACAGCTGGAGTCAAAGGTGCCACAGGGAGTTCCCTCACACTCTCCTCTTTCTCTTGCTGCACCCCTGAACCCTAATGGGCTGTGGATCTCCGGGGTGCTATATTGGCTGAGTCTAGGAACTAGGTTCAAGATGCCTGAGAGTTGTGCCTGGCTGGCTGCCTTAGCCAAGGAGATGTTGTCCTGGGGAATGGCCTACATACGTGTTTCACTCCTGATCCCTGACCTCACACTTCTAGATAGTCTTTACTGGTGAACACGTTAAACATCTTTTTCTGGCTTCTTTAACAAACCACTGGTCTCCTCCCACCCATGTGCTGTCATGGCTAAAAGGGGGCTGGCGCACTATCCGACAGATTTCTCTCTGCTCTTTGGATTTGTTTGTCACTGACCCAATGCAGGGAGGCTGCCAGATGTGCTCTGGTCATCCCAGGCTGAATTAATGAAGGCATAGGGCCCAGAACCAGGGAGGTGGACTTGGGTCAAGCCTCACCAGGGAAGAACATTTAGTTCTGGGAGGAAGGTTGCCAAAAGGCAGCAAGTTCAGAGGCAACAGTCCAGAGAGCGAAAGGCTCAAAGCCAAAATGTATGAGTAACATTGAAAGAATTGGGGTTGTCGGGCCTGGAGCAGAGATGACTCAGGAGGAGATTTGCTCCCAAATGAAGATGCGGGAGACTGCAGGGGAAACTTCAGGAGCTCCGGCTCGCCACCACTTCAGAATTCATTTCTTGCTGCCATCTGGGCATCCATAATCCTAAATCCCCTGATTTGCCTTCCCCACTTGCCTTACTAACTCTCCCAACCTTCCCCTCTTCTCAAACCCATGCCCCTGCTCTTCCTTCGCTCATGTTCACAAATGATTTTGCCTACTTTCCCCAGAAAAGTGAGGCTAGTAAGAATAAAATTTCTCTGGCCCATCAACCAATTAGCATCTGAACCCATCCCCCCCCCTTCTGGTCTTATGGGAGACAGCCTGGACGCCTTCCAAGGTTAATTCTTCCACCTGAACTTTGGAGTCCGTCCGTCAACTTTGTTCCTATTTCATTAACATCTCTCTCCCACTCTGCTGCTTCTTTCTCCTCCTCCTTAAAAAGAAAGCCCAAGTCTTTCCTATCCTAAGCAAACAAGCTTCTAATGCTCACACTGATCGCTTCCTTTTCTGAATTCCCATGCAAGTAATCTATGCTTCCTCTTCTCTTCCAAGTTTTTATTTTTATTTTTTTTCATTGAGACAGGGTCCCACTCTTGCTCAGGCTGGTCTCGAACTTCTGGCCTCAAGCGATCCTCCCACCTTGGTCCTCCAGAGTCCTAGGATTACAGGCATGAGCCACTGCACTGGCCTCTTCCAAGTTTCCCATGTAAACCTGGTCAAATCTTCAAACCATACCTAGTATGCCAATGCTATTTAAGCTATGGTAGAAGATTAGACTGAACCATGTGAGATTGCCATTTTTTTTGACAACAGCTTTATTGAGACATAATTCACATACCCTACAGTTCACACATTGGAAGTGTACAATTCAATGGTTTTTAGTATATTTAAAGAGTTGTGCAGCCATCACCATAATCAATTTTAGAATATTTTTGTCCCCAAAAGAAACCCATATCCTATAACTAACATCCTGTAATCTTTCAATCCGCTGCCCCAGCCCTAGGCAACCAATAATCTACTTCCTGTCTCTATGGATTTGCCTATTCTAGACATTTCATAGAAATGGAATCATATAAGATGTGGCTCTTTGTGTCTGGTTTCTTTCCCATACCATAATCCTTCCAAGGGTCATCCATGTTGGAGCATGTATCAGTGCTTCATCCCTTTTTATGCCAAATAATATTCCATTGAATGGATATATTAAATTTTGTTTATACATTCATCAGTTGATGGGCATTTGAGTTAATTCTACTTTTTGACTATTATGAATAAGACAGTAGTCTTATTTATAAACATTTATGTAAACATTGTAAACATTTATGTACAAATTTTTGTGTAGATATATACTTTCATTTCTCTTGGGTATATACCTAGAAGTGGAGTTGGTGGGTCATATGGTAACTCTATGGTTAACTTTTTAAGGAAGTGCCAGACTGTTTTTCAGTTTGCGGTGGCCGGAGAATGGTGGCATCACTTTACATTTCCACCAGCAGTGCGTGAGGATTCCAATTTCTCCACATTCTTGTCAGCACTTGTTATTATCTATTTTATTATACTCATCCTAGTGGGTGTGAAGTGATATTTCATTGTGGTTTTGATTTGCACATTCATGATGACTGATGATGTTGAGCATCTTTTCTTGTGCTTATTTGCCATGCCATTTGTGTATCTTCCTTGGATAAATAGCTATACAGATCCTTTGCACATTTTTTTTTTTTTTTTT
>VBSM01002153.1:15913074-15935634 GCA_008086735.1 Cheirogaleus medius
CTCCCGCCTTGGCCTCCCAGAGTGCTAGGATTACAGGCGTGAGCCACGGCGCCCAGCTACTCAATTTCTTAATTCAGGGTTGCATTTAGTTGTCTTGTCTCTGAAGTTTCTTTTCGTCAGGAGCGTTTTCCTATCCTTTTCTGCCCCTTTGTGTCAATGATACTTTGGAATACCCCAGACTAGTTGTTTTTGCAGACTTCAGTTTGTGTTTGTCTAGTTGTTTCAGTGTGATTAGATTCAGGTTAAACCTTTTTGGCAGGAATATCCCATAGGTGATGGTATGTTCTCAGTGCATCACATTAGGCTCCCCCAGCATTTTGAAGTAAATCAACTAAAAGGTTAATTAGATAATATTTTTACCTTTACACTGATTTGCTGTTCCTTTTATTTTAGGAAATGCCAAACAATCTAAACTGAGATAGAAGTTTAAATATTTGTGGTTACAATAATTACAGGTCTTTGTATTTAATTGATTAGTCTTAATGATTGCTACTTTTATGAAGGGTTATTCTGAAGGTAGCTTCCTTATTGTTGAAAATGAGTGTTGCTTGTTTTCAGCTTTGACCAGTGATGAACTGATAATCTTGGTAAGAAAATGAAATACAGGCTAGGTTTCTAATTGGTATTCTTAAAAGAATGCTGCATTTGAAATTAGAGTGGCACTGAGCCACCAGAGCAAAGGTTCATATCCTGGGTTCCATAGAGGGACCACTGGTGGTATGAAGTAGCTTAAAAAATTGAATGTGTGCTTAAAAAGAAAAAAGCAAGCAAATATAGTCCTTAATTTATTGCATTTCACAGGGTAATTACTCCTCAAAGATTAAAAGACATTGCAAAATTATAGGGAGATTGTCAGAGGAGCTGAATAGTATCAATAAAAGGAAGGAAGATTTTTGGATTCAAAAGAGAGAAAGTAATATTCCACTAGGCATAGTTTCTCTCAATCTTAAAAAAAATCCATGAAAATAAATATAGTTTAAATTTCCTATTTAAGATGTCTTATTTTTAAAGATAATTTGCATACTCTGTGTTGAGTTGGCTATAAAGCAGAAATCCTAGCATTTCCACTCTTCAACTAGGGAAAAGCATTTTGAATTTTCAGCAGTAGTATATTATGTGACGATGACTCAGCTGACTTCCCATTTCAGATGGAATGTTCAAAACAGATTGAACCTGGTTGAGGAATTTTATACTTTGAACTTTACAAGATATTTTCTGCAAACAGTGGCTGATTCGATTTTGTATAATAACAAACAAGATTAAACTAACTCACTTGTTTTGCTGTTCTTATTAGTGATTTTCAGTCAGTGAGCATTTGTTGAGCAGTTTGCTGCAAAGGCATTGAATATTTTTAGAGTTATGACATCTTTGTTGACTTCAATCCATTCTATTCTTTTGAAGTATCCCCCTGAAACACGTGTATACCCAAACGGGATTTGGTGGTTTTTAGTATATTTATAGAGTTCTGGAATTATCACCATTATCTAATTCCAGAACATTTCATGCCCCCACCAACCCACCCACCCAAAAAATGCTATACCTAACAGCAGTCACTCTGCATTTGTCCCTTTCCAGTCCCTGGCAACCACTAATCTACTTTCTGACTATGGACTTGCCTATTCTGAATATTTCATATAAATGGAATCATACACTATGATTCTTTTTTGTCTTGTCTCTTTTAGCATAGTGTTATCAAAGTTCATCCATGTTGTAGCATATGTCAGTACTTTATTCTTTTTTTTTTTAACATTTACCAATTTATTATAAAGGATATTACAAAGGATACAGATGAAGAGATAACGTAGGGTTAGGTATGAGGAAAGGGGTGTGGAGCTTCCATGCCCCTCCCTGGGCATGCCAGCTTCCAGGATCCTCCTCATGTTCAGCTATCTGGAAGCTCCATTTTATTCCTTTTTTATGGGTGAAAAATACTCCATTGTATGGCTCTACTGCATTTTATTTATGCATTCATCAGTGGATGGGCGTTTGGGCTGTTTTCACTTCTGGGCTATTAGGAATAATGCTGCTATGAATGTTCTGGTACAAGTGTTTGTGTGGACATATGCTTTCAATTCTGTTGGGTGTATACCTAGGAGTAGAATTTCTAAAAGTTATATGTTTTAACTTTTGAGGAACTGACAGTTTCCAAAGCAGTGGTAGAATTCTATGTTCCCACCAGCAATGTATGAGGATTTCTGTTTCTCCATATGCTTGCCATTGTCAACACTTGTTATTGTCCTTTTTTAATATAGCCATCCAAGTGGATGTAAAGTGTTATCTCATTGTAGTTTTGATTTGCATTTCATTCAAATTCAAAAGAACTTCATTCTTTTTATGCGACTGACTATCTAGTTGTTCCAGCACCATTTGTTGAAAAGATGTTCATCTTGGCACCCTTGTTGGAGATCAGTTGATCATAAAGTGAGGAATTACCTCTAGACACTCAGTTCTATTTCATTGATATATGGCCATCATTATGCCAGTTTCGCACTGGCTTGATTACTGTAACTTTGTAATAAGTTTGAAATCAGGAAGTATTGAGTCCTTGTTCCAAGATTGCATTGGCTGTTCTGCTTGCACTTCTATATGAATTTTAGGATCAGCTTGTCAGTTTCAGCAAAAAAGGTAGCTGGGATTATGATACTAACAGTGTTGAATCTGTAGATCAATTTGGATAGTATTGCCATTTTAACAATATTAGCCTTTCAGTTCATGAACATGGAATCTCTTTCCATTTATTCAGGTCTTTAATGTTTTTCAAAGATGTCATGTAGTTTTCAGCATAAGAATGTGCTGCTTTTGTGAAATTTATTCCTGAGTACTCTTTTTGATGCTATTGTAAATGGAATTGTTTTCTTAATTTTTAGATTATTCATTGCTACTTTATAGAAATCCAATAGATTTTTTTAAAGTTTTTTTAAAAAAATTATGGTGAAATATAAAATTTACCATCTTAACCATTTTAGATCATGTCGTTTGATAGCATTAAGTACATTCACATTATGGTGCAACATCAACCACTGTCCATCTCTGCAACTCTTCATCTTGTACCCATTAAACAGTAACTCCCCATTCCCCCCTCCCCTCAGCAGCCAACATTGTACTTTCTGTCTCCATGAATTTGATTACTCTAGACACCTTATTCGTGGGATCATTGAGTATTTGGTTTTTTTGTGACTGCTTATTTCACTTAGCATAATATCTTCAGGGTTCATCCATGTAGTAGAATGTGTCAGCCATTTTTATATGTTGATCCTGTGTCCTGCAGCTATGCTGAACTTGTTAGTTTAAGTAGTCTTTATGTATGTGGATTCATTAGGACTTTCTGTGTATAAGATTATGTCCTCTGTGAATAGAGATAGTTTTACATCTTCTTTTCCAGTTTTGGTGCCCCTTTTCTCTCTTGCTCTCCCTCTCTTTCTTTGTTTTTATCTAATTTTTCAACTGGAACCTCCAGCTTCATGTTGAATAGGAAGTGGCAAGATCAGACATCCTTGTCTTGTTCCTAATCTTAGAGGAAAAATACTCAGTCTTTACCATTAAATATGATCTGAGCTGTGGGCCTTTATGAGATTAAGGAAGTTTCCTTCTATTCCTATTTGAGTCTTTTTGTCTTGTTCTGAGAGGGTGCTGGATTTTGTCAAATGCTTTTTCTGTGTATATTGAAATCATCATGTAGCTTTTGTCCTTCACTTTCTTAACATATTGTATTTCATTGATTGACTTTCATGCAACCAACCTTGCATTCCAGGAAGAAATCCACTTTGTATAGTCCCTTTTGTATGTTGCAAAATTTGACTTGTTAGTCTTTTGTTGAGGATTTTTGTGTTTGTATTCATAAAGGTTATCGATATGTAGTTTTTTCTTCTTCTGATATCTTTGTCTGCTTTTCATATTCGGTAGCTGATTTGGTCTGGTTTGGAATCTGAGGCCTTTACTTGTTGGTTTTGCATCTACCTCATTCTGCATTGTGCTATAATAATTTTGTTTTATATAATCAATTTCATTTTCTACTATATGCTCTACCTCCTTTGGTTGCAGCCTTCTTTGTATCCTAACTTTAGCCTGGTGCAGTGTTTTGCACCTAGTCTCTTTTTTTGGCACCTAGTCTCTCATAGCTAACAATTAGTGTATACTTTTATGGTCAACTGTTAAGCATTTCATCTGCATTACCTTATTAAATCTTCACAACAACTCCTTGAGGAAGGTATAGTTTGAGACCTCTCAAGTTAGGAGTTGGAGGCTTTAGAGAAATTAAACACAAGTAGTTTAATTAAGTACTTGCTTAAGGTTACACAAGTAGGTGGTAGAGTTGAGGTTTAAGTCCACTTCACTTTGGCATTGGACCTGGAGGTTTTCACTGCATGCTATGCTGCCTAGGAAATGCTTGTTTGAATAGATTGGAATTAAACTGGTTCTTAAAGAACTAGAATGTGGGCCAGACGCGGTGGCTCACGCTTGTAATCCTAGCACTCTGGGAGGCTAAGATGGGCAGATCAGTCAAGGTCAGGAGTTTGAAACCAGCCTGAGCAAGAGCCAGACCCTGTCTCTACTAAAAATAGGAAAAAAATTAATTGGCCAACTAAAAATATATATAGGAAAAATTAGCTGGGTATGGTGGTGTGCATGCCTGTAGTCCCAGCTACTCAGGAGGCTGAGGCAGGAGGATTGCTTGATCCCAGGAGTTTGAGGTTGCTGTGAGGTAGGCTGACACCATGGCACTCTAGCCTGGACAACAGAGTGAGTGAGACTCTGTCTCAAAAAAAAAAAAAGAATCATGAAGGAGTTAGTAATTAAGCCTGAAAAGAAGAGTAGGATTTAGGTGGGTAAATTTAGCAAACTGGATTTTGGGTCAGCCCTACCACATCCTTATACCATCTGACAAGTGGCTTAGGCTTTCTGATCCTCAATTTCTTTTCACTATCAAATGGGTATAATATCAGTTCTGTGTTTTAGGGTTATGGGTTAAAAATGGGTAGTATCTTAGAGCACTTTATAAACTGTAGAGTACTTCTGTCCTTATGGTAGAGTGTGTGTTATTTTGTTAATTTCTAATCTTACTAAATTTCCACAACCTGAGCTTTTTATTTTGAATTTCAGATATAGAGAAATGCTGCAAGAATAGAACAAAGAATTTCTGGCTATCCTTCACTCTTATTCCTCAGATGTTAACATGTAATCACATTTGCTTTCTCATTCTCTCTTTTTAGATACATACTGTTTTTACCATTTGAGAGTAATTTGCAGACATGATACTCCTTTACCCCTAAACGCTTAAGTATGTATTTCCTAAAATCAAAGATATTTTCTTAGTAACTACAGTCCCATTATCAAAATTGGGAAAGTAACATTGGCACAGTCTTAATAGCTAATTTATAGACTTTGTTCAAATGTTGCCAGTTGTCTCAATGATGCCCTTTAGAGCAAAACAAAAAATAATTTTTTCTAGTAAGGGATTCAATTCAAGATCACAAGTTGTATTTATTTTTCATATTCATCTAGTTGCCTGTATTCTGGAACAGTTTGTCAGTCTTTGTTGTTTAGGACCTTGATATTTTTAAAGATTACAGCCTAGTTATTTAGTTATATTGTAGAATGACCCTCAATCTGTGTTTATATGCTGTTTCCTCATGATTAGATGAGGTTATGTGTTTTTGGCAAGAATAGTACCAAAATGATACTGTGTTTTTCTCAGTACATCATGTCAAGAGGTGCATGATATTCACTTATCCCATTACTGGTAATGGTAACTTCAACTACTTGGTTAAGGTGTTATCCGTCAGGTTTTACTACTGTAAAGTTAGTATTTTTCCCCTTGTAATTAATAATAATATTGTTAGGAGATACTTTGAGAGTATGTAAATATCTTGTTTCTCATTAATATTCTTGCCTGAATCAGTGGGTTGTCAAATAGTGTTTTTTTTAAGTCAGTCATTCTTTCTCCATTAGTAGTTGACATTTTATTGTAAGACCTGGTCCTTCTTCCCATTCACTCACTCATGCATTCATTTACTAATATCAGTATGGACACATTGGTTCTTATTTTATTCAATGGTTTATAATCTTTTATTGGCATTATTTATTTTATTACTCAAATTGTGGTGTTAGTGGAAGTCACTTTCAAGCTTAACCTTCTCATTTTTGAAGAGATCCAGACTATAATCTGGATCCTCATTGCTACCTCTTTGTGCCTATTTTCCTTTCATTCTCTCCCTCCTGCCTAATCAACCAGATACCTTAAGAGGAAGGTGTGCCAGCTTGTTACTACTGCTTGTGCCTCTAAAGCTAAGCTTTCTAGGAATAAATATACAGCACTGACCACACCTTGTCTCTTGTCCTCTTTTCTCCCCATACTCGTGTCACAAACATACATTTTTATTAGTGTTTGTGTGCACTTCCAAATTTTCTTTATGCATATGTAAGGATATGTGGATATACATATTCTCCCCCAACACAAAAGATAGCACACTGAACCTTAGCTTTTTTTCCAATTAACTTTATTCCTTCACAATTCTTTCGTATCAGGATGTAGAGGAGACTTTATTTGTTTTGTATTCCATTTTATGGATGTATCCATTTTCTTTAATTCTGTATTTGCAGATATTTAACTATTGTGATTGCAAATAGCCTCTAGTGTGTCCCTCCAGCCCATGACTTTCTTTTATACTTTTATTCCTGAATCCATTCCACCTCTAGATAAGTACTAGTCTTCCTTATTTTAAAAACAATCCACAACACTTCATTTTATCCTGTTCTCTTCATTTCACTGCCAAAGTTTTTGAAAAAATGAACTAAACCTCCAACTTCAGTCCCTTACCTATTTTTGCTGTAATTGGGTTTCCATCTCTACCATTTGGTGAATTACAGTTTTGAAGGTTACCAGTGGCTTCTTACTGTGTAGTGCTAGACTGGCTTTGATTAATTTAGGTAGGAGGATAAAAAGGAGAAAAAAAGAATGGGGGTTGGTGATCAAAAGGGGAGACAGGAAGGCTTGAAGGAAATAGAATAAGGTGGCATCTGTAAGGGAAAAAGTAGGAGAACAAAATTATTTTTTGGCAAAAGATTTGAGGTATATTTTTGTTACTAGCTTGTAACATACAGCTGGCTTGTGTGTGAGGATGAGCTGGCTTATGGTGAGTTGCTGACTGATAGGCTAGTTGGGCCCTCTGGAAAGTTGCTTCCTGTTTTCTTTCCCAAAGCTAAATAGAAACATGCAAACCCATGTCCCATTATTGTCATTTCTGACCACATAGCCACCATTTAAAATTTTTTTATTTTAAAAATCTGGAGTTATCATTTACATATCTCTTTTTTACCATTCTTATTCATATTGCTGACTATTCCAATTTGTTATAATTATTTTGAATTATTTTGGATTTATTCTTTGCTTTCTTTTTCCACTGCTACCAGGGACATTAGTTAATACATTCACTTGAATTACTGCAAGTCTTCCTACCCTATTGAGCCAATTTATTGCCTATTCTTATCCAACACTTTCCTTCCCTTTTTCAATTTCAGTCAATACTAGTAACTGAAATTGTTATACTGATGGGTCTTTGTGCTTTGCCCATGCCGATGCCTTTCTTGTTTCTAAAAAATCCCGCTGCTTCCTCAAGATTCCACTGCTTCAGGAAGCCTTCCATAGTTATAACAGCTCGTATGCACATCTTATTTTCCTAAATTTGCTTACAACCTGTAGCAATTGTTTGCTTGTTTTCTCATTTCAGGTGTGTTTAGTTGTTCCTACAAAATTGTAGGAATTTTCCCACAAAAAAATCATGTTTTCTACTTGGGCTCTTCCGGTGCACAGCAGATTGCTTGGCTTATATTATAGGAATCCCTAGGTATATTCCTATTGGTTGAGAGAGTAAACATGTGTAGGTTATTATTAAATAATTTTGGGTGCAGAGATCAATTTATTCAGATATCTTTTGAGCTCTTCTCAGCTTCTTCTTCGTTCCCCTACTGTTCCATGGAAAATGTGTACTTTTTAAATGGAAATTTCTTTATGTTTTCCTAATAAATGTTACAGTGATCTCAACTTTTTTTTAACTCAGCAGTTTGTCCGAGAGGTTTTTCTTTGTTTTGTAAAGTCACGTTTGTTGAAGTCCCCAGGACCACTTTCAGGTTTTACAATTCACTAGGAAGACTCACAGGACTCAGCATGTAGTTGTACTCATGGCTATGATTTAATACAGTGAAGGAATACAAAACAAAATCAGCAAAGGGAAAAAGTATGTGAGGTAAAGTGTGGGGGAAACTAGGTACAAGCTTCCAAGAGTTCTCTCCTTGTGGAGTCAGACAAGACATACTTAATTTCATCAGCTTCAAATTGTGATGTGTAAAATGTCTGCCAAGGGAACACATTAGAAATTCAGTACCCATGGTTTCTATTGGGGGCTGGCCCTGCAGGTAGCTTCTGCCTGGCATATACCAAAATTCCATTCTCCCAGAAGGAAAGAGGTTGTTCAGCATAAAGCATATTGTTTGTATAGTTTAGACACAGAAAACTACTCTTATTGGTTAGGGAACATTGTGAACCCTCCTGAAATCTGAATTCCCTGACACCGACCATGGGCCACCCTTGTAGTCCTTTGTAAGGACTACATTCTTAGACCTGCTATGTTAACTCCATCAACTCTTTTCTGCACACCGTGGAAATCCACCCCCTTTAATATTACTGTGTAGTATTCCATGGAATGACTACATTATGGTTTAACTTTTCTCTATTGATTAGCTTCTAGGCTGTTATTTTGCATTATCCACCTTTGAGTAATTTCTTTTCCAGAGGCTTAGATTAGGATTGATGATCATAAGACAATGACATGTAAAAATTCATTCTGAATAGATACTTCCAAATTGCTCACCCAGAGGGCTTAGTGCTAGTCTATACTTCCAATAGCAGTGTACAAGAGTACTCTTTGGAAGGAATTGATTTTAATGATATTCATGCTGGGAACCTAGGAAAAACTGACCATCTAATATCAGGAAGCACAAGAGAGTAGGAGGGACATTCTAGCTCTGAGGTGTATCTTGCTGCTGTTGTAGACCCTTGCCTCACACGTTGTCTCCTGCCTCCCAGGACTATTGGTCTACTTCAAATGTCTAATCTCCCTATTGGTCTATCTTGTTGCCTTTAATCATTGGTGTGGAGGCTTGTGATTTTAGGTCTTTTATTATGGAAAATTTTAAGTCTATACAAGAATAGAATAAGGAACCTACATGTACCCATTACCCAGTTTTAGCAGTATTTTGTCAATTTCATTTCATTTTTCTTTTTCTGGGAGGTGGAGGAGGGCCTGGAATAGAGAAAGCAAATCCTAGAAGTATGGCATATTAAAAAACATTTTTTATACTAAATTACAAAAGTTATGCATGCTTAACATAACACTTCAAATTACAGATGTTCTTTTTAAAAAACAATTTCAGTAAATACTCTCCAGTTGTGAGGTTACCCTGGTGTTTCTATTTCTAGTTTAGGAAGGTATTTCCCCATGTTTTTCTCTTAACTTTGTATAAAGTTATACAAATGAATAAACACAACTTTTTAAAAAAACCAATATGGAATAGCACTGTTCACATTTCTGCAACTTGCTTTTTTCATTTAATAATATGTTAAGGACATTCCTTGAAATCATTAAACAGATCAAGTCCTTTTCAATATGCTATGCTATGCCATGATGTAGCCATTTTTTAATTGACATTCAGTTTTTTTTGCTTTTCAGCCCTTGTTATCCTTGCAGTGAACTTTCGTATGCATATGACCTCGTATACTAGTGCTTTATTACTGTAAGATACATGCTCCAGAATGGGGTGGCTGTGTATGTGTATTAGAATATGTGTAACTTTAATTGTTAAAACTGTTGCCATCATACTTTCCAAAAGGATATTATTCCACCAACAATATAAAAGTTCTCTTAACTTTCATTCATTCCAGCACTGAACGTTATTACTTTTGAATGTTTTTTGCCAATAAAATTAGTAAAAAATGACATAGCGATATGGTTTTAATTTGCCTTTTAATTTTTCTTTATTAGAAAACATAATCCAGCAATTTATTTAAAAAATTGAGTTGCGTTTATGTTAAATGCAAACAAGCTTTGTTCAACATTCATTGATACAATTCATATCAAAAGATAAAGACAAAAATAACCATTTCAATAGATACAAAAAAGACATCTAAAAAATATGGCACGCACCCATGGCTGAATCTCCCAGCAAACCAGAAGAGAATAACATTTTACTTTTTAAATATTAAAATTTATTCACTTAATATATTTTTAAAATTAAAAATATTTAATTTTTTGAATATTTATCATTCATATGGTTCAGAAATTAAAATGTATAAAAAGGTTTATACAGTGACAGATTTCTCTTCCTCTCTTGTCCCCTATTTGCCCTAGTTCCTACTACCACTCCCTGCCCTGGAACCATTATTAGTTTCTTAGGTGTTCTTTCAGAGTCATTTTTATACATATACAGGCAAATATGAATACATATTCTCTCTTTCTGGTTTTACACAAATGATAGCATACTATATACTCTGTCATGCATCTTGCATTTTTCATTATTTTTTTTTAAGGACAGAAACTTGCTTATTTATTATAACTTTCTAGCTACCTTCCTGTTTTTTTCTCTCTTTAAATTACTGAACTCCTTAAATGTGAGACCTCACAGCTGTTTGCTAGTTGTAGTCTAGTTCCTCCCACATCACTCTACCACAAAAATTCACAGAATAAAAAATATTGAAATTACTCTCTTAAAGGTCATCAGTGCCCGCACCCCTCTTGTTAAAGCCGGTGGCTGTTCAGTCTTTTGTCTTCCTTTATATTTTTACTGTTCTTGCTCCTAATTACATACCCGTGGTTCTTGGAACTCTAATACTTTGTGTTTCCTGCAGTACATTCTGTTTAAAGGGTTCTTGTAACAGGTGAAAGGAAATAAGAAAAGGATTGTGGAGGCATACAGTCTGGGGGAAAGATATGCTATAAATAAGATTTATCACTTAACAGATCTAAAGGAAAAGGATTTGTTCTCTGTGGTTCCTGAAGAGAGAGCCAGTACTGTACTTTACTTTGGGAAGTACCATGATGTAGGGAAAAGGAAAGAAAGACCTTGACTTTGACAACCTAGATTCGAGTCCTGACTTTACTCCACACTAGCTATATGACCTTGAACAAGTCACTTAACCTTTCAGAACTTTAGTTTCCTCATCTATAAATACAAATATAGGGAATATTTTTACTTATCATTTTAAAAGGTGATAATTAAATGAGAAAATACAAGTATAATATATGCCCAGCATAGTCACTGCAACATTTTAATCACTTGGAAGTTTGTTCTTATTCCTAGGTTCATTGGGCCAATGAGTGGGAGTTACAGGGAAGTAGATTTTGGCTAATGAAGGGAGAATTTTCTAAAAATTAAGCCTAACTTTTGAACAGGCTGCATCTAACACAGATAAATCTGTCATTGCTTGCTATTGAGGAAACTCATTCCTGAACAGTACGAGTAAATGACTTGTATTGGTTATTGGAAGATGAGGGCAAAATTTGAAGCTTAGCTTAAATAGTTGTGTGGAATATACTGTCCTAATCTTGATCTGTTTATTTTTTAGAATCTAAATATTGCATTTCCCCTCATTCCCCTCGTATGTTAAAATCAAGTTTGAGATATAATTTATATGCAGTAAAATTCACACATTACGAATGCATGTAACTGCCACTCTAGTCAAGTTAAGAGAACATTTCCATCTTCCTAGAAAATTCCCTCAGTGGTATTGATTCTTATAAGTCATCTCAAAGACTTTTTATGTGAGATACAGGACATAAGTAAATAAAAATTTCAAATTCTGATGAAGGGGAATGCAGTTTTTATAGAGCAACAAGGTAGATTCATAGACCTTACAGATTTGAGGTATCCTGCAAGCCAACCTTCAAGGGATGGATGCTTGCTAACTGGAATGTTGTCTTTGTGGAGCATGTATCAAATGTGATGGCCTACTTAGACCTATCAAATCCATCAACCCTTATTCCTTTTGATAGATAGATATGGCAAATGATACAGTCAAATATCTTAAATGAATCTGTACTAGCATTTATATCCTGAAAGCTGAAGTGTTTGAGCACATTTATATTTTTTTCCAGTTGGCTTTCTGAAGGAGGAGGTATCAGAAAAGCATGGTTAGTTGGCTGTGATGACAGTGTTAAACGGAACATTTTCTTCTGTGCTTACAATATCAGCTGATACTGTAATATTTCCTTGAGAAGAAATATGGCATGTCTTTTAAGTACTAAGGGGAATATTTTTGGCCAGGTAAACACTTGCTAATAAGCTCATCAAAAAGCCTTTAAGGCTGAGTGTGGTGGCTAACACCTGTAATCCTAGTACTTGGGGAGGCTGAGGCAGGAGGATCACTTGAGACCATGAGTTGGAGACCAGCCTGGGCAACATAGCGAAACCCTGTCTCTACAGAAAATAGAAAAATTAGCCAGGCATGGTAGTGTGTGCCTGTAGTCCCAGATAATCAGAAGGCTGAGGCAGGACGATTGCTTGAGTTTAGGAGTTTGAAGGTTGCAGTGAGCTATGACGACTCCATTGCACTCTAAACCAGGCAACAGAGTGAGACCCTGTTTCAAATTTAAAAAGAAAGCCATTAAATGAAATTTGAGAAAGGAGAAAAAAATTCCAGTAGTTAGGGAACATTCCATGGAGTAAATTTATAGTGACAGAAGATTGGAAAAGGACATGTCTCTAATTCAAGGTGCCAGATGTTTCTGAATGATAAGCCTATAATATCCCACATAACTAGGGTAAAGACAAGTCTTTTGGGTGCCAGTGAGAACTGGTGAGATGAGTTCGTGACTAGGCATTTGAGTGCTTACTAGATAAGCATTGTGCTAAGTAAGCACTCCTCATCTAATCCTTACAAAAATAACTATTAATATGAAGTGAACATATATGGTCATTTATCTCCAATTTAATATGAAGAAATTGGGGCTGGAGAAGATGAAGTATTTAGAGCTAATAATCAGCTTTTGCTCTTGAGTTCTGCATGTCTCAGGATAGGTAACTTGTATAAACTAATTGCCTTACTTACTAATTTTACTCTGTGGCTTTTCATCTACTGTGATTCTTGATCCTTCACTTCCTCAGGATTGTACTGTGAATGAGCTTGTTCACTCTTACGACCTCCCTCACACAGAATCCATAAGAGGGTGAATCATGGTTACAGTTGACATGAATCTGTTATGCTACTCCATTAACCACATGACAGTTCTACTTGTAACAAAATACAGCAACAGTTACCATTCCCTTCTTCTAGCTTTTAACTGATTTTAGTATTCTTATACTTAACTTTACTAAATTATCAATTATACATAATGTCACTGCCTGCCTGCATCTCCTCTCAGTCTCTTCCATCAGCCAAGCCAACTTAAATTTTGTCTGATTTCATTCCAGTGCAGCTGTAGTACTCCTCCCACTTTCTTATGCACTTGCCTGTCTTTCTCATTTTATCTTCTTCACCATCCCTACTGGCATATGCATTCCAGCCTTGATAACTGATTTGCAGTTTCCCAAATGTGTAGTTCATATCCTCTGAACCTCTCCTTGTCTGCCTGATATTTATAGTGTCCTCTATGGAAAGGTTTCTCAGGGCAGAGTTAGGTATTTTCTTTTTTCTTTTCTTTTTTTTTTTTTCTTCATCACTCCTCTTTTAAAGAATTTATTTTACACCTACTGCACCACACAGCATGTTTTAAACACTGACATATAACTCCCTAATAAGAAAAAGCAAAGAGAAAAAAGTTTATCTTATTAGAAACAAGACACGCCATCACTTATAGTCTTCAAACATTACGGGACGTTAACTTTATAATTTGACAAAGCATTCATGAAGCAATCTGTAGACTAGTTTTAACAGACAACACCTTTAAGCAGATATGACTATCCTAAATTATTCATCAAGTATGAATTTTACAAACATTAGTTATATTAATGGTAATGGTAGAGCTGGAGAGTATTGTGCCTTCTCCAAGCTGGATGGTGAGAACCACCAATAGTGTGGTGGAACTTATGGCCCTTTCCAAATCCACGGCTTTTGTGACCTGCAGATGTCAGTCCATGCTTCTCCCTGTGTTGTCCACCAGTTTGGTGATCCACTGGATGTCAGGATTTCTTCTGATAGCTTTATGGAATAGATCAATGAGGCTAACCTAAAAAAATTTGTACATGGAGTCTTCCCCAACCCAGTAAGAATTCAGGACTCTTAGAGTGTCACAGTGGCATCCAGCTCTCTCAACAGACTGAAGGCTTTGAGCAAACTTTAGCTGAGTGGGAGGGGTTGAGTAGCTATGGCCTTTCTATTTCTTAGCTGGTTAAGACCATGATGACAGGCTTGCTGTAGGTTGCATCTTTAGGAACTGAATGTTTGCGGACACCAAGGTGCGCATGAATCCTGTATATGACATAACCTTGTTTGGCCTTGTATCCCAGTGTGCGCGCTTTATCAGACGGGGGGGGGGCGGGTAGGGAGCCCTGTGGAGCGCAAAGAGCTGGTGGTGCTACCAACTGAGGACCTTCAGAAGAAAAGGCGTTACATCAGACTGTTTCTTCCTCCATAGCTCCTGGACGTATTTGTATGCACCCATTTTGGCTTACCTGATGCCTGCTGCCAGAGGGAAAGGAAGCGATATTTTCTTTTTGTATGATGGTTTTCTTATGAATGAAGGTTTAGGTTCTAGCCTCCAGAGTGATTCACCTAGGTAGCTGGAGTGACTTTCTTCCACCTTTGCACAGATTTCTTTACCCAATAGACTCCAACCTTGAATGGGAGGGCTGATGTATGTGAAGGGTGTTGACTGACAGGCTTTATTTTACGGTGTGATAAAGGGAATGGCAGTAGCTTCCAATAAGAAGGACATTGTTCTGGGACAGCCAAACCTATTGCAGGAACCTGCTGGCCTCCAGCAGAAAGTTTAGTTTCTTTAGAGAGCATTTCTTTGGTTTTAGGCCAGATTCGAAAGCAGCTGCTACCTGTGGCCATGTAGGCATAAGGACCCTTATGGCATAAGGATGGGAATTGGGTGGGAGGGGTTGAGTAGCTTTTTGCCCCATGCCTATTTCTGTTCTCCCTGATCTGATCTTGGAGCCTCTCTAGAGCTCCACCAGAAAGGATGGCACATACATCCATTTAAGACCTCTCTTGTGTTTATTCTTGGGTGTGATCTCCTTTGCTCTTGTTTATTCATCAGCTCTTGATAGAGTAAAAAGGTAATACTCTTTCCTGAAACACATTGTCCCTAGGTTGTCATTTTGAAATCCTGAACTAGAGGTTCTGTTGATAACTTTGAGCATTTGAGATTTTAAAAATTTAAACTTATATAAAGAGTACATTATTATTTCCCAATAATTGATAGACTAGCTTGGAATGTTTAACAAATATGAAATTATTGTAATGTAGAAATACAAGTGACCTATTTATGAATGACATGTTCAAAAAATATTTAAAAACTATTTAGAGTAAGGAAAGCCAAAGGTTCTCCCATAAACCTGGGCAGGAGAGGATTGTGGGGAGGTCCCAGGGATTGCCATTAGCTACTAATTGATAATTGGGGCCAGTAACAAGATAAATCCAGTTTACAAAATGTTTACATTCTAGAATTGGAGGGAAAAATTGCTTATTTCCCAACGTAAACTTTGCTAATTTTAAGTTGTCTTCCTTGATATAACATTAAGTTAATAGCTCTACTACTTGTGACTTATTAAGCAAAAGTGAGTTGTGCTGTATATTGACTATATAGTTGGATTTAGGTTACAAGTTGTAACCTATAGCTTGGTGGTGGCTGTAGGTTTGTCTCAGGGCTTTGACCGTTGGGGAAAACAGTGAAGATATTTTAGTGAAGTGAAATAAAAGTTGGTATTTTAGAATGTTTACCTTGGAAAATTGGAACTGGATTGGAAGGGGTTCATACTAGAGGCTGAAACACTGGTGATGGGACTGTTAAAGTAATCCATGGAATTTGTTTCTTAAAAATCCATGGAATTTGTTTCATTTCAATGAATTATAAAAGAATTTGCCATGTATTTACTTCTAATATCAGTGAAAATGAACCTGTACGCGACATTACTTTTATTTCTTAATACATTTTGGGAAAGTTAATTGCAACTGTGTGGTTCAGGGATTTAGTGCAAGAAGAAGAACAGTTGATGGAAGAAAAGAAAAAGAAAAAAGACGACAAGAAAAAGAAGGAAGCTGCTCAAAAGAAGGTAGTATGTGTATAAACTATTTATATTAAGCAGTTTAAACATAGACTAAAAAAGAAAATTAATTTCATTGGATATTTTTAAGGCATTTGATTTAATGTTTTAGCTTCAATGGAGATTTGTTTTAATATTTAATGTCTTTGTATATGCATATAAACTAGCTTGCTGAGTGTGTACAATTTAATGCATAATAATTTAATCTTGCCAATAGTTTTTCAAAGGTAAGTACATTTTATAGGTCTTTATCTTTGAATTAGCTGTTCATAGGTGTTTCATAGTGTATTATTTTATAAGTGGGAAGAGCATGGAATTTGTAGCCATATTGAAAGGATTTGAAACCTCACTCTCCCACATAGCACATAGAATGGTGTGGCCTTGAATGTTATTTAGCCTCTCTGGGCCTTAGTTTCCTTATGTTTTGTAAAATGAGCGTTGAATTAAATGAGATAATGTAATATATACACATAATAATATACATAATTAGAAATAAAGTAATACAGAAATACATTATTAAAGGAAATAGTAATAGACATAATAAATGTCAGTTTAGTTTTCTCTTTTTATTTAGTACTTGGACTGATATTTAAAATTTGCAGTTTACATTAAGATACTTTAAATTAAGCCTAAGACATTAATTACTGCAAAAGAACTCTAGCCAATACAGTATAAGAAACTGTAACCGAAACAGTACAAATTAAGGCAAAAATCAAAGACCATGTCTATACTTGTAAACTTTTTAAAAAAACACAAATTGTTATAGAAGCTGATACCAGTTAACTGGGTTACCAGTTAACTGGATACCAGTTAAGTGGGTACTCATCTCCTACTGTGTCAAAGTTTCAAGGACCTTAAAATATTCTCAGAGACCCAGTGAAATTACTGTTCAATTTCTCCATTCTAATGAAAAATTATTACTTTTTCATATTTAAATAGTATCAAAAGATAAGACAGGAAAGCTTGGTGGTGGCTATAGGTTTGTCTCAGGGCTTTGACCGTTGGGGAAAACAGTGAAGATATTTTAGTGGAGTGAAATAAAAGTTGGTATTTTAGAATGTTTACCTTGGAAAATTGGAACTGGATTGGAAGGGGTTCATACTAGAGGCTGAAACTCTGGTGACGGAACTGTTAAAGTAATCCATGAAATTTGTTTCTTAAAGGACACGAAGGGGGAGAGTAACCTAGATTGACTCTTAGGTTCCAGATTGAGTGACTAAGTACATTTTGAGAACAGTTATCAGGTTTGGGAATACAAAGAAAGGAGAAATGATAAATAATGCATTTCCGTATGTGCTGAGCTTAGGGTATTATCAGCAAGTATTAGGGGAGGAACGGAGTACAGAGCATTTAGAATTTAGCATGAGATAGGAGGAGATGATAGGTGATCCTAGTCATCTGCCTTTTGCTTGCTCTTGGGTGACTGGGAAGGGATGCATAGGTATGTTATAGTTAGGGTTTGCGTAGGTTTCTAGTGTAGAGTTTTGGTGTTGACCAATGCCTTGTGCCTCTCTGTCAGAGGCCTATTTATGTAGGACAGTCTTTGCAGCTTGGTCAATCATTGCTCACGATTTGTTATGAAAAACTTGTGTCCTCTGTAGGTCTAAGGTTGGAGGAAGGTTTATCAGACTCTTGTTCTATCGTGTGAAGGCCATTTACCCAATGAGAAAAACTTCTAAGAAACTTAAGAGGTTTATTGAGGAGGATGCTTAGATATACTTTGTGTAGAATCTGTAGTTTGGCAAGCATCTGAATGTTGCATTAGGCCCTGTTGGTCTTTTTTTTTTTGAGACAGAGTCTTACTCTGTTGCCAGGGCTAGAGTGCCATGGTGTCAGCCTAGCTCACAGCAACCTCAAACTCCTGGGTTCAAGCAATCCTTCTGCCTCAGCTTCCGGAGTAGCTGGGACTACAGGCACGCGCCACCATGCCCGGCTAATTTTTTCTACATATTTTTAGTTGACCAATTAATTTCTTTCTATTTTTAGTAGAGACAGGGTCTCGCTCTTGCTCAGGTTGGTTTTGAACTCCTGAGCTTGAGCGATCCTCCTGCCTTGGCCTCCCAGAGTGCTAGGATTACAGGTTTGAGCCACCGCACCCAGCCAGGCCCTGTTGGTCTTTGCATCTGAGAAGTTTAGGGTTTAGCTGGTAATTCAGAATATATGTGAAATGGCTAGAGAAGAGGCCTAAGATGGTATATAAGTGTATTTATTTGGAATTTACTCTATTTAGTGAGGAAATTCTAAGAAAAAGAGGAATCACTTGAATGATTTCTTTAAATATTGTATTTTTGTGAATATAATGTTTAAGTGGTAACATATACAAATAATGGATCTAATTGTTAAAGTTCATCTTTATATTCTTTTATAATCAAATCTCTAAATCACCAAGTCAGTATAGGTGGTCACTTATGTGTGACCAGCTTATAAATAAGCCTCTAACATATGAATGGTGATTATTGTGCCATTTGACTTCTCACCAAATGAGAAATGACAGCTTTTCATACTCTTTTCCACTTCATCTCTGCCTCACCCCATGGTTTCAGTGTCTCACTACAACCATGTCTTATTATTAATAGAACCATCATCAGAGGCTTAGAGATACAATGAGTTTCTCCTCTTTTGCCAGATCTTCAACACTGATAGGGTATTTCTATGTATCCCATAGACACATAGTAATATCTACCCACTGAACACAATATAAGAGTAAGTGTCATATCTCCAATAAGTGTGTTAAGTTTAATGAGCTGGGCTGCCACTGTAAATAACACTATTCTTCAGATTTCAAATAACCAGCTTACATCTGAATTTGAATACAATCTGTTGGTGAAGAGAGTACAGCTGCTATTTCCAGAGAGTGTTACCAAATAGCTCTTAAAAAAAAAAGAAAGAAAAAGAACCCCCACACTGGCACACTTACAGCCCATATGAAGGATTGTGAGTCACAGGAGTTTTAAGACAAGTTTCTTGGAGCTTGTCTTTTGTCTGTAGTAGGAGTCAGCAGGTGTATCCATACAGGTGACAGACATCTAAATGAGCCAGGTGGGCGGGCCCATTTATATAAACGTTGGAACATAAACTCATTACAGTAACAACAGTCTGCCTATTTTATGTAATCCATATACTCTTATTTCTGAAAAAGAGCAGCTATTATCTGTTCTAATAAATATGTCATTTTCAATGTAAGGAACCTGAGCATCAGAATGAATTAAGTGGCTGACCTTGGTTTCATCATGGTGATGGAACTAGGAATAGAATTGAAATCTTCTAACTCCTACAGTTGGTGCTTTACCAAAATCCTGTGCCATGACTTTATCCTTTTCATGCAGAACATTATCTTATACTTTTGCTTTTATTTTTTACCATCTAAAGGTGAACTTAAAAATTGGAAAATAACATATTATGGTAGTTTTTGTAATAGGGCATAAAATAGGTCTCTATGCCATGAATCCAGAAAATATGTAGATTTAATATATATAGCCATTATGGCTAATAGCCATTGTGGTCTTTTTAAATCCATTTAAATTCATACCATGGGTTATTTTCTGTTTTAACTACCAAAACAGATAATACAGCTAGACTCTCTATAATATTTTTACTATGATAGTTTTTCTTATTCTGTCATTGAAATATAAATATTTAGGTTCTTTATAGAAATTTTACATAAAAATTAGGTGACTTATATTTCAGCCCCTATACATCTCTAATTAATATGGTGATTAATGACCAGATGACTTTTGCTTTTAATTTTTTTTGAAAAGTATTTTCATAAATTGCTATGTATAACACCCATTTCTGTTTAATATCTAAGAGGGCGATTATCTTCTGATTCTCAGTTGTAGAAAATAATTTGATAGCTCATGGCAATGTTTCCATACTTTATAAAAAAGGGAGCAACAATAGTAGCAATAGGTTATCATGGATTTCTCTCCAGGTTCTGTTTTTAGAAGAAATTTCTCAAAGGGATTTTAAGGGAAATGTAATGAGGAGGAAAAAAGGAGGTTCAGAAATAGGTTAATTATAGAGGTATAATTTAGTATAACCTTTACTTTAAGCATGTAATTGTAGTTTCTAGAAAGCATATAATGGTTGAGGGCTGGGGGGAAGCAACAATACAAATTGGGATCTTTTCCTGTTGAGAATGTTTCAATATTCACGAGTTTTTTGTTATTGTGTTAAGAGCCGAAGGGATTTTTATAGGCTTTATTGACTTAAATGTACTAAATTCATGTTTAAATGAGATTTAGGTTGTAGAAAACTTGCAGCTTCATTGCCCTTTTGGGGGATCATATTCAGCAGTCTAATTAGTAAATTTTCTTAGTAACTTCGATGGTAACATGATCAGGCTTAGAGCTGTGTGGCTTATCTAGGCCAGTTAGGTGTTCTCTTACAGTCTTGCTCCTTAATTTACCTTACTCTTCTCTTTTCTTCATTTTTAAAAAACTCTTTCAGGAGAACTGGGGTCTAGACTTGAGTGCTGCTTGCTAAAATCATGGGAAAGCTCTCTGAGTACTAATTATCTTATTTAAAATAAGCGAATTGAACTAGATTCTTTATTCCTAATGTTAGGTCATCATATCTGGCACTGTTAAGGCATTGTAAATGATTACAAAAAGAGAAAAACAAGACCTGAGAACTGGAATGAGCGGAGAGTCCGCTCATTTCCAAATGTGAGAGAAACGACTGAGGCAAAGCATCGTTTGGTGGGGCTGATGTAGCAACAGCAGCAACTAATAATGTCTGTTGAATGCTTTCTATATGCTAGGCACTGTCCAAAGTGCTTTATGTAAATTAAATCCCTTTGACCTCACAACAACTCCGAGGTGGGTGTTTTCTGCCCCATTTTTATAGATGAAGAAACTCTGCTTCAGAGAAGTTAACAGATTTGTCCAGGGTCACACAGTGTTTAAAGTAGTAGAGCCAGGGTTCAAAGCGAGGCAGGCAGTCTGGCTTCAGACCCTGAGATCTCAACCACTGAAGTATGCTTCAGGATCTTGGAGCTGGGACAAGCAGTGCAGAGCCTGCTAGGAACAAAGCACCCAGCGTGCTATGTTCTGCTGTTTGTCTGATGTCTTCATTTAATGAATTGAGGCAATTACGATAATTGCTTGTGGAATTACAACTCAGATATTTTTAAAGAAAAAAATGTTAAAAATGGAAATCATTTTGCTTCCAGAATCTTAATTCTAATGTACAAGAGTATCTATATTGATACCTTACATTGGAACATTGTTGTATAATTTTTGCAAAAAAAGCCTTTCATATTTTATTATTTGACCCTCATAATAGCCCTGAAAGGTAGGCAGGACAATTATTTTCTCCATTTGCAGGATTAGGAAACTGAGACCCAGAGGTTTAAATGACAAGGTCGTTGAAAAGTGAAAAGAAACAGTTGAGGTTAATTTAATAGATTTTATGTAACCTAATATTGCTAGAATATTATTTTGACATGTAATCAGTGTGAAATATAAAGAGACATTTAACATTATATTAAAAATACTATTAGAAATCTGGTATGTGTTAATATTTTCACATCTCAATTCATACTAGTCACATTTCAATAGTCACTAGCCACATGTGGCTAGTGGCTACTGTTTTGGTCAGTGCAGACAGTTACTCTTAAAATCACTGACCTCACTTGGAAAATTCTCTTTTTAATAATTTGAATAATGTACCAGATCCTCAGACCAGCCCACAAAAACTTATTTTAAAGAAGTGGAACTCTATCAATTCCATTTCCTCCTAATCAGTTAGAAGCTCTTGGTTTCTATTACTTACATTCCTTCACTATTTTAGGTCAGTGTACTGAGGAGCAGACACACCTAGTGGTGTCTCCTTGGTGCCATTCTCTGTAGTTGACAGATTACTGAATGAGGTTGACCATTGTTCTGAAGCAAAATGGAGTTGTTTTTCCAAAGAAGTTGCCTGGCAGATATCCTTTATGTTTGTAAGGCCTAGAAGAGCAACATTGTATACCTTGGGTTTTAATAATGTGGTCATGGTTTCCATGCACTGAAATTGAGCTTCTTTTGGAAGTAAACTGTAAAAGAGACCAAGAGAGTTAAAAAAAAATTTTTTTTCAACATGCAAAATAATTTTTGTATTCTTTGGCTTCAGAAAATTATGTATTATTATTTAACATGACCTTTCTAATACTTAAAAGTGTTCATATGCTAACTCTCTCTAATGAGACTTGTTTTTTTACTATCAGATTTTGAAAATGACTTCTCAGAAATAAATGTTGTCAAGCTAGTTGGCTGGTCTTTTGGCATTGTCCTTCCATCAGTTGTTTTTTTTTTTCTT
>VBSM01002153.1:15935734-15946726 GCA_008086735.1 Cheirogaleus medius
TCTTGCTCTTGCTCAGGCTAGTTTCGAACTCCTGACCTTGAGCGATCCACCCGCTTCAGCCTCCCAGAGTGCTTCGATTACAGGCGTGAGCCGCCACGCCTGGCCACAATTGATCTTAATAGAAAAAATATTGATTTTTGCTTGGGTCCTCTGTGGTTCTTTTTGAGGCCCTTGGAAGTTTAAGCTATTCATTTTGAGGCAACTCGGCTGTCTTCTAGCCCCGTCCTCAGTTGTATCAGAAAACAGGGAGAGTAGGAGCAGGCGTTGGAAAGCAGTGAAAACAGTTCATGTGAGTTTAACTTCTGACACAGTAATTTTAATGAATTGTCAGATGTGTCAGAAATGACAAATCAGTTCAAAAATTTTTCCCACTCAAAAATACTTAAAAGTTGACTGTTTTTTAACTGTCATAGCAGCCTAACCTCCAGAAGTTAAATTTATTACTAATTTGGCTAAAGTGATTGTATATAGCTTTTCTTACAGAAAACTTAATTCATTTGAACCTTTATGATTTGTAACAATTTTTGAAGCCATTTAAACATATACAAAACTTACTAAATCCATTAAGTTGAAAGGTGACAGTTACATATAAAAATCATTTTTATACTAAAAATGACGAGAAAAGTACAGCTCCCGCTTTAAAAATTATATTGTCATACAATGATGTCTTCTATGCTTTGTGTCTAAAGAAACATTGCAGAATTTTTTTATTAATAAACATTATCAAGGACAATGGGGCACATCTGTGGGAAAAGCATGCTTTCTTTGCATATCTTTTCCTATGCAGTTCATCTAAGTGACAAATTCCTTATTTAATGAAAGCTTATATGTCTTATGTAATAGTAATATATGAGCATTTTATCATAACAATCCATTTATTTCAGTTTCATATTTACATTGTTTTTTGTTTGTTTGTTTTTATTTTAGGCCACTGAACAAAAAATCAAAGGTACGTTGTTTAAAGCTACTTTTTATTCTTTTTTGCATTAAAGCAAGGTTGTTTGTATGCATTTTTATTCAGATCCAGGTTGGGAGTGAGAAGAGCATGAAAGAAACAGAGGGTGGAAACAGACTTCTTCAGTGATACATATACATACCTTGGAGTCATCCTTTGGGGTTTTATGGTTTATCGTGGTATATATTACCACATTTAGAATATGCTGCCTCAAGACTTAACCTTACAACTGTCTCCTAGGATAAATACCACTTCCTAATATACTCCCTTGTTTTGAGTCTTTGAGCACATGTACCTTTTCTTTAGTCTTTCTTCTAAAAGTCTTCTTGTATGGGGTTACCTCTAGGACCCCACTCCATCCCTTGGGGGTTCTGCCTGCTTTATTTCTTATTCTCTGTTAACCCCTACTCCTTCTTGTAGGCATATAGTGACATCCCTCTCTATATTACCACTTAGAATAGTAGATTGCCAATTTTATGGCCATTGTGCCAGGTTGAACAACACCTAGTATACTCCAAGCAAAAAACTTCAGGGTGATAAAGAAACAGGAGCCTAATTCCTTTCAGGTCCTGAGTCAGGAGTCCTTCATCTTCCCAGGAGTTGACTATTTGGTAATGGAAGGTAGAAGGCTCTCAGATGCTGAACTTGTTAGGCCTAAGTATTCTGAATTTTGATTTTAAGCTCTATCAAAAAAGTATGATCTCTGCATTTGGTTGGTGTATGCACTCACAGTACTGCCTGTCTTTATTAGAGGTCAGTGCCAGTTAAGGTAACATTTATTAGGTTCACTTGTATAAGAGTAAGCAAGAACAGTTGTAACTTACATTTTACTGGAGAGAGAGTGGTGATGAGAGGATTCACCGAAACACAGTATAGTATACTGTAATTTGGGCTAAAGAGTCATAAGTTGTCCTGGAGCACAGAGGTATGATGATTAGCCTAACACAGGGGTCAAGGAAGACCTCTTTAAGATTGAGTCTTAAAAGATGAAATAAACTGGGCATGGTGGTGTGTGTCCGTAATCCCAGCTACTTGAAGGCTGAGACAGAAGAATTGCTTGAACCCAGAAGTTTGAGGCTAGCCTGGGTAACATAGTGAGACAACCCCATCTCTCAAAAAAGAAAGAAAGACAAAAAAAAGATGAAATGGCCAAAGACTGAAATGGCAACAGGATCAGCACAGAGAAAAGAAATCTTGTGATGTGATATGCAGTGGTGGTGTTCCTAGAGTATTAAATACCCAGCGATAAGTGGGCAGGGTTGAGGCTGAAGAAATAGACAAGGATTAGGTCAAAGAGGGCCTTACATGCCGTATGTACCAAGGAGCTTGGACTTTTATTTTATAGGCAGTTAGGAGCCACTGAAGAGCCTAAGCAAGGGAGTGACATGGTTTGTTTTTTCTTTCTTTTTTTAAAGCCAATAATCACTGTGCATGGAAAATACTGGCTGAAAGATGGGTAGGGATTTGAAAGAGCTAAGAGAAGAAAAGCATTCTGCATAGAGGAGGCAGTTAGGAACAGAGAATATGAGTATGCAGCTTTAGACTCGGGGTATTGGGAAGTGACAGAATATAGGCCTGGAGGTAGGGGGCGCCAGAGGGCTTCATGCTAGGTAGGGAGTGGAGAGCCAGCAAAGGTGCTTGCCTTTTCAGTGTCATGGTCATAAACTATGCTTTAGGAACATATCTTTGTCGGTAGTACCTAGTGTCACCAATAGAAGCAAGATGAGAGAGGAAGAAAGGAATGGAGAGGATAAAGAGGGTTTGAACTGAGATCTTGGCAGTAGGGGTAAAAGATGGATGGCAGATGCATGAGGTATAATTGACAGGACTGGCAGCAAGAAAGATCAGAAGAGGAATTGAAGGTAATATTGTGGCTTTGAACCTGGATACAGTAACAGGGATGTGGAACGTACGTAAATAGGAACATTGCCAGATTAGTAGGAACATAACCAAATTAATTTTTCTAAAACTCCTCTTCCTGATACCATGCCCCTGCATAGGCATGTTAAGTTGTCCCTAGTTGTTGGTGCTTCAAGACCCCTCTGCTTGGCTTTAATCTGACCTCCCATGATCTGTTTCTCATCACTCCCTTATTCTGTTTAGAGCCTTCTAATCTCTTTCATATTCATTCCTGTTTGTTTTTGATCCAGTTTCTCAGCCAAAGATGTCTTTATCATGCCTTTTTAAACTTCTCTTGAGTTCCTCTTCTAATGGGTCACTCCAGCTACCATCTCTCTCTCCCTTTTTAGTTTCTTAGAATGTTACGATATATCTTAAATTTGGGCACTTGATTATATTCTGTCTCAGATTTTTTGACTGACCCATGGATATTTGTTTCTTCAACATGATCTTTGGAAGGCAGCTATGTTCACCACTATACCACCCATACAACATGATCTTTGAGTACCTACTCTTCATATCATTTCCAAATGTAAATCATCCTTTTACATCCTTACATAAAATATGAACATATTTGGGTCTTGTTTTTAGACTTCTCCACAACTCTGAGAATGTTAGGCTGGATATATGAAAGTCACTTCAAAATGTATTATGTTGTTTTGCCAACAGTTTCACTCACTTCATCCTTCTTTTGACGGTGGCTACCTTCATAATTAGTTATGCTTTTCCTGGTTCATGAAAATGTATTGTTTTATTTTTGTGGTATGTATATGTCTACGTAGTGTTTATGGTTTGGGATTTACAGTGATTAGAGATTACAAACTGGAGACTAGAGGGGCACGTTTGGCCTACTCAGTGTTGGTTTTTTTACTAAACTTTTTATTTGGGGATAATTTTAGATTTTAAGAAAAGTTGGAAAGATAGTACAGAGAGTTTTCATGTATACTTCACTCATTTTCCACCATTATTAACACCTTACATTACTGTGGGTACATTTGTCAAAACTAAAAAACCAGCATTGGTACTAACTAAACTCCAGACTTTATCTAGAGGTCACTAGTTTTTCTAGTAACTACTTTCTGTCCTAAGATCCAATGCAAGATGCCACAGTGCATTTAGTTGTCAGGTTTCCCTGGTCTCCACAGTGTTTTTATTATTATCCTGTAAATTTTTAGTTGATTGCCAACATTTAAAAATCAGAAGAGCCTGCCTGTTTCAGATTTCCAGTTCATACTGTCAGCATCATTTTTGGTCCTTCTATACTATAGAATCTATGTAAAGACCAAGTTTAGCCACATGTGGCTGTCAAGTACTTTTGGGGCTAACGTGACTGAGGGACTGAATTTTTTAATCTTTCTGGACAGTGTAACTCTAAAGCCTTCTTGATGATGATAATCACACTGAGCATAACTAGTTGAGACTGTAGCACCTCCTATATAGAATTCTGTCTTAATGAGCTCATTTCTTTCTATGACTACTGACTGCCCTTTCCTGTTAAATAACTACTACTGTTGCTGCCACTCAATGGTAAAACTGTTTTTATAAAAGTTGGACTTTTATAAAGTGGCATAAATTAAAGTAAGTTCTTGACCAGCTATCTTAAATGAATACAATTAGATACTTATTTCTTGGTGGCAATGGATTCATGATTCATCTAATAAAACTGTGGACCAGTATAATGAATAACATAATGAAATTCTTGAAAGTTTTATTCTTGTTTTGTTACTTGAACTTTGAACAACTATAAGGAGCATGAATATTTGATTTTGAATATTTAAAATGTCTTTTAAAAATATGTATATTATGAGTGTCTCCTTGAAACAGCATGGTAATGAAGTGCCAAAAAATTTATAGTAAGATATAGAGATGGATAGATAAGTTTTCAGATACCCTGTGGCTTATATAATGTAAAGGCAGGGAAAGAGTTAATGTCTCATCTTCAGAATGTCTTTGGGAACTTGATTAAGAATAAAAATAATTTTTTAAAACAGCTTTGAACTCTGACACTGGCTTTTTTGGGAAGCAGGTTGATTGTACATTTCTTGCAAAAGAATAAGCACTGTTGATTTTTGACAGCTAATTTTCTTCCTTCCCCCTTCCCCCTTGCCTTCTTCCTCCACCCCCTCTCTCTTTCCCCCACCCCCAACCATATCATTGTCAGTGCTATCTTTAGGTAATTTCATGAGCAAGTTATATTCCAAAGAATAACAACCCCCTGAGCTTGTAATAGAGATGTAGGGAGCCTGGGGAGATCCTGGTGAGAAGCAGAAAAAGGGAAGAAAGGATTAAGATTTTCTTTTATTTTCTGATGATGAAATAGGGAAGCATAGTTTATTACTGCTGTTCTTTTTCTGGGTTAATTAAAACCATATGAAATTGAATCAGCATTTAAAACACAAGTTTTTTCCTGCCACAATTGGAAACTATTATTCTTACTCAATTCTAGCCTTAATATTTATCTTTGAAACACAATTTCATTCCTTAAATCCATTGCTCTAGGGAATGACCAAAATATTTCAGAGCTGCTAAGTTAGCTGCATGTCAAATCATGTTGGGGATATTATAGCTAACTTTGAGCACCTACTATATGCCAGGCACTATGCTTTATATATACTTCATTTAATCAAGGAAAATATTCTGAATATTTAATGAACGGGCACCAGCAATTCAGAATGTATACTAGAGCAGGGCCTTAAAAGCTTCTTAATATATTAAGAGTATCCCTTTAGTTACTGAATTTTGGGAATGTGTGGGACCCGGGGGAAGGGCCAGTGCAGCAGGCTGGGTACTCTGGGACTTCATGCAGTGGATATTTAAAACCTGATATAGGAGTATGGCTTCATCAGTGCGCACTAGCACAATTTAAGTAGTCTGCATTTAATTCCTTCAGCAGCTCTATGAAAGTAGATAGTATTATCGCCACTTACAGGTGAAATTAAGGCTAAGAAAAGTTAGATAACTTGTCTAATGGTTGTGCATTTCCTGAGCCAGCATTTGACTTTTTACTCTACCAGGCTCTACTGCTTCTATTTCTTTAAAAACAGCTCCCACAGATACATTGAAGACAAAATGGGAAGGGCACACCATTACCCATACTGCAATAGTAGTCATTGGATGAACTAAAACAACTCATCTTTTAAAAGTAATCCAGAAAAATCTTATAACAGATTTTATAGTATTTCCCTGTTGAGCACAAAGAAATAGGCCGGGCGTGGTGGCTCATGCCTATAATCCTAGCACTCTGGGAGGCCGAAGTGGGAGGATTGGTCAAGGTCAGGAGTTCGAAACTAGCCCTAGCAAGAGCGAGACCCTGTCTCTACTAAAAATAGAAAGAAATTAATTGGCCAACTAAAAATATATAGAAAAAATTAGCTGGGCATGGTGGCACATGCCTGTAGTTCCAGCTACTTGGGAGGCTGAGGCAGGAGGATCGCTTGAACCCAGGAGTTTGAGGTTGCTGTGAGCTAGGCTGATGCCATGGCACTCTAGCCCGGGCAACAGAGTGAGACTCTGCCTCAAAAAAAAAAAAAAAAAAAAAACCAAATAAAGAAATTGTAGCACCAGCATAATTGAATTCAGAGAGGATTGGACAACTTTGTAATGAGTGAGGGATTGGCTTTTAAATTGTTTATTACGTCTTTGGGTGTTGATGAAAATGAACAAGAGTTTTGAGGACCAAGCAAGAAGCCAATTCTAAAAGTTTTCTCCATGCTTTGGCCTGCACAAAATAAAATCTCTTCATGGAGCAAAACCAGAGTGCTAAATCATGTTTGAAGTGTCCTCGTTCCAACTCTAAGGGAGGTATAAAGGGAATTTTGCTTAAAAACCACACGGCCTCCATTTCATCATTCTTCAAAGGGTGGGCAGAGCCCCTTCTGAAGGGCTTGGGCAATAGTAAAGTCCATTTCCATTATGCTTATTGACTGATAAATTTTATAAAATCATAGCACAGTTTAACTTTCAGAATATGGCTGAGATGGCTCAGTTTGTGCCGAAGGAAGAAAAGTGTTTAATTTGTCCCCTTCTCGTTAGTAAATAGAGAACTACTTTTTTCTTTAAATCACACTGCCAGTATCAGCTGTGTTTCACTATCTTATGAGGCCATCTTGGGAAACAAAGGTAAATGGAAAATAATTGTGTAGTTATCCATTATTCCAAACTTAGCTTTTATAAAATGCTGTTGTTTTCTGAAATATTTATTGTGTGCTAAGCCTGTTTTATGAACTGTTATGGTCACTGGCGATAAGCATGAACAAAACAAACCCCAAGTCTCTGGTCCCACTGTACTTCCATTCTCATCTTTCCTTTATTTTAGTAAAGGTAAATATATGTTTAAGGGCCTTCATCTGTTTACCTGTAATGTCAGTTTAACACTTCATTTTCTCTGTAAGATCTTTTTACTTGTTGTATATATTTAAGGTGTACAACGTAATGTTTCGATATGCACACACATAGTGAAATGATTATTACAGTCAAGCAAATTAACAACATATCCATCATTTCACATAGTTACCTTTTTTTGTGGTAAGAACACCTAAAATCTACTCTTCGCAAATTTCCAATTACAATACAGTATTATTAACTGTAGTCCCTTGTGGTATAAAGACCTCTAGACTTATTCATCCTACATAACTGCAACTTTGTTCCCTTTGATCTACATCTCTCCTTTCTTTCCCACCCCTACCCCGTAACTATAATGCCATTCTACTCTGTTTCTATCCTTTTTTTTTTTTTAAAGTTTCCACATATAAGTGAAATCATGCAATATTTTTATTTTATTTCTGTGTCTGGCTTATTTCAATCCTCCAGGTTCATCCCCATTGTGGCAAATGGTAGGCTCTCCCCTTTTTTATGGCTGAATAATATTCCATTATGTATATATACTACAGTTTCTTCATCTGTCAGTGGACACTTAGCCTTTTCCATATCTTGGCTATTGAGACCAGTGCTGCAATGAACGTAGGAGCACAGATAGCTCTACAAGGTACTGCTTTCATTTCCTTTGGGTATACAGTAGTCCTCATGTATAGGAGGGATACGTACTGAAAGTACTGAACTCTATTATATACTATATTTTTTCCTGTACATACTTACCTGTGATAAAGTTTTATTTGTAAGTTAGGCACAGTAAAAGATTAATAACAATAACTTAAATAATAAAACAGAATAATTATAACAATATACTATAAAAAAAGCTATGAGAATGTGGTCTGTCTCCATCTCAAAATATCTTACTGGACTGTATTCTCCTACCCTATTTTAGGACTATGGTTGGCCACAGATAACTGAAACTTTGGAAAGCAAAACTGGGGATAAATTGGGAGGGCTACTGTATATACAAAGAAGAGGGATTGCTGGGTAGTAATTTTTTGAGAATCCATAAGACCTTAAGTTTCTCAATGATGAAGCCACCTACTATAATGAGTTTCAGGAGATTTGATGGCTTGACAGGAATTACTGTACTGCATAGATTTTCAGAGGCGAAAACCGAGGTCCAAGTAGGTTGTGACTTCAAGTGGATAGCATAATGGCACATAGAGAAAGTGATACTTGTGGGGAATATTGGGGTAAACACCAGAGGCCACTCACAGCTGAAAATGACAATCCCAGAGAGTCTGGTCACCCCATTTCCCTATAACTCATTTCTGTCATACAGGTTGGGTCGTTCTGCTGTTAGAATTGGGGCTTAGTTTAATGTTTTTCTCTATAGTCTATATAGTAGAAATCATGACTTTTGTATTATGTTATAGGCTGGTGTTATTAACTAATATTAGAAAAACCAAGTATGACTCCAAATGTGCCATGATAGTACTTTTGCTTTATGAGATATTTTGAAGACAAATGTGTGCTGACGTCTTTAAAATAGAAGCATAGATTCTTATTGACTTAAGAATTTACTAATAGCTGGTGTTTTTCTTCTCATAGAAGATATCTTTGCACTATAGAACAAATAAGATTAATGTAGCTCTGCACTAACAGGATGAAAAAAAATGACTTGGTTTTATGGGAAATAGTAAAATGACCATTTTTCCTTTTCTCCTATTGTGAAAGGAAAATGATTTACATAAATTTATACATGTAAGTCTAGATTTACATACTCAGGGAGGTTATGAAGAGTGCTGAAGACCCCTTTTTGCTTTAGGCAAGAATAATTTGCTTATAAATACTAATAAACTATTGAAATTGGTATAAGTGAAAGATTTTGTATTTTCAGATGTCTGTGATAAGACTGAGCAGGACAAAGGAGATAGGAAGTATGTATGAGAAAAGCATTAGTTTTAATGCCTATAAAATAATCTTTGAGGTGGTTAATCTACAATTAGCCATTCCTTTATTTTTAGAGAGTTTGGTTTTGCTCATATAATTAAGATAAAACTTCATGTATACTAGAAGGAACATTTGTTTGGGGGTCAGATTTGATTTTAAATTTCAACTCTGTCATTTACTAGATGTTTGAGCATGGGCATCCTTCTTCTGAACCATAGTTGCCTGTGGGAATAACATTTCAAATTTATAGAATCATGATGAGGATAAAGAGATAACAGATATTTTTCCTGGCATCTAGCTGATACTTGGTAAATTTTAATTTCCACCACTGGTTTTACAATATCCTAACAACCCTTCAGCCCCTTGAAACAACATGCCAGCAGTTTCTCCAGTTACTTCAGGGTTCCTCCCCACCCAGATGTGATTTGCTTTTTCCTCCTATTAAAGTAGAACCCAACCCAGCAAGGGTGAATCGCAGTGCAGTGTCTTTGCCATAGTGCAAGGAGTATGTCTTACAACATGAGAATATGATAAATCATCTTTATAAATTTGGCTGGCCAAAAGAAAGAATACAAATTTTGGCCAGCCAGATTTATAAAGATGATATTATTTTACCAATAAACAAATGTAATATTCTTAATCGCTTGGACTTTTTTCTTTCCTTTTTTAAATTTTTTTGTTTTTGTTTTGGTTTTTCTTGTTTTGGTTTTTGTTTTTTTGAGACAGAGTCTCACTCTGTTTCCTGGGCTAGAGTGCTGTGGTGTCAGCCTAGCTCACAGCAACCTCAAATTCCTGGGCTCAAGCGATCCTCCTGCCTCATCCTCTTGAGTAGCTGGGACTACAGGCATGTGCCACCAGCACCCAGCTAATTTTTCTATTTTTAGTAGAGATGGGGTCTCGCTCTTGTTTAGGCTGGTCTCAAACTCCTGACCCCAAGTGATCCGCCTGTGTAGGCCTCTCAGAGTGCTAGGATTACAGGCGTGAGCCACCATGCCTGGCCCTCTTTCTTTTTATGAATTGCCTGTTATTATTTGCTCATTTAGAGCTTGGGCCAAGAGTTTTTGTTGGCAATTTACATGAGCTAATATACTCATTAACATTTTATCAGATGTTTTTGTTGCAAATATTTCCAGCATTATGGGCTATATCATATGTATAAAGTCATCCTGAATATGAGATACCAGGCAGGAATATCTAAATTTTTGCCCCATGCCAGGCCCTGTAGGGGACACATGCACAGAAGATGAAAATACATGTTCGGAAGGAGGAAAGCAAAATTAAATAACATTTGCATTATTAGCTTGAACTTCAGTCGTAAACTGTAGTGACTGTTGAGTGCTTCCCTATGTTAGGCCTAGTATCCCTAAACTAAAACCATACTACTTTTCCTTAGATTAGGTAAAGTGGAGGTGAGGAGGATGGGAGGGGAGAGAATGGATACCTCTTTAATTTGTTCTAAAAGACAAATATTTTCCAGTTTGCCTTTTAATTTGGAATACACACACATTTGAAAAAATAAAATATACACCAATGTGCAGCATAATTTTATTTGATCAAACTCATCAATTTTTTCACTCTTTGATTTCTTGACTCATTTTTTTATGTTAAGCAAACCTACCGTTTATCCAGATTTAAAAAAATTTTGCCTGTGTTTTCTAAAAGGTATTTAAAACATTGGCATGTTATAGTATTAACTGTTTAATTTAGCTGAACTTTATTTTTATACTGTATATTTGGGACTTCTTTTCTAGTTTTAAAATCAACTAACCATCCTGTATTTCTTAACTAATTTACATCTTCAGTGATTTAATGACAATTTCTTTATTGTATAAATTTTGGGACCCTCTTGAATTTTTTTTTTTTTTTAATTT
>VBSM01002153.1:15946826-15991051 GCA_008086735.1 Cheirogaleus medius
TTGCAGTGAGCTATGTTGATGCCACTGCACTCTAGCCCAGGCAACAGAGTGAGATGCTATCTCCAAAAATAAAAAATAAAAAATCAGTAATAATAATAAATAAATAAATTCAGATTCTGATTAGTAAGTCTGTGAGGCTGAAGAATCTGTTACTCCTAACCAGGTCTAATTAAGGAAATATGAGGATCACTGTTCTGAAATTGTATGTTATGGAAGAGAGACTAATGGGTAATCTGACTTTTTTTCTTTTAAAGGGTATGCCTGTACGTGAAAAATACATCATCCTACTTTTTTGTATCTTATATATTTGGACAAGACTCAGTGAATGGATAGATTAACCAAAGATTTTGAAATTACCATATTGTGAATATTGTGGTGTCCTCCATCTCTGAAGGAAGATCCTGTACTTTAGAACAGATAGAAATTGCTCAGATATATTATTGAAGAGCAGAATTTGGTAATAGGATGATTTTATCTTGAATTTCATTAGTGAAGAAACTCAGGGAAATATCAGTGATCTAGAGACCTGGAGAATTGTATCAAGACAAATCAGGTGTGTTTCTCTTTGTGTTGATAATTTAATGTGGGAGATATTTGGGTAGAAGATAGAGTCCCTTGAGGGAGCAGAACTAGGTGCCTCCCCAGGACCCAGGAAAGTGTATACTTCCCATTTCTCTAGAATTTGTGAAGTGAATTGAAACTAAGTGAATTCAATTTAATATTTATTTTAAATTTGATAATGTGATTTTGAATTGATGTTTTTGGTATCTTGCTGTTTGCTATTTTTTCTTAGGGACTTTTAAACCAAAATACTCAGACTTGCTTGTGCTTATATAAAATATAAATATACTTTGTTATATTTCATTCTAGTTTTTAAATCTTAATTTTATTAAGTTTTCAAATGGCCATTTAATTCAAACTGTTTGCTAAAAATTAGCAGAAGTTAATGGATTGGCAAGCATTTAGTATTTTCCAGATCGACTACTGACACTTAAAGCTTCAGCCATTTATCCACAATAAAAATTCTATTGCTGCATCTTATGTTTATTAGCTTAAAAGCCAGACTTCCCTTCTGTGCCCTTTAGCATTCCAGAACTGATTGAAGTTAGTATGGGACAGGGAATGTATATTATACGGGGGAAGTATATTATAAATCATTCAGTATGCTTATTAATGAGCAAGAAGAGGATTTTTATAGAAGTATAATGTTTGGCCATGTTTTAAGTAAATTTGATTTATAAACTCATTTTAATTGAATAGAACTGCTCTTTGCATTGTTCAACTAGCTGGCTTCTTTCCCCTACTGCCCCCACTTAAAATATAAGGAGGTGGAATTCAAGTTATTGGGCCTCAAATACAAGTTGGACGAAGTTGGCAAATAGTACTTCTGATAGCAGTAAAATGATGCTATGTTTTTCCTCCATTTTCTACTGAAAGCTGCAGAGTGGGAAAGCAACAGAAGTTGGAAATACCTTTCTTTGGAATTTCTTGGTGTAGAGAAATTTATAATCTACTTTGAAGTTCTTACCAGGTTTGTGCCTTTGGAAAATCTGTGCCCCAGTGTGAGAATGCTGCCACTCTTCATCAGGAAACTGGAAGAAACAAAAAGAAACAATTTCACCCAAACTTATTCTTCCTCTGATTATTGGGCAGGTTTTTTAATGTCAATGTTGTTGAAAGCTACCTTATTATTTTAGTGGAGCAGCTAGAATAATTGATTTGAGAGTTTAAGATTAAAGAGAATATGTTTACCTATTACAAACATTGACAATAGAGAAGAAGGAGATAATATATGTGATGTTTCCTGATAAACAGTTGAATTTTAATGTGCTAGGTTATATTTTAACTTTTCTTCTATCTACAAGGATCTTATTTTGTGGCCCTTAATAGCAATTGTAATGAAGATTTTAAAGAATGTTTATAGATCATACTTGTGAAAATATCATTTGGACAGTTGTACTTTAAGGGTTTTTAAGCATCAAACATTCATTTTTAACCTAGTTATTTGAAATGAGAAATTTTGTCTTGTAATTTTTAAAAGCCTTTGTGATTTGTTAGTGAATGCTTTAGTAGACTTTTGTCTTGCTGATACTGCCTAATTTCATTTGTTTGAGAAGGTAGGAAATTTTCTTAATAAAAATAAAAGATACTTAGGAATATCCTATATTGTTGCTCTTGTGTAAGAATAACGTTTTCCAGGATCTTTCATTGGTACATACCATCTTGTCAGCAAAGAGCTTAACTTTATGGTTTTGTGTTACCTATATAATGACAAATATTGAGATTAGAAATAGTAATTCTAGGTAAATTGTAAAGTTCTACAAAAGCAGCCTTAAAAGCACTCTATATTCTACAGATGTTAATAAGTAATATTTTTAGCTGGTAGTTTTAACTTTTTCAGTCCTTTTAATTCAAATGCAAATCTATATGTGGTGTTTTTATTTTCTGGAGGTCACCTTAACACTTCATTCTGTTAAAGTGATGTGTTAAAATGGCATTTTGTATACTATGCCTATTCTGCCAGTATTTTAGAAGATTTACAGTGTAACCAATATGAAAACTATTATACAAAGCTAAATTGTAGACTTTGGAAGGATAGGAATAATCTTAAGTGCTTGGGGTATTAAGGCGTGGAAATTGGTGTTTTGGAGTTGGTAGTAATCAAAGATGATTGATAGCTGATTCATATTTAAATTGTTTCTATTAAACTTGTAGATAGTCAAAGTAAAGTTCATTTATTAAGTATTTTCTGAAATAAACTTACTAAAATGGCATAAAATGTTATTTTAAGGATTTAAAGAAGTAAATATTAAAATTGTGTTTTCACAAATTTAAAACTTGATATGTTGAGAACTTTAGATATTAAATAGTCTCCTATTTTTGGTTTTTCACTTAAATATAAAACAATTGCTATATTTTTTTCAATTTATAGGTTTTATTTTTTAAAACAGTTTTAGGTTTACAGAATGTTGTTTTTACATAAGAAATGTTAGAAAGCTCATAAAGTAGTAAAACTTAGCAAATGTTAATAATTTAATTGTATTATTGGGCCATTTCATTATTTCACAAAATGGGATGTCCTGATTTGGAGCACAATTTAGGAAAATGTTGGTTTGAATTCTTTGAATAAGTAATTTTTCCATTCTTAAAAGTTCAACTTGTTTATTTCTTAGCCAATTCAAATTTTTCCCCTCTCCTTTAAACTGTTAAATAGATGGGTTGGGTCACAGTATGGCAAAAAAATCTAAAAATATAACTTTTTGTTGGATATATATCTTTTAAACTAGCTAAGTGAAATTCTTTTTCTTTGAAACATTTTTCTCAGTATTATAGACTATGTAATGTTAGGGCTAATTAGAGAATCTTTTCACATTAATGATCACACTGACTGAACTTGTCTTGCTGTGTACATACTGGCTTTACATTTTTTTTAGAGCAGAGGTTTATTGAAAACTACAAATTTATTCAGCGGCATACTAACCAGTTACCATTATCGTCCGTACTCTTTCTCTTGATCAGTCTTTCTCCCTCTTCTTTACTGGTTCTTGATTATTCCACCACTTGAATGTTGATATTCCAGTGTTTAATCCTCAGTGTTGTTCTATATTGTTCTGTAGATTCAGTCATTTTGTATATGCTGACAATTCTTGAATTATTCATTCAACCAACAGTTCTTGAGCATTTGCTGTGTTTGGTATAGGGGATGCTAGTGATAAAGTGAAGGAGAAATAAGAAAGAACCCAGCTTAAAGAGCACATTGGCTGCAATGCAAGTGATTTGAAGAGTTTTACCAGAATGGAGGAGGGAAAATTGGTTGTCATAAATGCTTTTGAGATCAGCTCAATCTGGGAGAGGGTTTGATTACTTGTTTCCTAGGCAAGATGAACAGAAAGATTTGCAAGAAAAGTATTTAGGCACTTTGAGCAAAAAGGAATAGCATGAAAGAGCATAATACCCTTTGTGGAATTGTAAGTGTTTGGTGTATTTGTGAAAGAGAATGAAACGAATATGGATGTAGCAGGATATGCACCTGGGAAAATGGTAGAGAGGGGCCATGCCAAGGAGTTTAGATTAATTCTAAAAGTGATTTTAATATACAGATAACTTGGGGCAGGTAGATGATAGGTTTGGGGAGGTGTGAAAGTAGGCGGATCAGGTATCAAGACTGGAGTCCAGGAGACCCAGTATGAGGTTTTTGTAAGAATAAGTTGATGAAGGCCTAAATCACATTAAGGCATTGGAAACACAAGGATGCATTTGAATTTTATCAAGGAGGTAATCTATTGGGCCTGCTGGCTGACTACATGGAGAGAGATAGGGAGAAATTGGGGAAGATATTCCTGCTGGAGTAACTAGATAGTTAAGCCATTCATGGAAATGAACAGTTTCTCTCCTGCTCTGGCAGTTAGGACTTGTTCTTGCTTTTACTTCCCTTCTGTCTGCTGCTTAAACACTTTCTTTAGCTCTTTCCATTTCTTCTCATTCTACAACTCTAATATTAAACTTCTTTTTCCACCTGTATATTGAATCTTAAGTCCATATTTTTAGTGCAAACTTTTTTGAACTCTAGAACCATATATTCAATTGCATTCTATGCATGAATATTCCATAACAGAGGCTCTCGAAGTTGGTCTGAGGATAGGTTCCCTGAAACTCTTTCATGAGATCCATAAGGTCAGAGCTATTTTCATAACAAGAAGACTTTATTTGCCTTTTTCACTCTTGTTCTCTCACAAGGATATACTGGAGTTTTCCAGAGGCAGCATAATGTGAAATATCGTAACAAATTGGAGCAGAAGCACATGTGAGAATCCATCTGCTTTCTGTTAAGCCATATATTAAAAGAGACTTGCAAAAATGTAAAACAATGCCATGCTTCTCATTGATTTTGTTATGAAAAATACAGTTATTTTTCAAAAAGTATATTTATGTTAATATGCAGTGGGTTTATTTTTACATGAATTATTAAAAATTTTCTGCTTAAACTTATAATATGGTAACTATACATACATATGACCCATATAAACAAAACCATTTGGAGTTCTCTATTTTTAAGAGTTTAAAGGAGTCTTGAGCCCATAATGTTGGAAATTGCTATCCTTTACTAACAACAAACCTAATGATATCTAAAACTAAACTCATTCTTTCTCATGTACTTCCCAAAATTGATTTTTGTCTTCTATTTCATATCTTGGTAAATAGTACCACTGTCTGCCCAGATTTCAGGCCAGAAACCTGGGGGTCATCTTTTATTCCTCCATTTCTTACCCAGATGATAATAGTAATCACTGACATTTATTGAGTGTTAACCATGTGCTAGGTACTGTTTCTTAGTTCTTGGCATTCATTGTCATGTTAAGCTTCACAACAACCCTATGTGGTGTCAGTATTAATACTTATCCCTATTTTACAGATGAAGCAGTCGAGGCACAGTGTGGTTAAGTACCTTGCCCATGGTCATACAGCTAGTAAGTTGCAGAACTGAGACTTGAATCTCGCCAGTCTTTTGAACCTGCCATTCTTTGTTCTGGAACAGTTTATGTAAGATTAATATTATATGTTTCTTGAGGCTTCCTCCCAACTCCACTTCTCGTCTCCCAAAGTCATCTGGATCTGATGCTTTTTAGTTTTTATATTATTTTTTTTAGAGATAGGGTCTTGCTAGGTTGCTCAGGCTGACCTTGAACTCCCAGGCTTGTGATCCTCTCACCTAAGCCTCCCTAGTAGTGGGGACATGACACAGTGCCCTGTATTTTTTTAATTTTAAATTTTTGCCTAGGGCTTTTTGTAGAGATAAATCTTGGAAGACCTTTTCAAGGTTTTCTGTTATTATACTATAAGATCTTCTACTTCTATGAGCCTATTTTGGTAAATTATATTTTATAGAGTAGAGGCTGGAAAACTACAGCCTGCAAACCAAATCTGGCCTGGTTTTGTATATGAAATTTTATTGTAACATAGTCACATCCATTCATTCATTTACCTGTTGTCTATGGCTGCTTGTGTACTACTGTGGCAGAGTGAGTAGTTGTGGCAGAGACTGAATGGTCTGCAAAGCCTAATATCTCTCTCTCTCATCCTTTACAGAAAGAGTTTGCCAACCTCTGTCATATAACATTTTTTTCAATTTAGCTGGGGTTTAGGTTTTATTGGTATAGATGGTACATAGTATTTGTTGTCTTTCCAGCATCTATGTTTGAAGTTATGCCTTCCTTTTTTATTGCTAGTACAATTTTTATCTCTTTTTGTTCTCATTGTTTGGGATTACTAAAATTTTGACTGACTTACTGGTAACAGTGTTATGTTTGTGTTCCATCTTTTACTGTGCTCTCCAACAATTTAAATGTCATTAAACTTAGAGATACATGTTTCTTAATGGTACAGTAGTAAAAAAGATAAAATATGGTAGTATTGATCAATGAAACTATGTAGCCCTGAGGGGTAATTTCATAAATTCCTCCATTTCTTCTGTGCTAAATAATCTATTCAGATTTCTTGCCTCTTCTATGGCCAGTGTTAAGTTGTTCCTTCTTCCAGCTTTTCAAACTGTTATTTATAGAGTTGACTATAAAGAAGTATCTTAATTTTAGAACATCATTTCTTATTTTTTATTTTCATCTTTTAAAAAATATGCTAACTAGTATTTTTTATTCATAGAACTATGCCTTGGATTTGTTGGTTGGTTTTTAAAGTCATTGATTTTTGCTTTTGTTTGTACGAATTCCTTTTTTCTACTTACTTCAGGTTTTTTTTTAAAGCCTTCTTGAGTTGGATACCTTATGTCCTTTCTTGTTTGTTGGAAATAAGACTATGGAGGGTGGGAGAAAAAAAAATGAGACTATGAATTTTTCTTTGAGCACTAGTTTAACTATACCTTAAAATTATTAAATGCAGCTCTTTCACTATTTTCTTGACAACCCTGTAGTTTGGTATTTATTTCCTCTTCAACTTGAAATGTATTTAAGGTAGTTTTTTATTTGCTAGTTTTATAATTCCTAGTGATGTATTGTACTCTGGAAATATCCTCTGTATTATTTATAGTCTTTTCAATTTATTGATGTTTTCTTTAGTGCTGTATGGTGTGTGTATGTGTGTGTGTGTATGTGCGTGTTAACTTCTTAAGACTGTTTCATGGGTACTTGTCAAAAAGATGTTTTCAAGGTACATAGTATTGCTTTTTCTTAGTTTTTTCTCTTTCTCTGTCCATGTATTTTACACATTTTGATACTGTGAGGTTTGGAATATAAAAGTTTTTAACTGCTTGTATCTTTTTAGTTGTTTCTTTATTATCGATATGAAATTTCTCTTTATGTTTTTTTTTCCTCTTTGAATTTTCCTTTGATAGCAATGTTGTTTTCATTTAAATTTTCTTAGCATTTGTTGGTGGTATATTTTTATACTTTTTCTTTCAACTTTCCTGCATTGTTTTTGTGAGCGCTTTTTGCAAAGTATATTTCTTTTTTTTTTGAGACAGAGTCTCACTCTGTTGCCCAGGATAGAGTGCCGTGGCATCAGCCTAGCTCACAGCAACCTCAAACTCCTGGACTCAAGCAATCCTTCTGCCTCAGCCTCCCGAGTAGCTGGGACTACAGGCATGTGCCACCATGCCCGGCTAATTTTTTCTATATATATTTTTAGTTGGCCAATTAATTTCTTTCTATTTTTAGTAGAGACGGGGTCTCGCTCTTGCTCAGGCTGGTTTTGAACTCCAGACCTAGAGCGATCCGCCCACCTCGGCCTCCCAGAGTGCTAGGATTACAGGCGTGAGCCACCGCGCCCGGCCTGCAAAGTATATTTCTTAATTTTGTTTCTCTTTACCCAGTTTAAGAGGCTTATCTTTTAACAAGTGCATTTAACCCATTCACATTTATTGTAATACAGATATTTTGGGGCTTATATTTAACATCTTATTTTGTGTTAAACAGAATTTTGGATTTTTTTAAAATTCCATTTTCTGTGTCTGTTAAATGGATCAACTTTTCTAATTTTCATTTTTTCTCCCTTTTAATGGTTTGGGTGCCTACTGACATATGTATCTTAAATTTCTGACTAAACATATACGATAGCCAAAATTATTCAATATTTATATATTACCCAGCAACCCCTGACCCCCCACCTACACCTACTGTTAGCATCTCCTTTAGTCATACATCACTAATATATACCCCGCCCCACTCCATCCCACCTTTTTTGTTGAGACAGAGTCTTGCTCTGTTGCCCTGTGTAGAGTGTAGTGGTGTCATTGTAGCCCACTGCAACCTCAAACTCCTGGGCTTAAGTGATCCTCCTGCCTCAGCCTCCTGAGTAGCTGGAACTACAGGCGTGTGCCACAACACTTGGCTAATTTTCTTCTATTTTTTGTAGAGCTAGGGTCTTGCTCTTGCTCAGGCTAGGTATATCCCATTTTATATCTGAAATTCTACTTTAGATTATTTAGTTTAATTTTGTAATCAGTTATTACATTTTCTTAATGTCTTTACTGGTTTTAGTGAAGTTTTCTGGCCCCAGAAAAGAGTACCTATCTCAGCCTTGTTTTCCACATAGTATTTTACTGATGAGAAGTAGTACATCAGTTATCTGAGTTTGAAGTAGGGGTGGGATTATTGGGTGACAAATGTAGGTATGGCTTCTAAACTTCCGGTCACTTCTGATTTAGTGTTAGGGTTCTTATACATGTCTTCATGTAGGTCATTCACAGTGCTTGCATGTAGGCTATCTTCAAGTCTCTTAAATGTATAAAGAGCATTTTCCTATGCTTTCTCACATAAATAACACCTTCCTTGAGTATAAAATTGTCACAGTGTTATTTTTTTTAGAATGCTTAATTTTTTTAATAAAGTGGCAAACAAATACCATGCTGAGTCCAGTACTAAGCCTGTAAAAGCCAAGTTAGAGTTTTTATGTTCTCTATAATTTCATAGTTACATATACAGTTGTACCTCCATATCTGCGGGGAATTAGTTCCAGGACTCCCCATGGATACCAAAATCTGTGGATGTTCAAGTCTCTTGTATAAAATAGTGTAGTATTTACACATAAACTATGTACATCTTCCTGTATACTTTAAATCATCTCTAGATTATTTATATCTAATACAGTATAAATGCTATATAAATAGTTGTATTGTTTTTATTGTTGTTATTTTTAAAAATATTTTTGATCTGCGGATGGTTGAATTTTTGGATGAGGAACCCACAGATATGGTGGGTCTACTGTACTTTATCTTCCTTTGGTTTTGGAAGTACTTTAGAATATTCTAATGCCATATTGTCCTCACGAAATGTTTTTAATGGCTAATATTTGTTTATTACTGTGTAAGGCACACAAAGGAATATACATTATTGCTACATATTGGAAGCATTAAATTGTCTGGGAGACAAAATTTTCATATATAAAGTAATTAGGCCCAGAAAGTACTTTATCCAGATTATCAATAAGAGGCTTGTTAGTGTCAAGAAAAAGGGAAAGAATTACAAGCAACAGATAGAATGTTTGTAATTTTTTGTTGTAATTTCCCCTGTACTATAATTTGCTTGTATTACTTTGGAAAAACTGAAATCATGTTGAAAAAAATAAGGGTAAAAAAAATAAAAGTATTAGTGTGACTGATATAGACTAACTCCATGTGCAAAAGATAATAGGGAGGCTAGATTGTTAACTGAAGGGAGACTCTGGAGCTGAGAGTATGGAGGGGGGGAAGTTGGGCGACTGTTGTAAACAATACAGGTGACCACGGCTTTAATCAGAGCATCATATACATTGTAGGCATTTCATAAATATTTATCTTATTTAGGCCACAATAATAGCTTCTGTTTACTGAATGGTTACAGTATGCTGGGCACTTGACCAAGACTGTCCCTACTTTAAAGAGCATTAAATTATCTGGGAGGCACAATTATAGAGTAGAAAGATATAGAGATAACCCAGTTAGTGAGTGATGGGGCTATTTTAAATCCGGGACTGGAGCTCTTAACCCTTGAACAGAGTTTCTGTGTGTGTCCTCACCAGTAACATGGAGGTGTTTCACTTCCCTTATCTGGTAGTGGTATCTGTAAAGATGTATCAGAATTTCACAGAAACATTAAACTGCTACAAAAGTATTATTGTGCCAATTATTAAAGAATAGCCTTATGTTCTGTGCTTTATAAACATTAACACATTTAACCTTAGGATAGCCCTGTGAAGTATAGATATTATCCCTGTTTTACTGAGGAGATAGCAGGTCAGTCAGGTTTATACAACTTGCCCAAAGACACAAAGCTTAGTAAAGGGAGAACTGGGATTTAACCTAGGTCTGTCTGGCGCAAAAAGCTCATGCATATTCCATGCCATCTCTTTGTAGTTTTAGAGATTGGGTATATTTTCACTGGTTTAAAGCATTTCCATCCGTTTATTTATTTCGTTTCTTGTAGGAGTTCAGAAATTCACTATTTACAGTTTCTTATTTATTTTTCATATTTGCTTAAGATAGAGTATCCAAATTCTCTAATTTTGATTAATCTCATAGATTTAATTCTTTTATCTTTGTATTTATTTCTATATTCTGAGTTTGTCTTGTCTGATTCAGACTTTACATTTTAACAATAAAAACCATTATTAACTTTGCTTTTTTGTAAGGAACCCAGCAGGATATTTTCTACCCTTGTTCTTGTGTTGTCTTCCAGAGATTAAAAAATACATACCAAACATATTAAAAATGAGGCATAAAGAATAGTTACCAGGGAACTGAGGATTCTTGTAGGACTACCAAAAATTGATTTGCCCCATTTGTTTTTTTAGTCAGTGTGGGTTTCATGGTTATGTAATGAGTGCTTGTTCTCTGATCAGAGTATAATATGATAAGAGAGATAGCGAACATAAGTTGTCACCCTGGCCAAGGGTCTTTATGACCTTATTGGATAGGTAGTTAACAGAAGTAAAATTTGACTTTTGGCAGTGATTCTAAGAAAGCCTGAGTCCATGTATGAGGATATCCCTGCACACTTAAAGCTTCTGTTTCTTTAGGATTATTTTTCTTAGTGCCTTTGAATTTAGATGGCTTACTATGGAGGTATACTTTACTGGCTAATCTTTTCCACCCCTTTTCTTTTGTTGGGATTAGTGCCAGAACAGATAAAGCCCAGTGTAAGCCAGCCTCAGCCTGCCAACTCTAATAACGGCACTTCCACAGCAACCAGCACTAATAATAATGCCAAGCGAGCTACAGCCAACAATCAGCAGCAGCAGCAGCAGCAGCAGCAGCAACAACAGCAGCAGCAACAGCAGCAGCAGCAGCAGCAGCAGCAGCAGCAGCAGCAGCCACAGCAGCCACAAGCTTTGCCTCGGTATCCTCGTGAAGTACCTCCACGATTTCGCCACCAGGAACACAAACAGCTTCTAAAGAGGGGTCAGCATTTTCCTGTCATAGCAGCAAACCTGGGATCTGCTGTTAAAGTGTTAAACAGCCAGTCAGAAAGCAGTGCTTTAACAAATCAACAGCCACAAAATAACGGAGAGGTGCAGAACAGCAAAAACCAGTCAGGTGAGAGAGTTCTTACAGACTCAAACTTTATCATCATTAGCAGTATAGCAAGTTTATAAATTCATAGCTTTTTGGTGATGTATTTGTATTCATCAGTATCTGGGGCTTTATTATAATTCTGTACAAGGAGTTATGAATGGGGAATTTTAAAATATTTCCTGTAAGTTACCTGCCCATGCTACTTTAAAAATGATTATTTTAACCACTTACTCTCACTGTAGGTTTTACTCATATTAATAAGGAGCTTATAGCTTAAATTTACCATAAGACTATAGCTAAAATTGAATACTTCCCCCCAAGTCATGTGCTAAGCAGTTACACATATTATTGCATTTAATCTTTCAAGAATCCTGTGAGATGTAGTTCTTATCTCCACTTTTCAGTAGAGGAAATTGAGGCACCAAGACATTAAATAACTTACCCAAGATCATTCAGTTACTGCATGCCATAAAAAGACTGACACTCATGAAAATTATGTTGAAACAGCAAATGCATTCAGTTACTTGCCTCAGAATGGCTTTTCTCGGCGCAGTAATGATTGTAAAGCAGAAAATAGTACGTGATTACAGGTTTTCTCATGGTCCAGTTTGTTTCAGCATGTTCTAATAGGTTTTGATAGTTGGTTGGTCTGTCCATCCATCTATTTATCCAGCCATTTTAAAGCTTTACCATAAGCCAGATAGAGAGTTAGGTGGTAGAGTCGAGGGGAATCAAGGTTCCCATACACGAAAACACCTATAGAGGCAGTATAGCATACTGATGAAGAAAGACATCTCTAGAGCCAAATGGACCTGGTTGTTAAATCCCAGCTCCACCATATCCCAGCATGCGTGACCTTGGGTAGGTTACTTAATTGCTCCGTGTGTCTGAACAGCTTGTCCTAACTGTCCCAGATAGAGTTAATCACTTTTTACTCTATACTCTCTTATATATAGCAAGAACTACTCTGTACATTATAATATATTATGGTATTTCACAGCTAATAAGTAGCAGATCCTGGACTCACATCAAGATCTGTCTGACTCCAAAGCTATGCTCATAACCACCATGCTGTGCTTTGGCAACATGCTGGATGTGATAGGTAAGGAGGAAGAGGACACAAATGTGAGTTTTCTAGCATAGGTACTTAGAGCAGCACATTGTTATTGGAAAGGATACAAATTTAAGTTATCATCCTGAGTTGAATACTTATTTCCTACTTTCCTAGCCACTTATTACCTGTGTGAGTTTGGTCAAATAACTCATCTGACCCTCTTTTCTAATCTGTAAAGTGTAGACAGTAGTACCCAACCCTGCAAGGTTACTTTGAGGATTTATTTATATAACATGTTAAAGAAGTTAGCTTAGTGCCTAATGTTTAGATGCCGAATAAACTATCTTCCCCTTAACAGAGGGGGAAGACTTCTATAGAAAGACTTGTACTCTTGTTTGGTTTAGACATATTACATCTAATGCCAAGTATAGGTAATTAGTAATTTGAAGGTCATCTGGGAAGTCAGGTTGGAAGCAGATGTATTGGTTATCAGCATAACCACATAATAAAATATGTGGTTCAAAACCTTGGGAGAGGTTAAACAACAAATGTTTGAGTACTTACTGTCAGCTAAATAGAGCGATGTGATAATTAACAAAACAAATGGCGAGGTAGGATAGTATATTTAGAAAATATGTCAAATAATGCTTTTTCAGTTTGGGAAATGGAGAACAAAGCTACTTTTGAAATGGAAACAACACGAGTATAAGAATCTTCCCCCAAATGATCATGGGTCAGAAAAACCAAAAATGTTGCAAGTGTGTATTCAGATGAGAAGAAGGCCTTAGGCATGGGCATAGGAAGAAGTTTTCAAAAGAGGCTGAGAAGGAAAAAACATCCTGCCTACTTCTCAAAGAACTTACAAGGGTGGACTACATTAATGTGGAGGTTAAGATGGAAGTTAGGAGGGTATAGCAATCTGAGATCTGGAATTAAATCTCTAAACAACTAGAGAATGCAGATGATGAAGCCAAAGCATTCCGAAGAAGAACCAGATATGTACTTTTGTCTTTTTAAAAACATTTGTGAATCCAACTTACCAGCATATTTTACATATTTCTTTGTGGGTGCTACTATGAATGGTAATAGGAACTTTAGCCATAAAATAGACCATTGGGAGTCAGTGAAGTCAGAAGGCTTCTTAGAGAAGTTAGGTCTGTTCAGCTGCTAAAAAGTTATAATAATGATATAGTGACTAACCCTGTATTAACTCTTTCAATACTTATTTTACAGATTGGATAGTATCATCTTTATCTTACAAATTAGAAATTAGCCTACTGGTCAATGAAGAACAGTATATTAGACAATATAAGCAGCATGATCAATGGCCCAGAAACATGAAAATTGTTTGTCGTGGACTACATGTGGTTCAGAATTGTGAGAGCATAATCTGAACTGTTTTTATTTTTGTCTATTTTTATTTGGCTTTTTTATTGAACAGAGATAGTTAATGGAGTAGATGTGGCATTTAATGTGATACATAGAAATTCACTTAACAGCTTTCATGGTAAAACGGTGCTGAATATGCCTCCCTGTCTTCATATACAATAATACATTTCTCATTCAGAGAGTAGGGAAATTACCTAGATGAGATTAGGTTTTTTCTAAAGCAGAAGCCACAAACTAAATGTCTTCAGGGGCTTAGTAGGTGGTATATGAAGTAAGTGATGAAAAGGAGTGATGTTACCCATGGTAACTGTATTGTTTTTGTATCTTTCCTAAATACCCTTACATTCTTATTTATTTATTTATTTTTTAACCCTGTGCTGGTCAGACAATGCTACAGGCTATCCCTGGGCTTCGAGTTTGTGGCTGTGCCTCAAACAGTTATTGATGGCTTTAATTGAGAATTAAGATCTCTTTTTTTTTAGTTGACTACTTAGAGCCCTAAGGGGTCAGGCCTTGCTGCTGCCCAAGTAACCCTTGAATTTGGGGGGTTCATAGGCCATGTAATGAAGGATTTGGGTAGGCAAGTATGCCCAACAGGGCTGGCAGCAACATTGTTCTTATGGGCAAAAGTGTTCTGCGTTTTATTATCCAACTGATATGATCCATGCAGAAAAGTTAAACAGATGAGAATAGTGAACACTTGAATACCCTCCATCCAGATCCAACAGTTATTAACATTGTCCCATCTTGACTTCACACACACCTTTCTGTCTCTGTGTCTCTTTCTCATGTATATTAATACAACAAATGCACACGTGCATGTGTTTACTGTTGTTGAACCAATTAAAAGCAAGTTGTAAACATCATGACAATTTATTTTTAATACGTCCACAGGTAATTATCCTAAAAATAAGGATTGTATGTCCTATACAGCCACAATACCATCATCTCCTGTAAGCAAAAGAATATTAACAGTTTAACAACATCTTCTAGAGTTTGTGTTCATATTTCTACTGGTTGCCTCAAGAATGTATTTTTTTGTTTGTTCACAGTATGATATCATTTATATTTTACATATGCACGCACACTTCCTTCCCACCCCCCACAGGGTCTCGCTTTGTTGCTGAGGCTGGAGTGTAGTAGTGCAACCTCAAATTCCTGGGCTCAAGCAATCTTCCCGCCTCAGCCTGCCAAGTAGCTGAGACTACAGACATGCACCACAGTGCTCACCTAATTTTTAAATTTTTTGTAGAGATGAAGTCTCATTGTGTTGCCCAAACTGGTCTCATACTCTTGACCTCAAGCAATCCTCCCACCTCACCTTCCCAAAGTGCTGGGATTATAGGTGTGATCCACCACGGCCAGCCCATTCATATAAAATGTAAAGCATGCAAAACAACAGTGATTAGTATTGGGATACCCACTGGGGAAGGAAGGAGATGGAATCAGAGAAGAGGGTACATGGGAATTTTTTCCTGCTATATTAGTAATGTATTTCTTAAGGTTGGGGCATATGGGTATTTTTTATATTACTCTTTATAGCCTTTCCTATGTTAGAAATATTTCTTTTATTTTTAAAAGAAACTCAAAGGACGTTTGAGGTATAATAGTGAATGACCAAGAACTGGAATGTTTTAACCAAAAATGTCAATGCTACAGTTTCTGGAGATGTTTCAAAATTAAAATACAGTCTAAGCACCTGTGCTCTTGCTTTGGTTTTTTTTTTTTTTTTTTTTTCCAATGCATTTTACATCTTTGCTATTTTATAACTTGTACTTCTTGCTCTCAACTTGCACCTTCCCCTTGGTCTATAAACATACTCAAATCTCTGCTGTCCTTAAAAAAAATTCCTTTAAACCCACATATCTTGAGGCTATTACAGAATTTCTCTCCTTCCCTTTTTTCCAGAGTTCTTGAAGGAATAGTCTAAACTTGCAATTTCTAATATATTATGTCAGTCCTTCATAATCTGGCTTCTGCTCACTGGACTAAAATAGCTCTACTACTAAAGTCATTGATCTCCTGAATGTCAAATCCAGACCTTTCCACTCCCACCCCCCAATTGTGGTTTTAAAACAGTCTTTTTCATTTTTATCTTAGTAGATATCTATATTTTTTTGTTGATTATTTCCTCTTTCTTAAAGCTCTTTCATTCCTTGTCCTCTATGCCACTGTATATCCCTTGTTTTCCTCATGCCTCTGTGCTCCTCTTTTGTGTTTCACATAGTTTTTCTTGACAAGCTCTCAGGTTTTATTTTCTCCCAAGGTTTTATTTCAAATCTCCCCACGTTTTAGGTGCATGTTTTCTGGATGTCTTCAGCTGTTGTTGGGCCCCTCAAATGCAACACATCCAAACTTGAACTCATTCATTTTGCCCCCATACCTCTTCCTCCTTCTGGGTCCTTTTGCTCAAAAGATTGGTACTCCCATTCATGCAATCACTCATCTAGAAACCTTGAAATCATGCTTTATTCTTTCCTCTCCTTCATGTCTCAAAGGCCACTGCGTTTACCATGCCCTACTTGTTTTAGCTCCAAAATTTGTCTTTGTGTTCTCCTGTCTCCACTTACTATTGCCATCATTTGCCCTGGTTGAGATGTTCACCTTCTGGTCTAGAGCAACATCTCCAAGAATGTCTTCTATAGCTGACTGCCTACCAGCTTCACCTTGTCTCTCAAACCAGAAGCCAGTGGTATTGCTTTTGTCTTCTTTAATCTAGAACAGCAATTGCCTTGGGGTCTAGTTTAGTCCAGCTTTATTGGAAGACTGCCATGCCCATTCATTTACATGTTGTGTGTGGCTGCTTTCAAGCTATGATGGCATAGTTAAGTAGTTGCCACAGACCATCTGGCCTGCAAAGCCTAAAATATTTATTAACAGAACCTCTACAGAAGTAGTTTGCCAACCCCTGGATCAAAGGCTATAACTACTGAAAGAGACATTTTGAACTTTCATACTTAAGAGCTATTTGAAATTGTACATCTAAGGTTGTTTCATATTCTCATTGGTACCATCTCATACTCCTTGGAAACACTGTAAAACCTAAGTATCATTTACTTTTGAAGCTCTCCCCCTTCTGGCAAAATTGGAAGTCTTCAAGGCAAAAAGCAAATATTTACATGTTTTGTTAGTTTACATGCTATATATTTTATAAGAAGAATGTATGAGTTTCCATGGATATAAAGTCTTCCTGAATAAATTAGGTGGTTCCTTTATAAATCACTTGAATTATCATGAGTCTTTGCTCTACCTCCATCTAACTTGTTTGATCGTTTTGAATAGATGTTGAGATGTGGTACTGTAGCTGCCCCTACTTCTCCTATGGGAATTTCGTATGAGAGTAGGATGCCAATGATGTTTTGGATTTCAGATGTTTCTAAGTAACTTGCAAGCTTCCAAATCTTAGTTTGCCTACATCATTGCAGTGTCTAAAAATTTGTATTTTGCATTGCATTCAGTAAAACTCAACTGCCCCCTTTCTTCCTACTAGTGCAGGGATTTTCAATCTTACTGTTTCTCACTATTTCCTAGAAAATTTGAGTGATAATCTTATATTTAATGATCTTATGTATTTATCTTCTAAATCAATTAAAACAATGGATTTTGGCCTCCTGGTCTATAAGGGAAATGTACTATTTGGCTTCCTCCAACTCTGGAACAGTCTCTCTCTGATTCTGAAACATTTTAGTTGTGATTCCTGAGTAGTCCTGTTCTTTTCACTCTTTTAGTTATAATATTGTCTGTCGCCACTCCCTCCAAACACCTTTTAATTTTTCTTTCTAAACCACAGCCTTCTTTATAACCAAAAGTGCCTTGTAACTCATCCTTGGTAACCCAGTTTTTGAAACAGTCTAATTTAGGTTTTGGTTAAGTGGCTTCCAGATTAAAAACGGGTTTGAGCTAGTAATTACTGATGGCAACTCTCCTTATTTTCTTAAAATACATAGGAAGATAGAGCAAACGACAAACTTAGACCACCGCCAACTCCAAACCAGGTCATGATCAGAATCTGAAAACATTTTTCATTAAAAGTAATGGCGATAGAACTTATTTGCAGAATGTATTCTGGTGTTTTGCTTTGGTTTTTTTTTTTTTTTTTTTTTTGAGACAGAGTCTCACTCTGTTGCCCAGGCTAGAGTGCTAACTCAGCAACCTCAAACTCCTGGGCTCAAGCAATCCTTCTGCCTCAGCCTCCTGAGTAGTGGGACTACAGGCAGATGCCACTATGCACAGCTAATTTTTTCTATATATTTTTAGTTGTCCAGCTAATTTCTTTCTATTTTAGTAGAGATGGGGTCTCACTCTTCCTCAGGCTGGTCTTGAACTCCTGACCTTGAGCCATCCTCCTGCCTCAGCCTCCCAGAGTGCTAGGATTACAGGCGTGAGCCACCACGCCCAGCCTGCTTTGCTTTTTGATGTATTCTGACATTAAAATGTTTCCCTTTTTTAAAAATAAGTAGTCAAATCTGTCATGTAGGTATTAAAAACTATTATTCATTGCTAACTTCATGGTTTCATCTTTTAATGCTTTAATCATTTGGAATTATTTTTGATATATTGTCTCATTTTAAAAATATTTTCTAAGTGTTGAATATCCCCCACTGATTTAAAATACTAACCCTTGATATATTATCTTTGACACATACTTGCATCTGTTTCTGGGTTACTATTTCTGTTCAATCAAAGTGCTTATATACCCTGGCAGTGCAGTGCTGCTTAACTGTTGCATGGTAATGCAGATTCTCTCCTTCATAAACTCCTCTTCTTCAGTGATGATTATTCTTCCATTCGTTTTATAGAATTTTGAAATAACCTCTAATCATACTACAGACTCTTGTTAACAATTTCTTATAACTGAATTAAGCTTGGAGCATTGTCACATCTTCTTATCCCAAACAAGTTTGTATACTTATTAGTTGCCTTCTATAGCTTGCGATAAAATTTAAATAAATTTAAAATTCATGAAAGACTTTAATTTTATTAGCTTTATTTCATGTTATTTTATGGCTGTTAGTGGTTAGGATCATTTTTCTATCACATTTTCTCATTGATTATTCCTGGTGTATAGTAAAACTATTGTTTTTTATGTGTTTGCCCTTTTTGTCTCTATTCCATTATCTTTTTTATTATTATTTTTTTTTCCCCCACTGGGCTCATGTCTTATATTCCATTATCTTTACATCTCCTTTTTGAGTCATATTTCATCAGTTAGTACTTCCAGCATAGGGTCAGATAGTAGTGTTGATGACAAGTATTCCTGTCTTTTTCTTGTCATTATGGGAATGTTTCTGGTGTTTTGCTGTTACATTCTGCTTCTGGCTCAGTTCCTTTATTTTCCACCTGAGTAGTTTTGTTTGAGATGTCCAGTCTTATTTTCTTCCTTCTGCCTTACAGAAGTAGCAACACACACACACGTATGCACATACACATTCACACGTATAGGCAATTAATAGCAGCATAAATACTTTTGTAAAAGTCCAAGAGAGGACGATGATGGCTGGACTGTGTTAGATTTGGGGGAAAAAAGGTATAGATTTGGGACTTGGTGATGTTTTGGATTTGATGTACACAGGGAAGAATAATGGATAAATTCTAGGTTTTAGGATACTTACCAAGATGAGGAAAACTAGTACAGAAGCCGTTCTCCTTACTCCCCTTTGGGAGGAAACGTCTGTTGGAATGTAAACCCAGTAGTTAACCTTCTGTTTGAAATATCTAAGTGGAGATTTTAAGTAAGCAAGTTATTAATGATTTCTCATTTTCTTCTTCATGAGGGAGACATGGTGGAATGCAAAATGTGGTTTGGAGAGAGGACTCAAGAATGATGATAATCATTAGCATGCATTAATTAATGATAATAATAGCCTTCATTTATTAAGCACCTAATCTGGATCAGATATGGTTTGAAGCACTTTTATTTATTAGTCACTTAATCTTCACAACAGTTGTGTGAGATTAGTACTGTAATTTACAGATGTGGAAACTAAGGCACAGAGAGATTGATCTTACTGTGGTCACACAGCTAGTAAATGGTGGACCATCTCTTAAACCTAAGCAGTCTGACTCCAAAGTCTGTGCTTTTAATCACTACATCAAACTGCCCTTTATGGAGCACTTATTTGCAGCCAGCACTGAGCTAAATGCTTTATATATAATAGTATAGTTAACAAGTATGATTTCTATTCTCGTTTTACAGATTTGATCATACAGAGTCCATACTGGAATCTAGGTGTCTCTAGAGTCCCAGCCATGTTCTTGGCCACCTTGTTTTATGAAGGATTCTCACGAATCCTGCCTTTCTCACTTGATTTTCCATAAGTCTTTGAACCTTGATTTCCTTATCTGAAAGTGAAGGTAATCCCCGTGGTCTAGGGGATTCAGTGATCAAAGTGTGTATCAAGGTCGTGATCCCTCGCACTGAAAGCCAAACATTTGTTAGTGTCACTGTTGGTGCTGGTGCCGGTGTTGGTATGTTGATTTGTTTTTACCCAGTGAGACTGACTTTTTGTTACCCTTTATTTCATGATAAATCCTCCTCATGGGTACTGAAACATGGTGCATTTTGTCAGCATAAAGAAATGATTTTTAAACAGAGTGGAAATTAGAGTCACCTGTGGAATTCTAAAATGTATTATTTGATGAATTATATATATATTTCTGGTCTTTCTCCAGTCACTTTTCCTGTCACCCTTTCTAGCTCACCATCTTTTGCTTTGTCATGATTGTGCTTCAGAAAAAATGATGCAAATTGAATCTGATTTTCCATATTAGCAAATCATCCTACAAGTGACTTTCATTTATTTCCTAGGCCTACAACTCCTGGAGATTGGCTCATTAGGTCTGGGACATGACTGGAGTGTGTGTTTAGAAGTACAACACGTGATTCTGATTCCTACTCAAATAGAGAACTACAATATAAGCAACTCCCTCAAAACAAACTATATGCATATATCTTATGCAGGTTAATGTCTCTGAGGAAATTCTATCCACCAGATCCTTAAACCAAATTATAGTAAATAATCTGGGGAACTATCAGAGCACGAGAACTGCCCCTACCTATGGTAAAATAACTAGATAATAATATATAACAGTAAGTCTAAGATTATAGGATTGTCTGATTGGTCAATAATGGTCTCCAGTGTCAGCAGTTGATTTTTTGATCATAATAGTTCCGTGATCTCCAGCATATCAATTAACCATTATTTTTCTGTTGTCTCTTATAAACCTGGCTATGAAGATAAATAAAGAAAATTTTATGAGGGGGAGTTGAACTAAAAATATTCTCACCTGGATGTAGTATTTCAGGTTGAATATGGGCACTAATGAAATGGAAGTATAATGGAAAAGACCTTGGAATTCTTAAAACATTTTATAATACCCAAAACAGTTGTATGGAAAAGCTGTACTAGAAAATGGAGGTTGAGAAAAGATTCCTAATATATTCCTAATACATTTCATCAAGTTTGGGCTATTCACTTATCCTTACCCATCTGCATCTCAGCTCTTTCTTTCCCATATCAAGCTTCTGAGCCTGGGTTGCTCCATTATCCTAATATATCACTACCTACCAGTCTTTCTTGACTCTAGAATTCTTTTACTTACTGACATGTTAATAGTTTGTTCATTCAGGAAATATTTATTGAGGGGCTGTTATGTTCTAGGCACTCCTGTAGGATCTTATGATAATATTAGTGAACAAAGCATCAAAATTCCCTGACTTTGTGGAATTAGTGGTTATGAAAAGTTGGTAGCTGGAAGATAACTAATGCCCCTGTCAAGTGTCATGTCTCGTATGTCAAGTATCATGTCTTGTTAAAGTTAAGGAGCCACATATATGCATTTTCTTAGGTTATTTAGTGTTGTTTTAAAATTAACTAACACTTTATAAATAGTTGTACTTCTCCTTTATTCTAGATATAAACCACAATATTTCAGGATCCCATTATGAAAATTCCCAGCGGGGACCTGTGTCTTCTACGAGTGATTCTAGCACAAACTGTAAGAATGCTGTTGTAAGTGACTTTTCTGAAAAAGAAGCATGGCCCTCAGTCCCTGGCAGTGATCCAGAGTTGGCTTCAGAATGTATGGATGCTGATTCTGCTTCCAGTTCTGAGTCAGAGAGAAACATCACTATCATGGCTTCAGGGAGCACAGGTGGTGAAAAAGATGGCCTTCGGAATAGCACTGGACTCAGTTCCCAAAACAAGTTTGTAGTTGGTAGCAGCAGCAATAATGTGGGCCATGGAAATAGTACTGGGCCATGGGGTTTTTCCCATGGGGCCATAATAAGCACATGTCAGGTCTCTGTGGATGCTCCTGAAAGCAAACCCGAAAGTAGCAACAATAGAATGAATGCTTGGGGCACTGTAAGTTCTTCATCAAATGGAGGGTTAAATCCAAGCACTTTGAATTCAGCTAGCAACCATGGTGCCTGGCCAGTATTAGAGAACAATGGACTTGCCCTAAAAGGGCCTGTAGGGAGTGGTAGTTCTGGCATCAATATTCAGTGCAGTACCATAGGCCAGATGCCTAACAATCAGAGTATTAACTCTAAAGTGAGTGGTTCTTCTACCCATGGTACCTGGGGAAGCCTTCAGGAAACTTGTGAATCTGAAGTAAGTGGTACACAGAAGGTTTCATTCAGTGGTCAACCTCAAAATATTACCACTGAAATGACTGGACCAAATAACACTACTAACTTTATGACCTCTAGTTTACCAAACTCCGGTTCCATACAGAATAATGAACTGCCTAGTAGTAATACAGGGGCCTGGCGTGTGAGCACAATGAATCATCCTCAGATACAGGCTCCATCAGTTATGAATGGCACTTCCCTTTCTCATCTAAGCAATGGAGAGTCAAAAAGTGGAGGCTCTTACGGTACTACATGGGGTGCCTATGGTTCTAATTACTCTGGAGACAAATGTTCAGGCCCTAATGGCCAAGCTAATGGTGACACTGTGAATGCAACTCTAATGCAGCCTGGTGTAAATGGGCCTGTGGGCACTAATTTTCAAGTTAACACAAATAAAGGAGGAGGTGTGTGGGAGTCTGGGGCAGTGAATTCCCAGAGTATGTCATGGGGAAATGGAAATGGTGCGAATTCTGGAGGAAGTCGAAGAGGATGGGGAACCCCTGCACAAAACACTGGCACTAATATACCCAGCGTTGAGTGGAACAAACTGCCTAGCAATCAGCATTCCAATGACAGTGCAAATGGCAATGGTAAGAAGTTTACAAATGGATGGAAATCTACTGAGGAAGAGGATCAGGGTTCTGCCACATCTCAGACAAATGAGCAAAACAGTGTGTGGGCCAAAACAGGAGGTACAGTGGAGAGTGATGGTAGTACAGAAAGCACTGGACGCCTTGAGGAAAAAGTAGCTGGGGAAAGTCAGAGTAGAGATAGAAGAAAAATTGATCAGCACACATTACTCCAAAGCATTGTAAACAGAACTGACTTAGATCCACGTGTCCTATCCAACTCTGGTTGGGGACAGACTCCTATTAAGCAGAATACTGCCTGGGATACTGAAACATCACCTAGAGGGGAACGAAAGACTGACAATGGAACAGAGGCCTGGGGAAGCTCTGCAACACAGACTTTTAACTCAGGGGCATGTATAGATAAGACTAGCCCTAATAGTAATGATACCTCATCTGTATCGGGGTGGGGCGATCCCAAACCTACTCTGAGGTGGGGAGATTCCAAAGGCTCAAACTGCCAGGGCGGGTGGGAAGATGATTCTGCTGCTACAGGAATGATCAAGAGCAATCAGTGGGGCAATTGCAAAGAAGAGAAGTCTGCATGGAATGATTCGCAAAAGAACAAACAGGGATGGGGTGATGGACAAAAGTCAAGCCAAGGTTGGTCTGTTTCTGCCAGTGATAACTGGGGAGAAACTTCAAGGAGTAACCATTGGGGCGAGGCTAATAAGAAATCCAGCTCAGGAGGTAGTGACAGTGACAGGTCTGTTTCTGGTTGGAACGAACTTGGTAAGACTAGTTCTTTTACTTGGGGAAATAACATAAATCCAAATAATTCATCAGGATGGGATGAATCTTCTAAACCTAATCCTTCCCAGGGATGGGGAGACCCTCCAAAGTCTAATCAGTCTCTAGGTTGGGGAGATTCGTCAAAGCCAGTCAATTCTCCAGACTGGAACAAGCAACAGGACATTGTTGGATCTTGGGGAATCGCACCAGCTACCGGCAAACCTTCTGGTACAGGCTGGCTGGGGGGACCTATACCAGCCCCAACAAAAGAAGAAGAACCCACAGGCTGGGAGGAACCATCCCCAGAATCTATACGTCGCAAAATGGAGATTGATGATGGAACTTCAGCGTGGGGAGATCCAAGCAAATACAACTACAAAAATGTGAACATGTGGAACAAAAATGTCCCAAATGGCAGCAGCCGTTCAGACCAGCAAGCACAGGTACATCAGCTGCTACCATCTGCAAGTGCCATCTCAAACAAAGAGGCAAGCAGTGGATCTGGTAAGTTCTTATTTTATGGAGTCCAGTGGTTTTACAAAATGCTTAATATTTTGAAAGCAAGCTTGTTTCAACTTAATGTTATTATAAGATTTAACAAAGTATTTCGATATGCACACAAAGGCCCTTTTTTTACTCTAATCCAGAAGAAGCTGAGGAAAATTGTAGAGGCAATTTTTACCATCAGGGAACAGAGCTCTGCCTTTGGCAGTATTGCGAATCCTACATACTCCATTCTGTATTGGGAATGCAATAGATGGCAGAATTGGAAAAGTGGGGACAAGTGAGCATGCTGTGCACTTCTCTGAGTTTTTGCAAGTTAGGCTTTAACTTTTTGGTTTTATTATTTGACTAAAATATCCCCAGAAATAAAACAAGTAAGTACAGTATACTCTAAACATTAGGGGTACTATATTTGGCTTTAGAAGAGATTTTTTTAAATAGATAAGAAATTCAAGTTTACTTAGATACTTAGTGTGTATTGAAAACATTTGACAGTAATTTTCTAGTATATTCTCACTTTCCTCTCTTAAAACGAATGAATTCCTATCTCTGCAAACTATACTGGTACCAACATTTCTATTACACGTGATTGGCATGCATTGTCTTTGTTAATAAAAGTTTTATTGAACAATAGTCTCATTGGACATAGAGATAGGAGTGCTTTCATGAACTAAGTTTTCATCACCTCATTTTTTTTTTTTTTTAGTCTAAGTATAGTTTATTGTGTTAATTTAGGCTTGATTCTAAGAAGAGGCCGGTATGTATCTAAGTGGAGGCCTGTTTGCTTTGGTTCTTTTAAACAAAATATGTTTATGGCTTTGATTTTCTTTGCTTTGGACAACCTCTACCTAATACTTCAGATTTTTAAATAAGTGTTATCCAGCATGTATAAAAGTAGGCTGCTTACTCATCGTTACTTGTAGTTGTTTATTCAGTACAGTAATGTAGAAAGGTTTCACTTTTGGTAAAAATGTTATTCACACACTATTCTCCAGCTTCATCACCTGCTTCAGTTCACTAGGCTTAGTTCAGAATGACTTGACATTTCCAGGAATTCAAATCCTCAAGGGAGGATGTTTTGCCATAATTATTCAAAAATCAGCTCTAGGCACAGAGGGCAATTATGAAAGAAGAGGTTAAAAAAAAATTCTTCCCATATAGTTATATTAATGGGAAATGGTTTATCTTTTTTACATGAAGCAGATACCATCTTTTTGCCTATCACAGTATCATTATTTAGTACATAAACATGAAGTTCTTCATCCTTGGTTCCCTAAGTATTCTTTATTATCCCTTATTCTACTGTACCTCCTTACCATCTATGCTGATGACTTCTTTTCCCACACTTTCTAAAGGCTGGGGTGAGCCCTGGGGGGAGCCTTCTACTCCAGCCACAACTGTGGATAATGGTACTTCAGCATGGGGTAAACCCATAGACAGTGGTCCCAGCTGGGGGGAACCCATTGCTGCGGCATCCAACACATCCACGTGGGGCTCCAGCTCTGTTGGTCCACAAGCATTAAGCAAATCTGGTAAGTTACTGAGAATCCCTGGTAGCTGTTTTGTAGCAGTGGCGATCACTCATTGACTATAATTAAATAATTGGATAAAGTTTCTATGTTATTGATAATGTAGCCATATAATATGATATACTAGATATTTAGTATTTGGCTCTTTGAATTTGTAAACAGTTTTCTTTTTTATCTTTCTGAATTTTCCTCTTTTCTCATATTTCTTAGAACTATAACTATTAATTTGCACGTATTTCACTAAATCTAAATTATATTTTTCTAAATTAGATTTTCTAGAAATAGTCTTGCAACATTCATGCCATCCAACCTGAGAGACTGAATAGTGTAGCCACAGAGACATATATCCAGACTCTCAGATGATTCCCTGAAAATTATACAGAATTAGCATAGTTCAGAAAGGACCCAGAGATTCAGGTTAACATTGTCATTGTCCCATAGATTGTGTACAAGATAACCTATAGGAATCCCAAAGGCCATATGTGGAGATGTGATGCTTTCTGCTTATGACTTTGAATGCTCTTTGGCCACTCTGCTTGAAATATATATATCAAAATTGATCCTTTCAAATTTCATCTGTCTTCTTTGTCTGGTGCGTCACTATGGAGATTGTTAAGTGGGTATGAACAAGAATGCCACCATTGTCCATGTTTAGGAACCCTGATTTGTAAAGGCATGGAGAAGTTTTAGTGACTTTTTTAAAGGCACTTTTAACTCAGTATAAAACTTACCTTCCTACTATGCAAACTTGGGAAGGGAAATAAAAGTATGCTTTATTTTTTGTTTTTAGGTGTCCCCCTCCCCCCCCACCCCCCGCTTTTTAATGTGTACTTGTCCTCCCGAAAGAATTGTTTTATTTTAAAGTATGTTTCTCTTTGTGTCACAAATCCACAATCAGGGCCAAAATCTATGCAAGATGGCTGGTGTGGTGATGATATGCCATTGCCTGGAAATCGCCCCACTGGCTGGGAAGAGGAAGAGGATGTAGAGATTGGAATGTGGAATAGTAATTCATCTCAAGAGCTTAACTCATCTTTAAATTGGCCACCATATACAAAGAAAATGTCATCGAAGGTAAACATTTCAAGGGCAAAGCTCTTGAAACTTTAAATTCCAAAGGTAGTTTACCCACAGAAAATTAATCTTTTGTCTGCCCATTTATGGCAGTCAGTACAGCCCAGGCAGTCCCCAACTTAGGTATAGCCATTTGTATGGGCAGCCACCTAGAAAAACATAAGACCACAGGAACTTCCTTTCTCCCCACTGCTACAGCTTGGGATTTCTCTCCTCCTCCCCCTCCACCAGTGCTGCCTGGGACAACCCCTTACCCCAGGGTGGTGCCTGCAGTGGTGAGGATGAAGAGAAGGGCAAATCTCCATGTTGACTCTTTCCATCCCAGTGCCAGTTCATCTCCCATTCCACCTCCTAACCTGGAGTCCCCAGTCTCCCTTTTACCCAGAGTCATCTTCCTCCTCATTCACTTGTCATCATTGTCCCTTCCCAAAAGGTCCTGTGACAAAAATCCCTAGGAATGGACTGGGCTTGATTTTGCCTTTATACATTGACAAATCACATTCCCAAACCTGGTTGTACATCAGAATTCATATGGCACTTGTTTAAAGTACAGCTTCTTAAACCCTAGGTCTACTGAAGTTTTGGAAATCGAACCAAGGTTTTTGTCCTAAACAAGCTCCCCAAATGTCTCTGATATATAGCCAGGTTTAGGAACCACTGATTTAGAGCACTGGCTCTTCAGAGGTGGTATTGGGGGCTGGTGACATGTTCTCTTGGAGACTGTTTACAAAATATGTGCCCAGTCCCCCAAGTGATTCTAAAATGCCTTCTCCACCCTACCTGAGAATATTGCCTTTTGAGGGACCTTAGAAGTCAAATATTCAGTGGGTAGCTGGACTACCTGACTACCAAGTTCCCTCCCTTTTAATCCTGGGATTCTAAGTCTAGGACCTACCATTTTCATTTAAAAATTTTTTCATTTGGCTGAATTTGCCTATTGTCTTGCCATATAGGTTATGAAGTGCTTTTACATGTTTTACATAAATCATTGATCCTCATAACCTTCTAAGATAAGATACTGATGAGGAATTTGAGACTGGAAAAGGTGGTGACTTGCCCAAAGTTATATAACTAGTAAGTGACAGACAAAGGACTTAAGTTTAGGTCTTCCAATTCCAAACCCTGTGTTCTTCCCACTGGACCATGCTGTTTTATGACTTTGTCTTTCCTTACAGGGTCTGAGTGGCAAAAAAAGGAGAAGGGAAAGGGTGTGTAGCCTTTTTACTCTTTCTCCTTTGTTTCTACTAGTAAAAATCTTTAGAAAGCAACTGCAAACATTTATTTAGCCTCTGCTGTGTGCCAGGTACTGTGCTTGGTGCTGGGGATTCAAGTGCACTAAGATATGAGCTACACCTTCAAGGAGCTCATAGTCATATGGGGCATTAGAAGAACTTCAAAGAGTGTCAGCTTAAATCTGGAAGATGCTTGGGGTGGGATGTGTTAAGGAAAATAATAGTCCAGCATAACTAAAATGTAGAATTTCTAGAAAGAAGTGATAAGAGATTTGGCTCTGTAGTTAGATTAAGGACAGATTGTAAAGTGTTTTCAATATCATGCCAAAGAATTTGAAGTTTCTTCTGTATAAAATATGGAGCCAATGAAATTGAGTAAAAGACAACTTCAGTGGATTTTTTAAATTATTAATTTTTTAAAGAAAGCCAACCAATGAGAGTATAAAATGTAAATTGGAACAGAGGAGAGATGAGAGTTTGGGATCTCAGGAAGCTTCTGCATTAATTCAAGTTAGAAAGGAGGGCTTGAATTGGGAAACAAGAATGAGTGTATAGTGAAAGGAACTAATTTGAGAGAAAAACTTGGCAACTAGTCAGATATTTGGATGGGGGGTAAAAGAGGAAAAGGAATCACAGACAACTTCAGAAACCTCGGAGAGGGTTAGGTGCTTGCTTCAGAAACCTGCATTTAGGGGGGAAATTATGAAGCTGTGTTCTGTTCCACAGTCAGAAGGAATAGGTAGTAGCAAAGGGAAAGGGCAATTATGACAACAGACTGAGAATGGTCCTGTGATCTCCGCATAAATGAGAGACCTAGATCTCTATGGCTTCCAGCCTCCCTATCTACCAGACTGCTGGTCACAGACCCTTCATTCTCTCAACTCAGTATAGTTTCCATACCACCCATACCCCAGGCCAGCCACAGAAAGCCAACACTAAGTGGGAGGAATCCCAGCTTCAACTATTGCTGGGGTGTTATGTTCTTGGCAACGCAAATAAAAATTTTAAAATACTTCTTCATGTGGAAACACATAGTTTTTTTTGTTTTGTTTTTTTTAAGTACAGTGTACTTAGCATAGTTAAATTGTGGGTTAAATTCGCTTCTTCATACCAACCTAAGAACCTAATTGCTATTTTTTACTTTGGTTTGGAGTGAGAATTCTAAAAATCTAAATTATAATTAATCTTATAAAACACAGTCCATGTGTAAGTTGAAAACTGTCTGATAGACAGTTCTCCCTTATTCAGAGACCCTTTTTTTCACTATTTGTGGGTCATTGAGGCCTTTTGCTTCTGTCTTTTCCTTCTGACTGCTTGCCTTTAGAGATTTCTCTGTACATTACAGCTATACCAGAGGACTGGAGCAAAGGAAGTTGAAAATCAAATAAGTTGATTTTTAATTGTTAACAACTCTAATAAGAGTTGGTTGGAGGAAAAATTATTGGCTAAAAATGAGAGTTGGGAATTGTCTTGAAGTTTTATTAATCCATCACTATTCCCAGATAAATAGATATGGCCATGGCATCTTTTCTACTTTTTTATTTTACAAAGGGAATGATGAAAGGTGGAAACAAACAAGAAGAAGCATGGATAAATCCATTTGTTAAACAGTTTTCAAATATCAGTTTCTCGGTAAGTATGTTTCCTTAGCAGCTGCCTCCTCTTTTTATGGTATTTTATTAAAATTTATCCTGATTTCCTTTTTTTTATTTTCTTAAGAATTATTCTTAATCTTTGAGTCCTTATGAATATGCTTGAAGCTAGAGTAAAGCTGACCTTGAAACCTTCTTTATTTTTATCGTTTTAGCTAAAAACTTTGATTGTGTGTCTTATTTTAAAATTATATTAGGCAATAAATAATTGAGCTTTATGATCCATTTGAATTTCACATAGTAAAATACAGTAAAATTCTTCATTTTTCATTTGTTTTCATTGATAAATTAAGGTCTGCTAACATATTGCTTTTTCTTTCTTCAGAGAGACTCACCAGAAGAAAATGTACAGAGCAATAAGATGGACCTTTCTGGAGGTAAGAGAAAGTTAAATCAGTTTGAGTTTATATTCACTGATGGGTAGGCATATCTGTGACATGAACCTACTGGTCCTAGACCAGGAGAGAGGAGATCTGTGTGGCCCAAATCTGTGATTAAATGTGTTTATGTGCCTTTAGAGTGCAAATCATTGTGCAGAGCTAAAGCAGTGGTGATACTATTCTGATTACCTTAAATATAATCCTGTCAAGAGTGAATTATCCACATTAGAGAGTATTTTCTTCTTGACCAGGGAACAGCATGTATGAATACCTAGAAAGACAGAGACATCTTAGACTATACTGTAGGAATGGCAAGTAGTTCTATATAATGGGACAAGAAATACAGAATTGGTGGTGGGGGCTGGGGGATGATGGTGAAACTTCACTAGGTGGATGCTAGAAAAACTAGGCGCTAAGTCATGGGAACTTAGGGATCTGAACTTTATTCCTAAAGTATGGGGTTAAAGAAGCTTAAGCAGGAGAATGACATGGTTTGGATTTATATTTTAGAAAAATAATCTTGGGTATAGATTGAAAATATATCTTAAGACAGAAAACATTGGCAGCAGAAGACAGATAAAAAGTTGCTAAAGATAGTAAAGCCAGTTAGAGATTTGTTGCAGTAGCCAGTGATTATTTTCAAAGCTCCAAGCTAAGACAGTAGATGTTAAGAATCTAATTCAGTAGAGATATGACCTACAATCAGCAAAAGTTGATAACCAATTTGAACTAATTTGTTATGGAGGGTGAGGGAGTGGGTGATAAAGGATAACTTGCCAGCTTTCTTGCCTGGACAGTCTAGTAGATTGTGGTGCTGTTGTATTAGTCTGAGTCCAGTCAGGAGAGAGAAACTCTACAGTAATTTGAATAGGGAAGGTTGGTTTAAAAAAAAAATTTTATGAAATTTTAAATTATTATGGGTAATAGTAGTTGTATATATTTATGGGGTACATGTGGTGTTTTGATATAGGCATACAGTATGTAATGATCAAATCACTAATTTAGCCATCACCTCAAGCATTTATCCTTTCTTTATGTTAGGAACATTCCAATTCCACTCTGTTAATTTTTTTTAAAACATGCAGTAAGTTATTGTTAGCTATTATTGTGCTACCAAATACTAGATCTTACTCATTGTATATAACTATATTTTTGTACCTGTTAGCCAGCCATCCCCACTTTGTCCCCCACTCCCTGCTACCCTTTGCAGCCTCTGGTAACTATCATTCTACTCTTCATTTCCATGAATCGATTTTTTAAAATTTTAGCTCCCACAAATGAATGAGAACATGTGACATTTGAACAGAGAAAGTTAAATATGAATATAAAGAATTATTAACTCTAACAAGGAATTGGAGTAGTGAGGCACTGACTAGTAAGAGGTAACGAGAACTCTAAAGAATATATGAATAGCAGATAGAAGAAGTCACTAAATTAGGACTGACATAGCATGCCCAAGGAAGAGCCCTCTTCCCTCACTGTGGTGCCACGACAGTGGAATGATAGGAAACCTACCAGTGAAAGCAGCTCAGAGGAGATGTGTCTCACTGGAGACACCCTGCTACCAAGATGCCAGAGAGGGTGCTGGTAGAAGCCACTGGCCACTGATGAGCCAGCATTGTAGGAGCCTGGTGCTAGAAAAGCTGCCTGTGCTGTAGGATAGAGCACACCAGAGCCAGAAAACCAAACTTGCCTCTTACAGTGTCTATCCTACATACACCTTCTACCTACAAAGCTTCAGTGCCAACTGGCAAAGGAAAAAATATGTATATGGCCCAGATCCATTTTTTTTTCACAGAGCAGTCAAAAAGGGTGAATTTGGAGCTGAGAGGAAGTAAGTCAGTGAACAGCACGGTTCACCCAACCTTTTACTGCCCACCTTCCATGTGCACTCTTCTACACACATTTAAAGTCCAGTACAATGGCAAAACAACTATTTTTGTTCTTAACAAGATACACTGTTCGTTCTTACAAGCGAAGAATTTTTTACCCTCTCTCCAAAATGAGGAGATGTATAGTCCCAAGAATCATTGTATTCATCACTGGCTGTATTAATTATCCCTTACATTCAGGCACAATTTGTTACCTGAAGATTAATTTACAAAGTTAACCAACAACTTGTGAATAAAGTAAAAATGGGTAAGAGAAGAAGAAAATTGTTAGAATATATAAAACACATACGTGTAACAAGCAATAGAAAACATACAAAGCTACTACCATTGGTATTTCTGTAATTGGTCACAAACCATCATTGGTATCTGTGGCCTCTTTCATACCTGTTCCAAACTTACCCCACTCTCAGGTTCAACTTCAGCTGCTCTGGGTGTAGTGACCCAAACCTTCATTCTTGAAGGGTCTGAGCCCTCAGTTGTCCTGCCTTTTATGGTTGCTATAGTTTTTCATTTTCCTTTGTTGGTGGGCATGGAAGTATCAAGAATCATCCCAGAGAATACGCCTGGTTCCACACAGTCTTCACTGCCTTCATTTTGTACCAGGAAACTAATTTCCCCTTGGTAATCAGAATCAGTCACCCTAGCCAGTAGACTAGTGCCTTATTTTGCCTGCTAGTTCATGTCACAAGGAGTGCAAAATGTCCAGGTGGTGGTCTTCATCTTCCAATATAGTGGAACCATAGTTATCTTTTGTTGGAAGTATTTTCTCTCTCAAGGATTAAATTCTCCAAACCAGCAGAGTTGGTGGAACAGGAAGCAAGAAATCTATGTAAGTGGCTTATTATGTATAATTATGAGAGAAGCCACTCCTACTTTCCCCTTTTGATTCCCTGGCCTATGTATTCTGGTAATAGGGGAAACACATACTGCACCCTGTAAGGCAGAAGCCCATCGTTTTTTGCAAAGGGTTATTGACGTTCAAGGGAGGGCTTTTAAACAAGTGCTAAAAGGTAGATTATTCGGATGCCTGACCCATAGCTGAAACAGTATTTTAGGAAACTAATGGCATTTTAAAAATGTACCTATTTTAAGAATTTTTTCCTTTTCTACTTCCCTAGAATGAGGGTAGTATGGGTAAGTATTATAGTGGTGGCAGACATCTCAAAAAACAGCAGTTGCAAACAAATGATGGATGAGATTTGAGAGGATTAAGAACATGTAGAGAATGAGGAATAGGGAGGTGAAAAACCTATGTTAGAAGTGATAATGAGGCATTGAAGTGAATATGCCTAGCAGGCAGTTAAAGATGTGGGACTGAGCTCAGTTGTGAAGTCAAAGCTACACATTTGTATTTGGGAATCACTTGAATGGGAATGACTTTTGATACCTTGATAGGGAATGGTCTAGGGGAAGCAGCTATATAGATAGATAGTCAAAAGACTGAGATGCTAAGCCAACATTGAAGAAGCAGAAGGGAGCGGGCTGAGCTGTGCACAGAAAGGAGAAACCAGAATGGGCAGATGGTAAGGATGGGGAGGGAGAGAGCATGGTCCACTCTGAAGATTTGTTGAAATAGGATGGTGGCTTATGGGCTGGGACTGGCTGTATCAAGCATAGAAGATTTTGCAGGAGGGAAGTCTCCATGAGAGAAGGTCATTTCTTTTTGCAGAACAGTCAGAATGAGGAGAGTAACAGACTTAGCAAGGCCTTGGAGAAGGGAAGTTGTTACCCTGTCTGGTCTCTAGTTTCCCCACCTACTAAATAGGCACAATAACAGCACAAGCATTAAATTAGTACACATAGAGCACTTGGAATGGTGCCTGACATATACTAGGTATTTATTAAATGGTGGTTGTGGTGGGTGCTGGTTATTGTTTTTGTTACTTGTTAATAGAAACTTATCTTTATTATAAAGTCAAGCATGTTAGAGATGAGTGTAAATGTCTTAAGTTATGTTGCCTAAGAAGTCTTTTGAAAATGAGGTGTTAGCCACCCTCTGTTTATTAGTCTTTTCAACTTAATTGGTTCAATAAAATAATACTATCTGCTAAACCCAACTTGTGAGGAATGCAAGATTTATGAAATGCAAGTATATTTTTCATATATCCTTATTTTGGCAGAAGTTATTTCAGTTTGGAAAGTATTTTTGTTTTTGTTGTAAATTCATCTGAAATCAATTAGGTTGTCTTCCTATTTGATAACATAGTCTCCTGCATTTGTTAGGAATGTTACAAGACAAACGAATGGAGATAGATAAACATAGCCTAAATATTGGTGATTACAATCGAACGGTCGGGAAGGGCCCTGGTTCTCGGCCTCAGATTTCCAAAGAGTCTTCCATGGAGCGCAATCCTTATTTTGATAAGGTAAGATTTTTTTACCTTTATCTCTGTGACTAATAAGCCAATACACTTAATAGCATAATTTTCACATTAATATTTTAGAACATTTTATATAATTTAACGTGTTATATTCAAGTACTAAATCCTGTTACTGGATTTGTAGCTCATTGTCTTTTCATGTCTCAATTTAGCATAGGAGTTGCATTTATATTTTCTTCTTAATCCCATAAAATATGTTTGGCTCTTTTTATGTGCTCTAGAATTAACACTAATCTGATCTCTTCTGTTTTCTACTTGTTTCCTGTTGATGCTGGAATGTCATGTGACTTCTCTTCTGTTCCTGCAATGATTTCTCCCTTCCACTTGTTTGCTTGGCTGGTGTTGCACATCTTTCTGTCTGTCCACTCAGGATGGCCTTGTAGCAGATGAATCCCAAAACATGCAGTTTATGTCCAGTCAAAGCATGAAGCTTCCCCCTTCAAATAGTGCACTACCTAACCAGACCCTTGGCTCCATAGCAGGGCTGGGTATGCAAAACTTGAATTCTGTTAGACAGGTAAGTCCAGGTGTGTATTTTAGGCTCTCTGTTGAATGATTTGTATTAGTAATAAGATCTCTCTTACCTGTAGTTACTGTGTTTAAATCAGTACAATGTGGTAATGAGATGTTGGTCCCTAAAGAATCCCACTGTTATCTGTTATTTGTTTTTGTAGAATGGCAATCCCAGTATGTTTGGTGTTGGAAACACAGCAGCACAACCCCGGGGCATGCAGCAGCCTCCAGCACAACCTCTTAGTTCATCTCAGCCTAATCTCCGTGCTCAAGTGCCTCCTCCATTACTCTCCCCTCAGGTAAATAAGCTTTCCTTATATTCTCTTCTGCTTACCTGGAAAATAACTGTGAATAATTTTATATTTGAATGAGATGACTATTTTGTAGTAGCTAGTTCACAGCCAGCCGCATCTTTGAGATTTTAGCAGAATGGCTGGAAGCATCTTTGAGATAGAGCTAGTTCTGAATTAGCTATTACAAAAGGATGTAGGAAGGATGAAGAACATGAGTCAAGGACAATTTAAATCTAAAATTTATCAGATTCTTCTATGAAACATCTTGAGAGGAGGACATCTCTGTCATCTTTTACTTAACCCAAGAAAAAATACAAGTGAACGATAAATTAGTAAGACAAAGACCGCAACCCCCCAATGAATAGTCTATACACTTAATTATTCTGTTGACAATTTAAAATACCAGTACATATAGCTAGTTAGAGCTATTTTATCGTTATTAACTTACTATTGTGATCCTAAGGTTCCAGTTTCCTTGCTGAAGTATGCACCAAACAACAGTGGCCTGAATCCGCTCTTCGGCCCTCAACAGGTAGCCATGTTGAACCAGCTATCCCAACTAAACCAGCTTTCTCAGATCTCCCAGTTACAGGTAAGTAGAGTAATAGTCTTATTTAGTACAACTTTATTGAGTGTCTCCTGTGTGCCAAACATTAGACTCTGTGCAAGAAGTTATCACAGTAAACAAAACAGTTATAGTCATAGCCCTCATGGAGCTTACAGTTTGTCAGGGAAGACATTGTGAACATCTATGAGGAGTGTTTTGAAGAATGCTAGGAGAGGAGGCCCAGCCAAGTCGGGGCGGGGCGGGGGAGAGGAGGGGTAGAATGATCAGGAAAAGTTGCTCTGTTGAAGTGAAAGTTTAGATTGAACTAAAGACTGAGTTTCAGTAGAATGGCTGGAATCCAAAGAGTCCAAGGAAAGATTGTTCTAGATGAGTCAGGATGTGCCAGCGTTGGCTAGATCAAGTCATGCCTCTGTAGGTCCATCTGCTGTAGTCATTCTGAAGCATACTAGTGTGTAACGGTGTGGTAGTGACAGCCTTTTTGCCATCTTCCCTCCAGCGATTGTTAGCGCAGCAGCAAAGGGCGCAGAGTCAGAGAAGCGTGCCTTCTGGTAACCGGCAGCAGCAAGACCAGCAGGTAGATCACATCCTTCCACGTGCTGTGCTGTCCTTTATTTTGATAAACTCTACTTCTATCGTTTCCATTTTAATAAGAGATTGGAAATGTCTTTCTTAAAATAGAATTTTTTTAAAAATACAATGAAGTTTGTTTATTAAATTGCTGTTTACTCATGAATCATATTGACTGTTATACTGTGATTGTTCACCTTCCTGCTGAGAAGAAAGTGAACTCAAAAATGAAGAGGAATATGTAGGTATCTCTAAAGACTTTTTTCCTCCCAATTTTCCCCATTTTGTTTTAAGGGTCGACCTCTTAGTGTGCAGCAGCAAATGATGCAACAATCTCGTCAACTTGACCCAAACCTGTTGGTGAAGCAGCAGACTCCGCCATCTCAGCAGCAGTCACTCCATCAGCCAGCCATGAAATCTTTCCTTGACAACGTCATGCCCCACACTACACCCGAGCTGCAAAAAGGGCCATCACCAATAAATGCTTTCAGCAACTTCCCTATAGGTGGGTTTTCCCTTGGCCATAACATCCAGCTGATGCTTGGGTGTCACAAGCATGCATCCTTCTTTCTTACCCTTACAGTTCTGTTCCTTCGTGAAGGTTGCATTGGTCTTTTAGCTGGTCCCACTCAGAGAGTTGCCATCCCCTCTTCTGAGTTTCCCCTTATCTTCATGCTTTGGGAATGGTGTCTCTCCATTTAAGATAATCACACTATTTCAAAAATTCCACACTCATTTAAAGTGGATTAAAGGAAACTTTTCATTGTAAGACCCAAATATCTTAATTGTGTTAATAGAACATGAATGGGTAGGGACGGCTGATGTTACTGTTATTGGAAACAGCACACCAGAGAATTATTGAGCAGTGCTCTTTTGGGGAAGCAGCTAGGAATGTCATAGTCACATTTACTAGTTTTTAGAACTTCACATTTTAATTATTGGCTAAATATTTATAAATGATCACTGGTATAAATAAGGATAAATTTCTATTTTTAGTAGAGACGGGATCTTGCTCTTGCTCAGGATTGAAAAGGGATTGTCTTTATTATACATGGAGTAGTTTCCCCCACCCCTTCCCTTTTTTCCTGTGTCTCAGGCTTTTATTCAGTGTGTGGAAATTTCAGGCTTGTATGTCTTCTTAGGTCTCCCCCTTTTTTATGCCCTTGATTATATTTTGACTCTTGATTGTTTGTACCCTGTTCATTTTGCTTTTTCTTTGTCTCTTTTCCTGTACAATGGTTTCTTAGAGACCAGCTTTGTTGGTCGCCAGCCAAACTGTGTTTGAAGACCGTTGGTTAACTAGCACATTCTAGGGTGTGGGCAGAGGTTGGGACATGCTGTCGCTCTTGCAGGTGCTTCACTCTGACTGAACTGATTTGGCTCTCCCTGGTATTGCAGTGGACTCTTAGCTAGGACATAAATTGCACTTTGAGTCCTTGGGATTATTAGCAGTCTCCATACATTTCTAGAAACAGCTCCCTTGGTAGTTACCACTGTGGGTGAATACTGTAGAAGCAATTTGCTAGTGATTAGGTAATCTAAGAGACAACAGTATAGTGGCAAAAAAATACCCAACTACATTGACAGGTTTCAGTTTCACCAGTGAAGGGAGGTGGCTCTTACTGTTTGACTACACACTTGACATATCAATTGGGCCAGGGGATATAAGCATGAGATTTCCTATCCTGTCTGGCTTTTCACCAAGGCATACTTTTCCTTGATTAAGAAAGCCTTCCTAGGCCAGGTGGCTCACATCTGTAATCCTAGCACTCTGGGAAGCCGAGGTGGGCGGATCACTCGAGGTCAGGAGTTTAAAACCAGCCTGAGCAAGAGCAAGACCCCGTCTCTACTAAAAATAGAAAGAAATTAATTGGCCAACTAAAAATACATAGAAAAAATTAGCAGGGCATGGTGCCACGTGCCTGTAGTCCCAGCTACTCCGGAGGCTGAGTCAGAAGGATCACTTGAGCCCAGGACTTTGAGGTTGCTATGAGCTAGTCTGACGACAGGGCACTCTAGCCCAGGCAACAGAGTGAGACTATAAAAAAAAAAAAAAGAAAGAAAAACTTCCTACACCAATATGGTTGTCCAAATCAGGCATTGACGAAGTACAGCCTATTGGCTAAATTTGACCCACGGCATGATTTGGCAAATAAAGTTTTATTGGAACATAGCCGCACTCTTTCTTTAACATACTGTCAATGGCAGCTTTTGTGCTACAACATTAGAATTGGATAGAGACAAAAGACTGTGTGGCCTAAGCTACTTGCTATATTGACCTTCACAGAGAAAAATTGCTAACTCTTGATCTGATTGATGAATCCAAGAGCAGCAAATTTGAGGACTCTTTGTAAAATTGGGGATGATATTAGAGGATTCGTATTATTACATTTTTAAGTTTGACAGACCTTAGTATCACATGGACTCTCTCATCAGACCAAAGAATTTAAAACCATTTAATTTGAAACTTTAGAATAAAAGAATCACCTAGGAATTTGTTAAATAATGATTTTGGCTTCCACTAGGAAGTCTTCATTTTATTTTATTTATTTATTTTTGAGACAGTCTCTCTGTCGCCCCAGGTAGAGTGCAATGGTGTGATCATAGCTCACTGCAACCTCAAACTCCTGGGCTCAAGCGATTTTCCTTCCTCAGCCTCCCAAGTAGGTGAGACTGCAGGCATGCGCCACCACACCCAGCAAATTTTTTATACTTTCGGTAGAGACAGTGGTCTCGTTCTTGTTCAGGCTGGTCTCGAACTCCTGATCTCAGGTGATCTGCCTGCCTCGGCTTCCCAGAGTGCTAGGATTACAAATGTGAGCCACCATTCTTGCCTTAGTCTTCATTTTTAAACAGGCATTTTAGATGATTTAATGGTCTCTGGATCACACTTTAAGAAAGACTGACTTTTAATGGTCAGTTTTCTGACCACAGTATCTAAGATTGAAGTTTCTGTCCTTGTTTCTTTGTCCAAGAGGATATGTGAGCCTGACTTGTCTCATCAGCAAAGTTCAAGTAAACTGTGCCTTGAGATATGGGTGTTTCCTCCTCAGGTGTGATTGTTAGAGCAGGACATATTTAGTTTAAAATGATGACGTTCTTTGGTCAGGCTAGCTAACTCTTCAGTTTGCAAGCAAAAGATAGCAACTGAAAGTGATCACAGTTTCTTCCTGCATGGTACCCTTGGGAAATAGCTAAACAGATAATAATATATTTTAATAGAAGTAAACTATAAATTTGGTTTCCTTAAAACTTTTTTTTCCTCTTATTTTGCCAAGGAATTTAAAAATAATCAAAATCATATGGAGAACTCCTTTTCCACATATAACATAATTATAGTATTAAGAGTTTTATGGTTTGAAAATATTAATGCTATTGAGTGTTAGAATAGCTAGTTAGGATTTGTATGTGTTGGTTACTCTGATAACTTAGCTGAGGCACTTTCTCCCAACATTGTTTCTACATGACTGGGCCCAGGAGCCCAGAGTGCCTGTTCTGCCTGCCTTGCTTTTATTATTATCAGTTGGTTGTGCCATATTTGCAGGGTATTTATTAAGGAACATTAAGCGTGATTGAAATCATTAGATTAGTTACATATGTTTTTCTAAAAAATAGAAGTTGTGGTACCAGAAGGAAAATGGGCCATATTTCATAAGATTTTTTTTTTTTTTTAATTTTGAAGGCTTGAACTCAAACTTGAATGTAAATATGGATATGAACAGTATTAAAGAGCCACAGTCAAGACTAAGGAAGTGGACTACAGTGGACAGCATTTCTGTGAACACATCTTTGGATCAAAACTCCAGCAAACATGGTATAAAATACATTGTTACATTTTCCCTTAAGAAAAAAAAACAAATTGGCAGAATACTAAATTTAGGCCTTTATCTTACTTTAAATATATTTTTTCAAAGTCAAATTATCTTAGAACTTTTCCTCATTTTAACAAAGTTCTCTATTAATTATTAAATCTTAGTTAAAACAAGAGACTTTCAAAGGAAAAGCAAAATTCACTTGTGTTTTACAAAGGAGAGATCAGATGATGCAGTTTTTTAAAAAATTTATTCCCCTTGTGATGGTTATGAAATCTTTTCTAAGTGATTTTATTGTTCTTATATTCTTCTTAACATTTACTGATTTTAATCTGATATGTTCATAGTAGGATATTAAAAACTTCTGTAATTTTATTTCTGTCAATTTCTTATATATTGACATGTTTTCTTTATATATTTTGTTGATATGTGTAAGTCATATAGGTTTAATATTGTCTTCTCAGTTAAATTATTTTTTAGAAATGCCATTTTCATCTTATTTAATATTATCCATTCATCCTGCAAGTGTTAATGGAATATATTCTGCTTTCCAAGGACTATGTTCATTACCTGGAATACGTAGACACATATGTGCATAGTACACAGTTGAGTGTGTGTTTGTCAAAATGTATGTATGTATTTATGTAAAAATACTTGCCCTGGAGGGCTTTATGAGCAAAAGCAAATATATCAATAGATTTAGTACATTATAATAGGTAATATAAATGTTGATACTTATAATAGTATAATAATACAAAGTTCTATAGGAGCATTGCGTCAGTTATAACTGTGGGTGTGGGTCTGGAAAGGATAGAAGGACTTCTATCCTTTGGTTCACTTAAGGATACATGTTGAAATCACATGTTGAAATGAGTCCTTAAGTGAACCAAACAAACAAGAAGAGGAAGAACAACCGAGAGAGAATAGTACATATAAGCTTCAAAGAGGACAGTCTGGTGAATTTTGTATCTGAGCATGTCTGGAGGTGAAGGTGCAAATGAGAGAAAGGAGGCAAGTGAAGGTGGAATAGTAGGTATGGAGCAAATCATGGGAAAATTTTATGCCATGAATGATCTTACCAATGAAGTAGCGGACATCTAGAGCAGATAAAACTTATAGGTGAGAGAGAAAGGGCAATGGGCATGAGAGGGAGTGCATTGAAGAGAGTTTTAAAGCCAAAGGGCGTGGTAACTGACTTAACTCATTCTTCCATCCAGCAAACACATGGTTACTTATGATGTGCCTCCTATGCCTCTGGTCTCCTTCAGTCCTTTCCTTGACCTTTAAGACTTTGCTTGTGTCATTTCCAAGGAGTGTCCTCCAGGCTTTGTGCTCTAGTATCAACTTGATCTCTGTCTCATAAGTATCCACTTAGGCCTGTCTCCATCACAAAAGCATAAACTCCTAGAGGAAAGTGACTACACTTAGCCCCATTGAGCACATTGGAGTGTTCACTTAGTGAGCATTTGCTAGGTGAAGGGATGAGTAGATAATAATGCAGTTAATGATAGAGCCAATGTAGGAATAGAAGCAAGCTTGTTGTGATAGATAATGAATCAGTTTTAGTTTTGTTGAATATGGTATTTGTGGGTAGCTCAACTTGGAAAACCCCAGTAATAAATTAGAAATAGAGGTCTAGCACCCAGGAAAAAAGTCTGGGCCAGAGGAAGATTTGGTATTTATGTTGAAGTCATCGACATGGATGAGGTTGCCCAGAGGGAGAGAACATAGAATAAAGAACAAAGTCAGGATCCTGGAGCCATTAGTATTACAGAAACTTGGAAAAGAACGGCTAGAGAGAGGTGATATGGAGACCTAGAACAATGTTTCTACCATTGTGGTTTTCTGTCTTGTCAGGTTAAGGTGAGTTTTTCCATGTCTGTTGTGTTTGTTTATTTTTTAACAGAGAATCTCATCCTCAGTTTGCAAATTTTTCCCATCCTTTCACTGCTATTGTAGGTGTAATGTACATCATGTATTTTAAGTACGCAGTACACTTACGTAAAGTATACTGGTATGCAGTATGTATTATGGAAATGGGTTATCATATCACAATCTTAGGTGGGTGTTACTTTTATCCCCATATTACCAAAGCTTACTTAGAAGCCAATACATTAGTTGCAGTGTCATTTTGGTTACAGATATCTTTACCTGTGCTGTGTAGTCACAAGGGGGTGGGGTATCCGGTAGAAATATAAATATCCTGTTAGAAAAGGATATTGCATTCTTTTCATTGCATATACATTATCTTGTGGGCATAGCGGTTTCCTGGATCCTTGGATACACTGCTTTGCCACTCACAATATTCCCTACCACGGTTTGCTTTTGCTTTTATTTTTTTGAGACAGTCTCGCCCCTAGCTAGACTGCAATGGGTTCATCACAGCTCACTGCAGTCTCAGACTCCTGGGCTCAAGAGATCCTGCATCAGCCTCCTGAGTAGCTGGGACTATAGGCATGCCACCTCACCTGGCTAATTTTTCTACTTTTAGTAGAGAACGGGGTCTTGCTCTTGCTCAGGCTGGTCTTGAACACCTGACCTTAAGCAGCCCTCCTGCCTTGTCCTCCCAGAGTGCTAGGATTAGAGGCATGAGCCACTGCATTTTTTCTTTTTTTTAAATCACAATTTTAAACCACATTTTTTCTTTTTTTAAAATCACAATTCTTTTTTTTTTTTTAAGAGACAGGATCTTGTACACTCCCCCAGCTGCAGTGCAGTGGCATGATCATAGTTCACCATTACCTTGAATTCCTTGGTTTTAGCAGTCCTCCCATCTCAGCCTCCTAAGTAGCTAGGATTTTAGGTGCGTATTACCACACACAGCTGAGGGGGTTTTATTTTTTGTTTTTGTTTTGTGTGTGTGTGTTTGTGTGTGTGTGTTTTGGTATAAATGAAGTCTCGCTATGTTGCTCAGGCTGGTCTCGAACTCTTGGGCTCAAGAGATCCTCCCAAGGATTACAGGCGTGTACAACCATGCCCAGCTATAACAATTCGTGTTCCTCCCTCGTGTTCCTCATTTACTCCCAAACCATGAATCTCCCCAATAAAAAGTTCGCTGTACTTGTTCTCCGTGTAGGCCAAAATATAAGTGTTTTAATGATTTAGAAATAATTGTGTACTCATTTTGGTCACTTATTGATAGTTATGATCCTCATATCCTTCTTGAAATGACACCCACTATGATCATTTTCAACATTCTTCAAATGATATGTTAGAATCTTAGTATATAAGAGTTAAAAGCAGCTGAAGTCTGTAAGAGAGCACAGAGCTCTCTTTTCTTTGTACCTTCACATAATCTGCAGAACACTTTTTGGAACCCACAGATCTAATGGAAAGTTTTCTTATTACATTTGAGAACCTATAAGAAATAAATTTGATGTTATATTTTGCTCACATTTCACTATCATTTTTTTGTTTTTAGGTGCTATTTCAAGTGGTTTCAGGCTGGAAGAGTCTCCATTTGTTCCCTATGACTTTATGAACAGCAGTACTTCACCAGCCAGTCCTCCAGGTTCAATAGGAGATGGCTGGCCACGTGCCAAATCGCCTAATGGCTCTAGCAGTGTTAATTGGCCACCAGGTAAAATGCCAATACCTTCTTTCCTAAGACTTATGTTTCCATTAAGGTTTTGTTACATCTGGACTTACTAATGATTTAGCCCAATTCCGTGTGATTGGACTGATCTGTGCTGATAAGAAGAAATGCAGCAATGATGAAGGAAAAGTTAAGTATAAAGTCTTGGGCAAATGAGTGTGCCTACCTGTTCCTAGTGCCTTTATGCTTCAAGCAGCAAAAGTGGAATGAGTCCCATTAGCTAACATACAGAACTATATAAAGAGCCAGGCGCGGTGGCTCACGCCTGTAATCCTAGCACTCTGGGAGGCCGAG
>VBSM01002153.1:15991151-16044233 GCA_008086735.1 Cheirogaleus medius
AAAAAAAAAAAAAAAGAACTATATAAAAGACCTTAATTCATTGTTTCTCTTTAGTTGTGTCAGGGGATTGACTTGACAGGACTTTCATTTGTACTGAGGAATCATGAGAAATACATGTATGGTGTACTTTGTCCTACTTGAGTTACATAGACTTTGTGATTTGTCATAAAGCACTTTAAAGTGTTACTGTTTAAAAATGTATAAATCTAGAGAAATGATTTCAGTTATAAAAACTTACAAGTTATTCTTAAAGAACAGCTTTTGTTGTACTAATTGTATTACCGAACCAGCCTTTTAAGGTTATTAGTGGTAAAATTGGAGAATATTTGAGAGGTGCATAAAATTTAGGAATAAATGATATTTAATAATGGATTTTAAATGATGATGAAACCTTGAACTAATTTTAAATTTCCATTTCCAGAATTTCGCCCTGGTGAACCATGGAAAGGTTATCCAAACATTGACCCCGAAACTGACCCTTACGTCACTCCTGGCAGTGTCATAAACAATCTTTCAATTAATACTGTGCGGGAAGTTGACCACCTCAGGGACAGGAACAGTGGTACGTAAGGGGGGGCGCAAGTTAATTTCTGAGTGACACTCAACAACCTAGTTTAAGAATGGCACAGAGTGGGTGTGAAGCTCTCAGCAGCCAGTCACTCCAGCACCTGAAAACCAATGGAATCATGAAAATGAAGATAATTCTCAGTGTTCCCATAAGTGACTCTTTAATTTGCCCACTTTTAAAATGATGAGGATTTATTATCATTTGATATGGTAAACACATATATTAATATAATAAGTTAACACAAAGGACCAACGAATATTTGCTTTCCAGTAATTGTATTAACAACTTAATGAACAAACATACTGAAGATTGCTATCTACTTTATACCGAGTTATGAGATTGTGGTTATTTAAATATGGGTGTTTCTTATAAAGGATGTGATCATAACATTATATGTTTATACACTCTGAATATTGAAGGACTTTTCTCTGGAGCAAATTAGCCTCTCTTTCTCTCAGAGAGTAAAAATAAGATGAATTTATGGATCCCTGCAGTCCAGATGGGTTATCAAATAAAACCATTCTGTTACCTACCACATGATTACTTTTCACCTCTAGGCATTTACGTGTATTCCATCCATGATGTTCTAGAAGAAAGGTAAATGAAAGAAATTTTTGAAATATTGAGAAGTGTTTTCTTTGTTTTTGTAAAATGTATCCTCTCAGTTTAAATATATAATTTTCTAATATAACAACTTTTTGCTCTATCATAGTGTTAAGAATCCTTATCATTCTAAAAGAGCTGAATTTAGCAGACAACCATATAGAAGTAGTTAAAGCTACTACCGTGTTTCCTGGAAAATAAGACAGGGTCTTATATTTATTTTGCCTCAAGAAGACACCCTAGGGCTTATTTTCAGGGGATGTGTTATTTTCCCCTCAAAGCCTCAGTTTACAGCATTCACAGGATAGCTGGGACCTGACCGGGGGAGCCGACCTTGTTGGTGGGGCTGCCCGCACCTTTCCAGTCACCTCTGGGATGGGGTGACTGGAAACCCCAGTCACCTCTAGTAGCTGTCACGATGGGGCAGATGAAAAGGGCTGCTCATCTTCTTTACTGCTCCGCGATGAAATGCATGGGTTGTGCAGCTATGCTGCATAGCCACGCCCATCACTAGGTCTTATTTTCGCGGTAGGGCTTACATTGCATAAATGGTTAGAAATCCAGCTAGAGCTTATTTATGGGTAGGTCTTATTTTCGGGGAAACACGGTACTTTCACAGGGGAATAAAAAGCCAAACACAGAACTTCACAGCATGGCAGTTAATAAATAGAAGGAACTGATGGCCTACAGAAAGGTTCTGAAAGTCAGGAGAGGAGTTTAGATTTGGTATTAAAGGAAATACACTATTGAATGTTTTGAGAAGACTCATTCTTTCAGGTGGGGTGATGTGACAGTGGGGAACAGATTGGATTGGGAGACCAGTTGGGGATCTGGCATAGTGATCCAGATGGTGGTCAGGCCTAGGGCTCATTTGGAATAGTTGGTCTAGAAGATTTTTAAAACTGGGAAGAAACACTCTTTTGGACTCTTGAGTGTGGGGTATGATGGAGAAGGCTGAAGGCCTGGCTTATTGCCAGTGACAGGATACCTTGGGGCACTGGCTAGCCTGTAAAAGTTCAGAGACAGGAGTTAGGAGCAGCAAGACTTGAACCTTCTTTTAGAGCCCAGTCATGGGGAAATAGAGCTGGGCGTTGTCTTGGTTACTGTACCTTACTGTTAGAGTGTATCCTCCCTACAATTTTGAAAAAACAGGGTGGGAAGAAAAATACCTTTGATAAGCCAGGGTAAGAACAACTAGCAAACTCTTAGCATACTCTTTCGAAGGCAAGAAGGAAGATGTAGTCTTAGGCACCGTCTGTTATCCCAGGTATACCTGTTTTCTTTCTCGTGGCATGCAGTTACACTTCAGTTTCTCTGGATGGTTTTGCCTGTTCTTAAACACCTTGTCTCTTGCTCTGGTGGCTGACTCATTGGACCCTTCCCCCATATAGGGTCATCCTCATCCTTGAACACCACGCTGCCTTCAACTAGTGCCTGGTCATCCATTCGTGCCTCCAACTACAACGTTCCCCTCAGCAGTACAGCACAAAGCACTTCAGGTGGGTCTCGTCCTGTGCACACCAGGGTCCGCTCAGGAGGGGAGGGCGTCAGCACAGCCTTGGGCTGTGGCAGCTGTTTTTAATGCCCTCTTCTTTTTATTCTTCTCTTCAGGGAATCAGGAAACGATATTTGTGAGCCTGGGGAAATATTTTTAACATAATTTATTCCTCTAAAATTTATTGTACCCAGCAGTCATCTACTAAAATAATTAATTTTCAATGAACAGCTCTCACTGTCATCTGAGAGCTACTTCAGCTCTATAATTAAATGTAATTTAAGCCAGAGCAGTTCTCAAACTATCTGCAGCGACGGATCTTTTTTTTTTTTTTTTGAGACAGAGTCTCATTCTGTTGCCCGGGCTAGAGTGCCATGGCGTCAGCCTAGCTCACAGCAACCTCAAATTCCTGGGCTCAGGTGATCCTCTTGCCTCAGCCTCCTGAGAAGCTGGGAATACAGGCATGCGCCACCGCGCCCAGCTAATTTTTTTTTTTTAATTTTTAGTTGTTTGGCTAATTTCTTTCTATTTATAGTAGAGACGGGGTCTCACTCTTGCTGAGGCTGGTCTCGAACTCCTGAGCTCAACCAATCCTCCCGCCTCAGCCTCCCAAAGTGCTAGGATTACAGGCGTGAGCCACTGCGCCCGGCTCCCTTTTTTATTTTTAATTTCCAGCCCTTTGTAGAATACAGTAAACATGAATTTTGAATTATTAGAAAAATGGTTATGCACTTAAGAGTTATGGCAATGTCGAAGTTTACAAATGTTCACTCTGAATTTCTGTACTCATTCTGTCGCAGGCCAGTAATATACTGTGTTGTGGCCAGTCTTCAACCATATTTTGAGTAGCACTGACTTAAAGAACATGCACTTTGTATGTAAGTCAAGTAGAAAAAAGAATTAACAGTGATGGAAGATAGGAAATTTTCCATCCTTTTCTTCTTTTCAGACAGGCGGCTCTGCATTAGATCCTTAGGCAAATTACTTAACCTCTCTGCCCTCAGTAGAATGTGTGTCAGGGTTAGAGATGCGTGTGTGCAGCCCAGCGCTCGAGCGTCAGGCACCCAGTGAATGTATCTGTCATGGTGACTCCCTGCGTGAGGCTACTTGTGTAGTCCATTTCTCCATGAGTAAACAACAAAGTTCTAAAATTTATTTAGTGGCCTATATGTCTTGAGTGACTCAGTAATGGTTATTTAGGAGTTCACAGTTGCTATTTTAGAGCAATTCAAAGCATTTTTTGTTTTGATTTCAATTAAAGTACAGTTTTATATACTCACCTAAGAATCTCATAGGTCTTAAAACTATTAATAACAGATAAATGGTCTGAGTGTTTTGAGGGATGGGAGCAGTTTCCTTTGGGCTTTTTGAATTTCCTTTTTGGCAGTTTGGTTTGGGAATTTTTAATAGAATTTCATTTTCTTTGATTTGTTTTTTGTGGGAGAATGGATGTTATTTAAATTTTCTCTTTTCTTAAACATTATTCCACCCCTCTCCACTTTTTCTCTGCCTTTGAGTAGCCAGAAATAGTGATTCCAAATTGACATGGTCTCCTGGTTCAGTTACAAACACCTCTCTGGCTCATGAGCTGTGGAAGGTCCCTTTGCCACCTAAAAACATCACTGCTCCGTCCCGCCCACCTCCGGGACTGACTGGTCAGAAGCCACCCTTGTCTACGTGGGATAATTCTCCCCTTCGTGTAGGTGGAGGATGGGGAAATTCTGACGCCAGATATACCCCAGGTAAGATGAAATATATAAGCTGGTTTCATATGGTTTATTTGCTGAATGCTAACCAGTACCAACAGTCTAGTTTAACAGAGACTTAAAGAGTAAACTATTGTTACCCTCTGTAAGGTGGAATGAGAACTTAAATAAATATGTGATTGCTAGTGTGTTGCCATCTTCTGCAATTTCCATGTCTTTGAGAGTCTCATCCCAATTTACTTAAGAATATTTACCCAAAGATAGACAACAGTCAGTGCTAAAGTTAATGAATGGGCTGCACTTTTCTTTCAGAAGTTTCTCAAGAGTGTATCCTAAACTGTGTAGTATCTTCCTGCTCATGGCAGGCTTGCAGAATAACACCCCGTCACACAGGGCAGTAGCCGTTATGTGGCAAGGCTGGGGAAGGTGGGAGTAGCCCATCTGGCCTCGAAGAAGGGGCCCGTTTGGGTGAGAGCATGGCTTGTACTTGGGATGACCATACGACTTACAGTTTAAACAGGGACATTTGGGCGTGAAAGAGGGTGCTGTTAATTAATCATAGAGAGCCAACAAAGCATAAACCAGACTATCCCAGGAAAACTGGTGCCCCTGCTTTTGCTCATTCTGTAAATGACCGGCATTGGATGTGTACTGGCATCATGTCCCTGCCTGCACCCCCAGGCCATAGACATACGCACAAACAGCCACTTGTACTGAGAGTGGTCCAGCGATTCTCCCAGTAACTGTGGTCTTACCCATCATTCTACTCTGCCCAGAAATTGTACCAAACTTTCTCATCTTCAAGCTGAAAATGAATAATAAAACTTCATTAATATTTTCTGATCCAATGTATAATTTCCAATCTTTAGACAGGTAATTGGCTACAAAAAACTTGCAGCATTTCCTTTGAGGGGAAAGTTTTAATTATATGAAACAAATACTTGGGTCCGTTCCAGGCTACTAAATGCAGATTAATGTAATTGGTGTGTTGTAAGCCACACCAGTGGGTGGGTGCCAGCTAAGTGGCTGGTGGCACACAGTGAGGGGAGCTAATAAAAGGACAAGGAGCCCACCCTAAGGAGTATTGGTGGAGTTGAGTGGGATCAGGAAGCCAAGCTGAGCAGAGGGAATTGCCCGTGCCAAAGCTGAGACCTGAGACAAAATAAAGGTTCCGTTTGGAGTTATTAGAGAATGGGGGCTGGGAGGAAGGTTCAGTGAGAACTGAATTAGGCATGAACTATGTGGTGGAACAGTCCAGGCCACACTAAAGTGTATGTGAGGCACCTTTAGTTGGAGATGGAGGTGGGGCGGGGCTGGGTCGTGTTTAAAAGCTCTGCTGCTAGGGGAAGAGGATGCATGGAGGCAGAGCAGAGAGGCCAGTCAGAGAGCTCCCACACAGGGACGTCTAGATGATTACAAGTTCTTAAATCCCCTTAAAGCTTCACACCCTGAGGAATATAACATGTAGGTCATCAAACCTCAGATAATCACAAACCTAGGCCTTCCCCAGATGTTGCCATTTGGAGATAATTTTAGCTTTATAAATGAAAAGATCCCAAAAGGATGTGCCTTTTTTTGGCTTACTACCTTACCATGTGGTGAGCTGGGAGCAGTTCTGAGCTCACCGTCCCCAGAGGCAGAGCTCCCTGCTCCAGAAGTTAACACCTGGCCATGGCTGGTGTGAGCTCAAATTCTGGGCCTAGGGAGAAAGTATCCCGTGTAGAGGTGCAAGGATGAGAAGGAATCCACGAGGCCAGGTGATCTACTGAGTAACTGTAATTTGACTCGGGTATGTTTGTCCTAAACAGTCATTCAGGCTGCAGTCTTGGAAAACTGACTTGTCCTTTTTTTCCTTGTTTAGGTTCCAGCTGGGGTGAGAGCAGCTCAGGGAGAATAACAAATTGGCTTGTTCTAAAAAACCTTACACCTCAGGTAAGGATACCAGATATCCTGCTTTATATAGATATGCCAAGGAGCATGGGAACAAAGCTTTCAGGTCTGAGTTCGAGACAAAAGCTACTAAGTGATAGTCAAGGCCATGCAGAGGAAATGGCAGAGGACTGGTCTTGATGCCTCAGGCAGGCTGTGGTCTGATCCAGTGGTTCTCACACTGATGTGCATGGGAGCAGACAAAAATACAGATTTCCAGGTCTCACCCCCGAGACTCTGATTCAGTAGGTCTGGGCTGGGATCTGGGCATCTGCATTTTTATGAGGGCTTGCAGATGAATCTGATGCAGTCCTTGTCCTGCACTTTGAGAAACCCAGGTCTGCCCTTTAAGGTTAGGACATCTCTCAGCCCCTGGACTACTCCCTCCTCTGGAGGCTGGATGTTAAGAGCCCACCTCCCTCCCCTCCCCCCAGGGAGCAGTGCCTTGGTGGATCCTGTCCTCAGGGCAGGAAGAGTGAAGACATGAAGCCACAGCAGGGGCAATGGCTAACTAAGGAATTGGGGATCTGGGGAGTGTCCAGGAGTCTAGAGGCCACAGAGGTATGGCTCTGGGACGTGGGGAGGGGGGCACTGTACCCCATCATAGCAGCAAGTACCAGTGAAGAGTGGTACCCAGGAGCGAAGAACCTTGGGGAAGAGAGAAGGACCAGAGCTGCAGCCTGGGACAGCCTCCCTGGATGGCCCTCATCATGACACATCTAATTTGCGGTCCCCACACTGTCTTCTAGATCGATGGCTCAACTCTGCGTACTCTGTGCATGCAGCATGGCCCACTGATAACATTCCACCTGAACCTCCCACATGGAAATGCTTTGGTCCGTTACAGTTCAAAAGAAGAGGTAGTGAAGGCACAAAAGTCTCTGCACATGTAAGTTGGCCATTCAGCTCCTAATTGGAAGAGCGTGCGGGAAGGAGTGTGTGAGAAAGCACAGCATGGCCCTCGGCAGCGAGGGGTCCCGTGGGAGGTGCCTCCTGATAGCTGCAGCCTCACTGTACCCTGTGTTCCAAGATCCGAACTCCTCAGGGGAAGAATCAGACCTGACCAAAAGGGCCCTAGAAAATCCCTTACATAGGAGACAGACAGACATGATGTTGGCACACCACAGTGGTGCTCCCAGGGGAGGCTCACTCTGGGCAAGGCATCAGGCCCTGGGAGGGCTGTGGGCGTGCTCCTTACATGGTGAGTTCTCTCCCTCTCTCCAGCTTTTCTAGCAGAGACAAGTTTCACCCTCACTTTTGAGTTAACGAAGCCCCTCTCACATGTCGAGTCCTCATCCTCACAAGCCTGCTGTGCCTCTCTCCTCTAGGTGTGTACTGGGGAACACTACTATTCTTGCTGAGTTTGCCAGTGAAGAGGAGATCAGTCGTTTCTTTGCACAAAGTCAGTCTCTGACCCCTTCTCCTGGCTGGCAGTCTCTTGGGTCCAGCCAGAGCCGGCTGGGCTCCCTCGACTGTTCCCACTCATTCTCCAGCCGGACCGATCTCAATCACTGGAATGGTGCTGGGCTGTCGGGAACTAACTGTGGAGACCTTCACGGCACTTCACTCTGGGGGACCCCACATTATTCCACAAGCCTGTGGGGTCCTCCAAGCAGCAGCGACCCCCGAGGAATTAGCAGCCCATCCCCCATTAATGCTTTTCTTTCTGTTGACCACCTGGGTGGGGGTGGAGAGTCCATGTAACAGTGTAGATGGAGACTCACAAACTGTGACCTCAGACGCGAAAGAAAGGAGCACTAAGTTGGGCTCGCCGCCTGCAGCCAGGGGCCACCTGTGGGAACAGCTATTCTCTGCACATTTTCCACTTTGTTTTCCCCAAAACATATCAGTTTGAATACTTGAATCATGCAGGCCAATATTATAATGTGAAAAGGTATCTATCTATTTACACTCCCAAATAGCGCCATACATGCTAAACCGTATAGAATGAGCTCACTTGTGTATATTCATCATGTTTAGCCTTTGGATTCTTTCTTTTCTTTTCTTCCTTTTTTTTTTTCCCCCCCTAATACTCCCCCCCCTCTTTTTTCTTTTGCAAACCATTTTTTGGGCTGATAATGTATGAGCTTTTACCTTTGCACTGAATGATGTTCTCTCCGTCTAATCGGCAATATGGGGGGGCAGCTGTTCCAGTGTAAATGTTTACTCAAGGATGTTCTTAAAAGGTGTGCGCTCTCTACTATGCCTTGATGTTGCCTACCTTATTGTGGTATCGTGGAGTTTAAAAGATCAAGTTATGATACTGACTTTAGGATTATTAATGAAAGTATTGCACCAGTTTTTTCATGTTGTAAAACTAAAGAATTTCGCTCTGCAGTTTGAAAAACTGTGGCCACAGCTGTGACTTGCAGCCCACCTGCCACCCAGGACGGGCCCTGCACTTTGAATAGGCTTTCCATTTTGTTTTGAAGGTTCCCACAGTGAACCTTCTTGTTTACAGATTTTTTTGTTTGTTTTTTGAGAAAAAAAAAATGTTTACTCTTCCATCATTTAAAAAAAATTTAAAAGACAAAAAAAAAGGAGGATGATTTAAAAGATGCTTTCTATCTCTGGGAAAAAAGGAGCAGCATTTGGCCATGTTCTTTTGTTTTTCTATTCCTGTCCTAAATCAAAGAGCATGGTTCTCAGGAAAACCAGTTCCCCAGTTAAAAAACTCCTTGTAGTTTCTTATAGGAAAAAAAGAAAAACCCCAACTTTTAGCACTGATACTACGTATTGCTCTGTTAAAGAATTTTCTCTGCCAAAAAAAGAAAAAAAGAAAAAACAAAAAAACGCTTAAAGCTTGAGTTTGACATTCTGCTTTCAGATGCTGTCTTTTTATTAGTGAGTGATGATGGTTTGCTAATAATCAATAGGTAATAATTTTTTGTAATCCCATCAAGTGGCTCTATATGTTTCTGCTCTCTTGTGACTGTGTTAATGTTTAACTGTTGTACCTTAAAGCCGAAATCAGTAACTATGCATACTGTAACCAAGGTATTGGGCTTACAGAGTTGTTTGTTGTATAAAGAAAATTTTAAATGTTGTTGCAAACTAACGAGTTACACCATTTTTAAATTTCTTTCCTCCCCCCTTTTTTTGCCCACAAATGGTATTATAATGCTTGCTTAGTCAAAGAAGAGAGACTAAACAAGGGTAAAAATTTTAACAGTACAGAATTTGCCATCATTTCATTGCCTTGATTCTAACTGTTTGTGTCCTAAGATGCAAAAGAAGTCAGTGGCTTTTAACTGTTTACAAATAGAATGTGATTGTAAAATGTACAGTTTGGTTGTGTTTGAATTATGAAATTTCTTCAGATATAATAAACCATGACTTTTTGGCTGCTCAACATTAATTGTCTCTTTTTTGTGAATTTATTTGTAGGCTCTTTTTTATAATGAAAGTTTCAAAGTTGCTATGTATGAGGGTTCTCATAGAGCAACCAATTAAAAATATAAGCAAATATTTGAACATTTTATCTGAACTTCTCCACAATTTCACCCTGAAATAATGTGAGAACAATGGGAAACTGTAGCTTGCTCCTTCCTACCCTCTTTGAGCATCTTTGGGATCTTGTTGCTCAAAACTCTTCTGTGACTTCATCTTCCCCACCATTTGTGCCCATCTCAAGCCTCAGCAAGAGATCATTTGGAACATGAAGCTTAATGACTTGACAGTGTACTAGTGTTAAACTCTCATACCTCTGTTACAAAACGAGAAATGCCGCAGCCTGGACTGGCCTTTTCTTCCCCCTTCACGGCCCTCACTCCTCACTGCAGGAGCCAGGGGCAGAACCTGTGTATGTATTTCAGTGTATGACTTCAAATCATGCTCCAGCTTGCCAGGTGTAAGCTAATGTTGTTGAACACCTTAATATAAGCAAATGTTGTTCAATGCGTTCAATGTATATTGACTTCCATACTGGTTTTTCCAAAAACCAAAGGTAGCTTTGAAAAACCACGTCTGGAAATGTTTGGAACGTTAAGCTGATTGACCTTTTGGGGCTTTGAGTAGTATATAATTGACTTCATAACTGCGTTAATTGTATTGTTAAAGTGTTTGGGATTTTTTTGCGCTTGTTATGTGGAAATAAAATGTTTGATTTAAAAATTGTTAAAGTGGTTTTGATTTTTGCCTAGTCCTTAACTAATACAGCTCTATTCTCTAAGCACCTGTAACCCAGACCTGCACCTGACCGTGCTATGGCCCTGGCTTAACCTCAAGTCACTCACAGCCTAGGAGAGTCGCTGTAAACCTTCTAGCACTCAGACATTTTCAAATACACCTCCCAGCTCTGCTCCCCTCCCCCAGTGGGCCTACTGGGACCCTCCTCACCCTCAGCAACCTGAGGACAGCTGACACTGTACTTTCCTCTCCCATCAAGAGTAGGCACCCCTTGCTTGCTGCAGAAATGGGATCCCATCTGTCGTCACTCTCTGGGCCACTGTGCTAGGCCAGCATGTGCCTAGCAAGCTCCCACTCATATTTGTAATGCTTCTTGTCACATGTAGAGTAGTTGCTGAATAAATACTGGAAGGAATAATAGCTGTTACCTGTTGACATTTGAGGACACAAGACTGGAAGTGTCACAATGTTAGGTTGTGCAGGTGGATGAAGCAGGGATGTGTCGAGGTTGACAGGGTCAGAGTCAGGTTAGACTGTGAATCTAGGGACTAAGAGGAAGGGGGTATATTTGCATCAAGAGGAAGGGGTGACAGATGGAGGTGGCACTGGGGAGCTGGCATAACATTTGGCAAAGGCATCATTTCTGTGTCTTGGGACTTCACTGGTTTTCCCTCTACTCCAAAAGTTCCTTTGGTTTCAGATACGAGAAGTGGGGTCTCTGAACAAGACCCGGAATTGGAGCCCAAATGAAATTTGAGAGCCCCTTACAGAGACCAGCAGCCTTTGGCCCTGGTGGAACTTTCCCTGAGGAAGTATTTACAAGGGCCCGGGGTAGGGAGCGTAACAGGAATGGTGCCTTCAGGGTTCTCTGCATGTCAAGTGCGTTGTACGTATTTTCTCGCTTCACTTTCAGGGCATCCAGCCGGGCCCTAGGAACAAAACCATAGTGCCAGGCATAAGCTGTAACCAAAATGTTTGTACCCTCATAATATCCTGAAATTAAAAAAAAAAACAAAAAACCATAGTGCCCTTGGAACTGCCAGTTTCTCAAATTATAATCCCAAAATTAGTAGAGGATGGAGGATGTGGGTCCCCTTGGGATTGAGGGGTGGAGTTTTAAGCTTGAATTTTAGGTTAAAACTGCATACAGATTTGCATTCTGCTCTGTCATAGCTTTTCCTCTAAAATTGTTTTAAATAGTTAAATTGCTTTTCTTCAAAAAGTCTCTAATGCCTCAGAAAGATGAGCCACCCCATGGCAGGGTGCAGTCAAGACTCACAAACCCCTTTAAGAAACAGCTGAAGAGCTGCCGTGACTGTGACAAATGACAGGTAGCAGGGAGTCACTGAGCTCTGGTGAAGGGGCCAGAGCATGACGCTCCCAGGGCCCTGCCCAAGCCCAGGGAGACGAGGATACCCCTGTCCTGGCTGTTTGGATATTGCCATATCCCCAAACCACCTGGATTTTACTCAGTTTCATAGTTTGTTACAGTCAGCTTCTTGATTTAATTTCTTTACAAAGGTAAGTTGATGTCATTGCCTCATACTGTCGGTGTCATTTGCCATAAAAGAGCTATAAAAGAAACTCACAAAACCAAAAAAAAAAAAAAACAACTATCCAATCCTGGGAAAAGACAACTTGACAACTTGTCAAAGGGGGAGAGTAGAAAGTATTCAAAAGAGGCTAAAGACATCCTGTCACCAAACAGACTTCCTGCCTATGTGGTCACACGTGCTGCAGAGGGAAAGCTCTGTGCATCTGTGACTGCCTGATCTAGTCATCTCCGGTACAGAGCCCAGGGTGCAGGGCCCACTCTTTAGAGATTGCTCCTCTGGAAGGTTCGTGGTGTGTGCAGGGAAATGAGGTAGGTTCCGAAATGTGTTCTGCTCAGTCCTGCTTTAAGGCTCTGGTGCCATGTTCCATGGGAAGCACCCCTCTAACTGGGACCTCCCCCATCTCCGCAGAGAAGTGGGAGACAAGAGGCTGTGAGACGGGTTGGGGGTGGCTTCAGTGTTCCCTGATGGTAACCCTGCCCACTCTCCTCCCACCCTCCAATCTCCTGCTGGGACCTCCCATTGGCCAAACCTAACCAGGTGCTCAAGAGCAAGGGAGGCCAGGTGAGTTCCCTCCTGGGGACACAGAGCACAGCCTGGAAAGGAAGAAAAGGGATCTAGGGCAGGTGATGTGCTTGAAGAGTGGACAGATAGGTACCCTGAAAATACTTGCTGGAAGGACGACAGACGAGAGATGTACGTTGCCTATGCATGTTTAAGAAAGAAGCCAATAGTAGAGATACCAGTTTGGGGGTTGTAAGTCAGAGATGATGGCCGATGCCATGGAAAGGGACGGGCACCTAGAATGAGGCTCAGGAAACGCCACCGCTTGAGAAGCAAAAAGGAGACCCGATGCCTGAGAAGGAAGAGTTGAGATTCAAGGAGGCGGGGCAGGGGTCGAGGGGTGGCTTGAGAAAGTGGTGTCTCAGAACCCAGGGACAGGGGACATGTCGGGGAAGGAGAAGGCCCCGTTCGCAAAGGCTGCCTGTGAAGAGAAAAGGAGGCGGGTGGGGGGAGCGCCACGCGTGGGTCTGAGACACAGGAGACCATCACTGGGGTAGAGGCAGAAGCCAGATCCCAGCGGGGAGAGGGGCTACCGGACACCGGAAGCGGAGGTGGCATTGCAGGGTGGATTCCCCGGGATCGCATGCTGAGACGGAGACCTGAGGGGAGGGAGCTTACTGGAAAAGGCCCTGGGAGCACATTGCGGGGTGGGGGAGGAGGGGAGGGAGGACGGCGCAGAGAGGAGTGGGGCTGCGCGGATGGGATGGCCTTCAGCGGTGCCCTGGGGCGAGGGAAGGGCGGTGACCTCCCCCTGACCCATCACTGGGGTCGGCTGGCCAGTCCTGGGGAGCCCTCGGCCACACCCCAGACTCTGCTCCCGGGTCTGGCCTGCGCAGGGACGGAGCCGCCGCCAGAGGGAGCCAAAGGGCCGAAGCGCTTTGGTGCATTCGGTGGATCCGCTTCATACTCGGGGACACACCTGAGTGTGACATTATTAGGCTGGGAGAAGGAGCCCTGAAGAAGATGAGAATGAAGATCCAAGAGTGAGGATAGACCTGCCATGTCCTCTGTTCCATCCTAAGAGCCTAGAACATACCTGCCTGGCAGGTATGTGCACTTAATAAATACCTGTTGAATAACTAAATCCGTGAACGAATAAATTCTAGACACAGTAACATCGAATAGAAGAAATACAGCGCCGATATTTACCTCTACCGAGAAATACATATCCATTTACATACAGAAATGTACTTAAAACAGAAATCCCAATTACTGCCACACCTTTATAAATAACCCGTAGAGCCCCCACGATGTCACGGAAGCCTCCAGAAGCCAAGCAGTGCCCCCCAGGCCCCAACCCCACCTCTGCATCAGTCACGCTGCTTGTCTCCCATGTTACCTCTGCCCATGTCTCTCGGTAAGAACCCATTTCTATGAAGACTTCTATGCTTCTGTAGAGCAACTTTGGAGAGGTATAAATGACACACAATAAACTGCCCACACACGTACAATTTGAAGAGCTTTGACATGGGAGTCACTGATGACACCATTACAACAGTCAAGAGAATAAACATACCCATCACCCCCAGAAGGTGCCTTCATCCTCTGTGAGATTCCTCCATCTTGCCTCCCCCGTTCCTAGGAACAAGAGATCTGTCCACATTTTCTAGAATTCTGCATAAACAGAATCATAGAGTATGCACTCTTTTTTTGTTTGGCTTATTCCCTCGGCAAAATTATTTTGAAATTTTTAAAGTTTGAAAGCATCTAAGAGAGAAAGTCCTCGAGAGAGTGCTCTGTTCACGATCCCGCTCTGTTTGTGCATTTCTCAGTAGTTTAGACCCACATCTAGAAGGATTATGTTTAAATTAAAATCCTCAAAATAACCATGTTGATGGTAAATGGCCCGTTAGTCAAACTGGAGGGCTTCAGAGAATGGCTTAGCTCGGTCACTAGACAGTTGCTTTGTGCTGCAGTCCCTTCTACTCCCATTTCCCACCAAGAGGGTTTTATTGCCCTCTGAGAAGGACTGGGGGGAATGAAAGTTTTTCCTGTCAGTTCCCTGGACTCTGGGGACAGCAACTAACTCCCTGGGTGATGCTGTAATTCAGGGAACAGAAAACGTTTTCTGGAAAGGACCAGACAGTAAATATTTTAGGCTTTGCAGGCCACGCAGTCTCTGTCACAGGTACTCAACCCTACCATTGTAGTAAAAAGCAGCCAGCAGCAATAGGTAAACAAATAAGCATGACTGTGTTCCAATAAAACTTTATTTATAAAAACAAGCAGTGGGCCAGATCTGGCCTGGGAGCGTAGGGGACAATAGTTTGCCCACCTAACTTTTTGGCAATGGAATGTCATTGAAAGCCTCCCCTTTTCTGCTCATTATGGGATGCGGGTTATTATGATGATGGAGATTAAAGAATTTAGAGGACCTTAGAGGCAATGATGTAACATGCAACCTGTGAAACATTTGGACCATTATCCTAAGCAAAGTATTTCCGGAATGGAAAAACAAGCACCGCATGTACTCTCTAATAATTGGGAGCTAAACAATGGGCACACATGGGCACAAAGAGATGTAAAGGACGTCTTGTACCTGTCAGGTACAATGGACACTATTCTGGTGACAGGCACATTTAAAGCCCTGACTTAAGAATTATACAAGTATCCAGGTAACAAAGGCCTTTGTACCCCCTTCATATTTTGAAATTTAAAAATAAAAGAAAGAAACATTTAGAATAGTTTGCTTCTTTGAGCCAGGCTTGAATTAAGACCTAGACTATAGCTGTGATGTCAACAGGCACCAGGAGAGCAGTTACCTTTTCCAATGCATGGCCAGTGGGCCTCAGAGCTGCCTTCTCTATTTTATTCCAGCTCCCAATGAACTATGGCTGTGTGGAGACAGGGAAGGGTCTGGGACTGAAAACCAGATGTTTTTAATTGTCAGGTGATCACCCAGCTGGGCAAAACACCTGCAAGATACAGTGATTAAACCAAGATTCAGAACAACTTAACAGGTAAAAATGTTTGAGACAGCTCCTACTAGCAATATTGAAAATAGTCATTAAAATACCTAACCCATACAAAATAAAGCTCAGCAGTTTGCACGTTTTAACTCACTGAAGCCTCACCTCTACCCTGTGAGTGAGATGCTATTATTTCATTTCACAGATGATGGAGAGGTGAAGTAACCTGCCCAAGCCATACACCTAGTGAGAGGTGGAGTCTAAAATCAGTCGAGTGTCTCTGCCATACTGCAAAAGATTCAAAATGTGTTACACGTGTCTTCCCTGTGTTGAGAGACTAGGGTAGCTGTATCCTTCCACAGCAAGACAGCAGGGTCCTAATTGCAAAGTTTACCCTGTGCTTATCATGGGCAGACACACTTCCAAAGGATTTGCATGAATGTTTGAGGGTAAAAGCCTACACTGTTGTAACAAGAGACCCAGCGACAACATGGCTGGAAAAAGGAAGTTCATTCTGTCTCATTTCTCAGTCCCCAAAGATGCTCCAAGTCAGCGGCTTCTCTGTTCCATCAGGAACCCAGGCTGCTGGCAGTTCTACTGTAGTTCAAGCACGGCCTTAAATGCCATTCTGGTGCTCACCAACCTGACCAGCAGGGAGGCAGAGAGGAGCGGAAGGCAAGGACCAGGAGCCCCCTCTTAGGCAAGAGAGGCAGAAGTTGCATCAGTCACATGCCCTCTCATTCCACTGGCAAGAGCTGGCCATACCTAGCTGCATGGGTCTTGGCCACTCCGAGTCACATGGGGCTTGGCCACTCCTAGCCAGTAAATCGCTCCTAGTCAGTAAAATCACCTATAGTAACCCAGACTCATGCTGGTGGAAATTTTGGTCAACTGGCTTCCACGGGATCCTGTTCCACTCTAATAATTTCCAAGCGTCTTGAAGTCACACTACAAATTTCAGCCTCTCTGCCATGGTTGACCTGTTGTTAAAGTGTTTAGTGATTAATTTTAAAGACTTTGTTGATTAATTAACAATCCAGTATGCACTAACTGGCAAGGTTTATTGAGATACAAACCGTTTTCTTACACAGACCCTATTGCCAGGGATGGGCTTTCCAGTGAGGGTCTACTTTCATCAGATGACATCTTTTAACACACATAACATGGCTTTAGCTTTAGACAGAACATTTCTGAGAGTTTCCCCAGATGCACAAACTCATATGTGTTTGCCATAGAGCAGCAGTTCTCAAACTTTTTGGTCTTGGACTCCTTAACACTGAAGGACCCCAAAAAGCTTTTGTTATGTGGAATGTATCTATAGATGTTAATCTTTACCATATTAGACATTTAAATTCAGGAACAATTTTAAATATTATTGATTTCAAAAGAATAATATCAAGCCCACTGCATGTTCAATAAATAACATTTTTATAAAAATCAACCATATTTTTCCCAAAAGATTTAGTGAAAAGAGTGGCGTTATTTTACATTTTTGCAAATCTCTTTAATGCCCCGTTGAAGAGGAGACAGCCAGATTCTCCTATCTGCTTCTGCATTCAGTCCATTATCATATCTCATGTCGCATAGCCTCTGGAAAACTCCACTGGACCTTCACGAAAGAATGAGAACAAAAAGAAAAACATCTTAATATTAAGAAGGACGTTGCATGTATTATCTCATTGAATCTTCCTGATAAAATAGCTAGGTGCTATTAGCACAACATCCTCTTTTTCAGATGAGAAAACCAAGGCTCGGAGCACTGATGTTATTTATATGAGAATGCACAGTTAGGAGCAGAGAATGAAGACTGGGTTCTTCACCCCACACTCTCTAACAGCTGCGGGGCATGAAAGGCAACACAAGCTCATGAGAACCGTGACTCTGGATAGATGGGAACACATGAAACAAAACAAAGAGGAGAAAAAATGTACAGTTTCCTCCCCTTGGAAGTCATCGTAAAGAAAATACATAAGCCTTGAAATTGTCTGTGGATACTAAGTGCAAGGCAAGCAGCTCGTGTTAACCTGGGAATTGCATTTCCCAAGAAGGAGGCAACCAACATTTACCAAGCACCTACCAACAGGAAAGGTGCTTCACCTGCAGCATCTCGTTTAATCCTCATTTAATCCCCTGCAACGTGGACATTAGGAGCAGTTTGCAAAGTGAGCAATGTGAGCACCTGGAATGCTCACAGAGGCGGAGTGACTTGCCCAGGGTCTCACTGTTACTAATCAACAAATGCATTTTGTCTTACTCCAAAGCTGGGACTCTCTCCCACAGTTGCCTGTTGGCTGGGAAGTTTATCTATTTCAGCACTGAGGGTTTACCCCTTTCAGTTGTTACAACAAATAGCAACATTAGGGTTGAGGGGAGCACATGGGTGGGTGGGTGAAGGTATATAGAAATTTCTTTAAAGACTGTAGAAAAATTCAGGAAGGAATCACATCCTCATGCAGAGCCCAGCCTGGACGTGTAGATTAGGAAAATGTGCGACTCAGGGACACAGGGCTACAAACCCAGAGCCAGGTGCATCCCTGACACACGCAGCATTTGAACTATTTTTCGTTAATTTTGAATTACTCGCCAAACTGTAAATATCAGCAGAGTCCCTCTAAACTCCCAGATTTTTTCTCTTGAAAAATCAGGCACTTTGGTGACATGAGATCTGCATTCTTCTGTGGTGACAAGAGGCCAGAACTAAATCCTGGGAGATGGAGGAGCAGTAACTGCATTTGCTGAACTCATTGTCTGCACATTTGCTCCATTTCTTAAGGTGTAATTTACATAGAATAAAATGCATAAATCCTAACTGTTCAATTCAGTGGATTTTAACAATTGCATACACCCATGTAATTGCCACCCAATCCAGGATGATAGAAATTTCCATCACCTTCCTGTCTCATCCTCTGACTTTTATCGCCACAAATTCTTCTTCTTTCCTGTTCTTGAACTGCATATAAATGGAATCATAGGTTTGTACTCTTTTAGTGTTGGCTTCTTTTGCTCAGCATCCTGCTTCTTAGATGCGCCCATGCTGTGCCACGTGTCACTAGTTTTGTTCCTTTCCTATGGCCGTTTTCCCTGGTGTGTGCATGCACCGTGGTTTGTTTATCCATTCACCTGTTGCTAGACACTTGGGTTGTTTCACTTTAGGACAGCTACGAGTAATGTTGCAACGAACATTTGTGCACGAGTCTTTCGGGAACGTATGTTTTCATGGTAAGTACCTAAAAGTAGAATTTCTGGGTCATGGGGGAGGTATATGTTAACTTTATAAGAAACCTCCAAATTGCTCTCCAAAGGGGTTTTAACATCATTCTCTCCTATTCTTTATAGCACCAAGTGTAAAAATTGGAAAGTTTAGCAGTCAGAGAAATTATGATGGGCCAGTAGCCAAGTGGGCCACATCTGGCCCTCACAGATTAATAATCACAAGACTTCGAAGAACTTTTCTAGAACAATCAGAAGTTCTGACCTCATTGGGCCTGTCTTGCCCCAGTTGGAGCTGAGGCATGGCTGTCTTCTTCTGCTGAAACGCATGCTCTCTGGGCGGCCACAGCCCCACCTGCCCGGCTTTGCTCACTGACGTGCCTCCTCTTGTAGGCACCTGGAACATGCCCAAGGTCCCCCAGATGTGCCTCAGGAAGTCAGGACTGGACCCCAGGCTGGTGAATGCACCTTCCACGGCACCCCACGGCCTTTCCCCGTCCTGTGGCTTCTGGCTGCAGCTCACAGGTCCCTGGCCTGTCTGTCCCCTCCTTCCACTCCCAGATGTTCCTTTTGTAAGTCTGTCCCCCAGGACAGGTCCCTATTCGGCAGGCCCCATTTATGCTGGTGTCATTCCACTCACCAGCTCACCATCCTGGACGCATCTCTAAGCCACCCCCACTGCTCCCACGGCACTCGGGAGCCAAACGGCTGCGTCAAGTCCTGGCTCTGCCACTTACTTGGGCCAGTTACTCACTTTCTTCACCTCTGTTTTCACGTCAGTAGGATGGAGATAATAATGGGACCTGTCTTAGAGGGTTATGGGGAAGCTACGGGGCTTCTGATTGTTCTAGAAAGGAAGGTAATCCAGAACTGTGCTTCAAGCCCTCCGCTTTGCAAACGCTAGTCATTATTTCTAAAAGTTTTTGGATGCTCTGAGCATCCAGTGAAAGCCTCCACTGTGTCCCCCCGGCTTTTCTGGAGTCCTGGGCCCACGTCCTGGCTGTGGCGTGGCCATTCCTGAGGGTTTTTCAGGGCTCCAGATGCCTTGGCGTTGCCCTGCCCTGGTCCACAGAGCGCGTGGAGCGGGGGCTGCCCAAGCAGTGGTCACTGTTCCTGCCACCGCCGCCTCTGTGGCGAGGGCTGTGGCTGCAAGTCCCCCTGGCACTTTGCCTTTATCCCACATCCCTTGCCAACATCTCTCCTCCCCCTGCCTCCAGCTCGTCCCAAGCCCGCCTGTCCCCAGCGTGGAGGCGGGACCATGAAGAGTGGGTGAGTAAAGCGGACAGCGCCCTGGGCGCAAGCATCTCCCCCACCCCTCCCCTCCATGGGCTCCCCCCAGGTGAGGTCAGAGCACAGGGCACGACCTTCCCCTCAGGGGCCTGCTCAGGGTTCAAGGGGCCTGAGCTGGGCCTCCCCTCTGCCCCTGGGGAGATCATTCACGCTTCCTTTCCTCCCTGCTGCAGTGGAGGCTGGAGTTTGGAGTTTGACCTGCTCGGAGGAGGCCCTCTCAGCAGTGGGCATATAGGACGGAGAGTCACTGCTGTCCTCCGAAGCGCGTGGCTCCAGAGGGAGAAGAGTCCCCTTCTCACGGCCATCTCTGCCTCCTCCTGCCTCAGAAGCCACCAGCAGCCCCCGGGGCAGGTGAGCCCTGTGTCTAGAATAAGGTAAGACATTCCCCCTTCCCCCAAAAGATACCCCCTCTCCAAACTGGAAGCCAGTCTGGGGACAGGGAGACAGTGCCGGCAGAAGGACTCCAGCTGGGGACCACTGGCCGGGTGAGGGGCTTTGCGTCCCTCTCTGCAGGGAAGGCTGTCATGCCTCAGGCAGACAGAGTGTGTTTGGGGGGAGGGATGGCAGCATGAAGCCGGCAGCCGGCAGCACTGGGCATAGGTCCAGGTCTCCCACTTAACCAAGTTCAAGGGCACTGAGCCAATCATCTCATCCCAGGGAGCCTCGGGTTCCTTATCTATCAAATGGGAATACAGACCTCAGCCTGGCCCAGCACACAGGTGTGTGTAAGGACCCAAAGATATAAGGAAGGTAGATATATCTACATAAACAACAAAAAGCTAGAGGGCTGTATCGCTGCAACCACAATTGCTGTTACCTACAAGGCAAATACAAGTTTTCACTGGTGCTTGTTGGGCACGTACAGAAAGCTTTACATCCGGACCTCACGCCACTGACACAGTAACCCTGTAAGATGGGGACAGCCACCTCTAATTCACAGGCAGAGCCTAAAGGCCAGTGAGCCACTTGCCCAAGGCCACACACATAGTGAGTGGCAGAGCTGAGACTCAGCCTCCGTGGCCGTGAGCTTATCCACAGTATCAGTGGGTTTCAAATGGTGTCTGCGGGATGGTTCCGGGGAGTGGCTGATACAGGGTGCATGTGATGTTTGATATAGACATACAATGTGAATTAATCAAATCAGGGTAATTGGAGTGTCCAACACCTCAGGCATTTATCATTTCTTTTTGTTTAGTTATTTTATAGTAAACCCTAACTTATCGTTGCTTATAGTCACTTCGTTGGGCTATCAAATATTGTTCATTCTAACTAGCTAACTATATTTTTGCACCCATTAACCATCCCCACTTTATCCCCTGCTGCTACCCTTCCCAGCCTCTGCTAACCATCATTCTACTCTCTGTCTCCATGAGATCAATCGTTTCTAATATTTAGTTCTCAGGGACCCAAGTTAGATGGAGGCCAAGAGAGGGCTGCTGGGGCTGCACCGTAGGCTGCCATCCAAAGGACGAATAGGAGTTTGTTAAGCCAAGAGCACCGGGCAGAGCACCCCAGGCAGAGGGAACCGAATGACAGAGCGGCTGGGGCCAGAAATAGAGTCCAAGGAATAACAAGAAAGCCATTGTGCCGTGGGTCTGGGGGGCAGACAGAGCATCTCGGGGGTGCTGAGATCTCCTGCTCAGGGAAATCATCTGATCTGATTCATGCTCGAAGATCTCTCTGGCTTCTGTGAGGGGTGCATTAAAAGGAAGCAAGCCTGGCCTTGGGGCAGAAAGACGGGGAGGTCTAGCTCTAACCTAGACAGCAGTGACGGTGGCTTGGACGAGGGGGATATAAGTAAAGATGAGGGAAAATGGGCAGATTCAAGTTATTTTGGAAGTAGAAGAGAACAGAATGAGTGAATAGATTTGGGGAGTTGAGAAAGAGATGCTACACATCCTTTGCTGGTACATTTGCACGCCAGGCATCCTTGCTGCTTAGACGCGGTGGGTGCATGGCACGTAGAGATGTGCACAGACCACTTGCTGAATGAATGAATGATGAATGAATGAATGAATGAATGAATGAATGACTTAAGGATGACTCCCGGGTTTCTGGCATGAGCAGCAGAGTGGAGAAAGTTGCCAGTTAGTGAGATGCAGAGGACTGGAGGAGCGCATGCGTGGTGCGGAAGCGCTTGGTCTCTAACGCGCAATGTTAACTCTGAGGTATCTATTGGGCACACGAGAGATGCCACTTTGGCATTTGGATGGACAAGTCTGGACTCAGAGGTGCTCTTGGTGACTTCTGTTCTCTCTAGGAATCTGAGACAAGGTCTCCCTGAAGGGGCGAGGTAGGTGGAGGAGAATGTCACCCAGGTCCCCTGCACTCACTGGGCATATCTGTTCCCCTGCGGTGGACCACGCCAAAAGAGATGCCCTGCCCCATCACGCCTAGAATTTCTTTCCAAATCACCAGAGCTGTGGTTCTTCCTAACTGGCTGGGAATGATCCTGGGCTCTGCTTCAGCCCCAAGTCCTACAATCTGTCCTCTTGGCTTTTTTCTAGAGACCTGTTCCTAATGAACCCTGTGGCATTAGCTGGTCGAGGAGGCCAGGGTGGCTGCTCAGCTCCTTCCTTCTGCAGTTCTAAGCAGAAGTTCTAGCACGTGGCAGTTGGGTGAGCAGTGACCTCCACTGCAGGTAGCCACAAAGGCGTGGTAGCAAAGGGTTGTGCTATCACATATTGTTCATTCTATCTAACTGGCTAACTGGCTGCCAGCGTGCGAGGTGTAGCCTATTCAGGTCTTTATTATCACATCTGGAATTTTCCCCACCAAGGTTCACATGTCTCCGAGTGGTTAGAAACTTGAGATTAAACTTGAGGAGGAGCCCTGGTTCAGTCATTTACCAGAGGTGTGGCCTTGGACCTGGCCTCAGCTTTGTTTTTCCTCACCTTTTCAGTGGGGTTAATCAGAGACCTGACCTCTTAGGGGTACTGCGTGTTCAAACTGCGACTCCTGCACGTAAGTGGCCAAGGTCTGCCTGATCACAAAGTTCATGCTCTTTTTTGAAAAAAATGGTTTTAGAAGAAGGATGGGGACAGAACAAGTTTTCTGTACGTAATCACGTTATGTATAGGATGAACTTGCTTACTGCTTTTAACAACCCCGTGACATACATCTGAGTATCATGCCCATTTTATAGATGTGAAACTGAACCTCGGGTAGGTGATCTGCCAGGATCATGAGGCTAATAGGAGGCAGAGCTGGGATCTGAGCCCGGGCAGTGCAGTTCTAAAGTCTTTATCATGACACCTTAATTTTCTGGAGAGTCTGTTGCTCATAGTTAATAGCTGTCATTAGATGGTCATTGTCATCTTTGGTCAATGCAGGGAAATTCCCTCATTTCTCTTTCTCTCTCTCTCTCTCTCTCTCATTCTGTCTCTCCTCCCATTCCTGCCACTCCTTCTAACGTGTTTATTTGTTGGCAAATACGCCTGCATCCTGGCAAAATACTTAGCACTATTTTGTGTCTTTGAGTGTTTCTACTATACACAGATGGCTTTATGCTGTAAATCTTGCTCTGTTTATTTCTCTCCTTTTTCTTTCATCACGAAACATCTTAGATGCACAAAACTTATAAAGAGCACTCGGCAACGGGTGCACACCCGGCAGCCAGCCTAAGGCATGAATGCAGCAAATACGAGCAAAGCCCCCCCTTACCTGTGTCCTGTGTCCTGGGAACCTGTTTCCTGATCTTTGCCTGGCACGGCGGTGTGGAAAATTTTCACATCTGCTGGGGCGTGGAAAATTTTCACATCTACCATAGCAAATTATGTCAGCGGCCAAAAGGAAGGCGTGAGAGAAGTCCCTGCTTAACTGAGCTTCCTTTTGTGCTTTGGCCAATGGGCAACCTCAAGGGTAGCTGTTCTACTTGCCAACAAAGGCTTTGTTATAACACAGGCTGCTGTGAGCCCTCACTTTGCACACAGGGAGGGTCTCTCACAAGAGGTGAAGCAGGAGCCCACCCCCAGCTTGGCCCTCTTGAGCAGGCTGGGGAAAAAGATTCACGGTGCAAAAGGTGCTCAGGGTCATTTCACCGAGTGCTCCTGAGCACGCGCAGTGCTGCAAGGGACTGGGATGAAAACCGTGAGGATGGGGCCAGGTCTGCCTTTCCCATGGCTTTATTCTTCGTGCTGAGCACAGAACTTGGCACACAGCTGGTGCCTAGTAAATGTTCCACTGAATTCCCAGGGCCTAGCCGGAGCCTGGTACACAGTTGTTGCCTAATAAATGGAAAAGAAACAGCGACAGAGGGAGGGAAGGCGAGAACCAAGAAGAGAAGGGCAGGAAGAAAGGAGGGCAGACCAGCCAGTATTGTATAACACCATGAGCTCCGGCTCGGGCTCTGAGTTCGAATCCCACCTCTAGCACTGACCATGACCTAGAAGTGGGTGGCACAGCTGGGGCCTGAGCCTGGCTTGCGTTCACCTCTTCTTGCCTCCTTTTGCCACGTGTAAAGTGAAGGTGTAATAGTGATCGCCTCACAGGATGGAGTGAAAGGACGCGTGTTAAGTGAGCTACATGCCCGGCACTTAAATAGAAAGCAGGAAGATTGCTGTTACACCTGAAGCATGGATTTGTTGCAGAGGGGGCGCACTGAGGGCTCAACCTGGGAGCCTGTGGCCCAGGCAGCCGCTCTCGGGGTCGGCAGGGCCCCACCTCCCTGAGACTCAGGAAGAGCTTGGAATCGGTGCCAGCCTCCGGGCGGGCCCCACGGCGGTGATGAATAACTTGTTTATCTGCTCGAGCTGCTCCCACCGCTCGCGGTGCCTGGCAGGCAGCGGGCTGGAAGGGCGGGCTGGGGGCGGGGAGGGCTCCCCAGGCGGCCGCCGCCCCTCCTCCCTCCGCCTCCGCCCCGCCCCGCCCCAAATTCCTTGTCAATCTCCACCTTCACCTGCCTCCGGTGCGCCTGGTCCTCGTCTTCCCCAGAGTCCCCCGTTTTGCCAGCAGCAGACTGGACTGTTTGCAAACGCAGGCCCTGAAACCAGACAGGCTGGCTGCGAGTCCTGGCTTTGCCACTCATCAGCCGTGTGAGTTTGGACATGCTAAGCCTCTCCCAGCCGCGACTTTCTCACCTGTAAAGTGCAATGAGAACATTTCCTGCCTAATGGGGGCTCACCCTTGAGCCAACCCGTCATGGCCCCCAGGCCCCTCCTCCCCCAGCCTCCAGAGTCTGCCTTTCCTGGTTGGAACCCAAAGGGGTCTCCACTGCAGGGCTCCCTCCCACTTTCACACACAGAAACCTGAGGTCTCCCATTCAGTTAGGTTTGTCTTGAGCAGCTAATAGCATCATCATCCTATCTTACAGATAACAGTGATCATAAAACCAAGGCTTGACCAAGGTTCAAAGAGGTAAGAGGTGATCTGGGTTGGAATTTTGGCTCCTGCTACTCACTCCTGCTTTAGAGTAGATAAGGGATCATAGAACTTGGGGTTCCTTGGGACTGATGAGGCTGTCTGTCATCCCTTCTGTCTTTCTTCTTCTCTTCCTTCCATCTTTCCTCTCATGGAGGCGTGGTTCAGTGAATCAATGGTTGCTTAGGTCTTCTCTTCCTTGGAGAAGGCCACCATGTCCCAGGTCTGAGAAGCTGTGAGCATCCTCTCAACAGACACAAGAGCAAGGCTCAGCCGTAGGGAGAGAAGTTCAAAGCTACACTTGGCATGAGAAGGGAACTTACAGATCACTGAGGTGCCCTGAGACATCTTCTCCAAGTGAACATCTAATCTCCTCTTTTATGCCTCTAAGGCAGTAGTTCTCAAGGAAGGTAGTTTTGGCTGTTGTCACTGGGAGGAGGGTACGCCAAGCATTTAGTGAGTAACCAGTAGGGGTGCTGCTAGACACCCTACAATGCACAGAATGGGCCCCCTGTCCAAAATGTCAATAGCGTTGAAGATGAGAAACCCTGCTCTAAGGACAAGGAACATCCTGCCCAGATGACAAGGCCATTCCGTCTTTGGGCAGCTCTGATCAGAAGCAAGAAATTGTTCCCCAATTCTCCCTGTCTGTCACTTACCCTGTCAATTAATCACCAAGTCCTATTGATTCTAACTCCATATTATTTCTCAAATCTACTCCTTCTGCTATGGTCTGAATGTATTTCCTCCCCACCCCACCCCCAATTCTAATGTTGAAATCTAAATCCCCAGTGTAATAGTATTCAGAGGTGGAACCTTTGGGAGGTGATTGGATCATGAGGGTTCTGCCCCATGCATGGGATTATTGCCCTTATAAAAGAGGTTTGAAGGCACTTGCTTGCCCCTTCTACTATGTAAGAGCACAGCAAGAAGGTGTCATCTATGAGGAAGGGTCCCTCACCAGACACCAAATCTTCTGGCACCTTGATCTTGGACATCCCAGACCCCAGAACTGTGGGCAATAAATTTATATTGTTCACAGATTACTCAGTCTAAGATATTTTGTTTTAGCAGCAGAAATGGACTAAGACATCTTCTTAGCCCTCCTTATATATCATCTCAAGCCTGAGTCATTACCTCCAGAATAACCTTCCTTCCCACCTTCTTACTTCTAGCCAAGCCTACCCCCCATCTGATCATACCACTTTCTTTTAAAAATTCTTCAGTGGCATCCTTTAACCTAGAGCAGAGGTGTGTGATGGAAGTGTTGCTGCATTTCAAGAGATGTTTTAAAATTTATCAGAGCATTTTTGGTTGTCACAATAATTTAGAGTGCTACTGGCATTCAGTGGGTGAAGGCCAGAGATACTAGACATCCTGAAATGTACTGAACTACACTATAAAACAAGGACTTTCAGATGTTCCACCAGACATTCATGTGGGCACAAAACATGTTTATCACTATGCAAGTCTAGAACCTACCTCCAGTTTACATAAAACACAAAGTGTTAGGGTTTTATTACTTAAAAAATGTACCTGCTTTTTATGCTCACAGCATTATCTCAGTTATTTTTAAGAGGACTCTCCCTGAAATTAAAAACATGGTTTATCATGGCATTTGCTTGGTTTTCTTCATAATGTTTAAAATCACAAAGCAGTTTTGCAAATTTAAAGATTTGGTCTGTATACTAGTTTCTGTTCTGGTGTTCCCCTATAGATTCACTCTTTAATTATCCTGTGCTTCTGGAATGGAATGACATGTGATTTTCTTATTTGTCTTAAATGGAAAACTTATTCCATATAATAGGTGAAAGCATCAGATTACCCCTTGGGTCTTCTAGTGGAATCAGATGAGAACATTTACATGTTGAGACATTCATTGTTTTATCATGAGTTGATTTCTGTTTATTTCACTTTTATACTATAGTCAGAACACTATATCTTTTTTAAAAAAAATTATGTGTGAGAGTAGGTAACATTAATTATGATTTTCACTTTAGTATTCAGTAAAAGAGGTGTTACAAAATATGTGTTATAAAAACAGGGGAAGATTTCTGACAGGTTGAGGACTACTGACCTTCTAAAATCCTTCAAATGCCATCAAAGGGGTAGTAGAATCTGTCTCCTTCCTATCTGACTAGCCTCTCTTCCTGTCCCTCCCCCAACCTTACTTAATGCTCATGCAAGAATCTGGTGGTCCCTTAACCATGGCATGTTCACACCTCAGTGTTTGCATTTCCCTGAAATGCTTCCCGAACCCCTGTTTATCCACATAGGATCTGTACTCATTCTCCAAAACCTGACTTACATTCTCCAAAACATGACTTACTTTCTGGATTCTTCCATATAAAATTAGGTGGTCCTTCCCTCACTACACCTTGTAGAAAATAGTAGTAATGGTGATAGTAGTAGCAATAGTGGCTACAAGGTACTGAGCACAGTCTTTGTGCAAGGCACCATGCTCAGTACTTCACAGGTACTAGATCACAGCAATCTATGAAGCATGAGCTTTCATTGCCCCATTTTGTAGAGATGGAGGAACTTGTCCATGTTCTCAGGGTTGGCAAATGGTAGATCCAGCTCTATGGCTCCTGAGCTGGAATTCCTAACAGATCTGTCTCTATGCACCTCCACTCTATGAAACATCACATCGTGGTGTTATTGCCCACTGGTGGATTTGTCCCACCCCTGGGCTGTGCCTCACAGAGGGCAGGGATTGACTCTTTTCATTCCTGAACCCCTAGAGGCTGACACAGGAATAAGTCAGTGCCCTAATCACTTACAGTCAAAAATTGCCCTTGAGAATTTCATTAGTTTCTGACTGTAACAAGTTACCACAATTTAGTGGCTAAGATGACACAAGTTTATTATCTTACAGTTCTAGATGTCAAAAGTTCGAAATGAGTCTTACTGGACTAAAATCAAGGTTTCAGCAGGGCTAAACTCTCTCTGGATGCCCTATGGGAGAATCTGTTAATTTGCCTTTTCCAGATTCTAGAAGCCGCCCACATTCCTGGGCTTATGGCCCCATCACCTCATCTTCAAAGCCAGCAACAATTGAGCCAAACCCTTCTCATGCTGTCGACTCTCTGTTTATCTCTTCCAATTCTGTCTTCCCTTGTGTGTAACATTCCCGAATGTGTGACCTTAAGGCTGCCCAGTTAATCCAGGCATCTCCCTATTTCAAGATCAGCTGACTAGCAACCTTAATTCTACCTGCAAACGTAATTGTCCCTTGCCATGTAACAGCATATTTATAGGTTCTGGGAATTAGATCTAAACATCTTTGGAGGGCCATTACTCTGCCTACTGCAGGAATCCCTTAAATTACCCAGGGAAGTGCAGAATACTGAGAATAGTAGTTCAAAGCATGGATTCTTGAGCAAGATTACTTAGGTTCAAATCCCAGCTTCACCACTTGAGCTGTATTACGTTGAGTAAGTTACCTACCTTCTCTGTGCCTCATTGTCACCATCTGTAAAATAGGGATGATAACAATAGTACCCATTTTGCAGCTTTGTAAACCCTCAGAATGATGCCTGGCATATAGCAAATGCTATATAGGTGTTTATTTAATATATACAGTTTTATAGACATTTAACATATACAGTTTTATTGGAACAGGATTGTAGTATCTGGCTAAGCCTCAACGAAATTGGCTTCACCCTCACCGGGCTGTGAGGCGCCTTGGAAATGTGGCTCAGGTGTCTCACTTTTCTCTCACTTGGGGACATGTGCTTACTAAGTGGAAGAGGATGCCAAAACCATCTGTCTCTTTAAATCGTTTATCATTCTTTACATTTTGCCAAGTGAATGGTTGAATTGGTAAAAAATCAACTACGGATTTGATGTGACTTTGTTGTTTGTTGAATGAGTGAATGGATGGATGGATCTGTCTCCTCTGAAGATCTGTCTCCACCACACGTCCCTCCATGTGGGTCCTCTTTCTCAGGTGCCCCAGGGAAGAAGCTACAGAAAGGGGAAGGGAGTGATGCTGGCATCTGACCTGCATTTTCACTTCCCCAGGATCAAGAGGGCTCGTTCAGGACCATGGAGAGCAGTCCCAGCAGCACTCAGCCTCTGCAGCAGGATCCCCTGGAGGCATTTCCCCAGAGGAGCCTGGAGCCAGGTGACATTGCAGTGCTGGTTCTGTACTTCGTCTTTGTCCTGGCTGTTGGACTATGGGTAAGGCAGGCTGGGTGGGAGTGGGGTGTGTGCGTGTGTCAGGGGATGGGGAGAGAAGGAAATGTCTGGCCAGAGACCCATGTTAACCCCATCCTTTTGGAAATAAGATACTGAGAGAGGAAGATATTAATAGCTCAAGGTCATAGAGTAATCAGAAATTTACAATTTAAAACGTGCCCTGGGTATTGACTATGTGTCAGACACTGTGTTGAGCATTTTCACTTCCGTCATCTCATGTAATTTGCACAGGTCCCTATGAGGAAGATACTATTACTATACTCATTTTACAGAGAAGGAAATTGAGGCTCAAAGAATTAAAGGTCCTTATTCTGTTAGTAAGTTGGGGAGCTGGGGTTAGAGGCCCTATTTCCCTTACTTTAGAGCCCATGCTCTTTTTTGTTATTTATTTAAAGAAAAATTTTTAAAAGCAATACAGTCACATGTTTCAAAAATGAAAACAACTTATGACCTACACTGAAAAGTCCAACTATTACCCTTCCCTTCACAGGTAACCACTATTAGTAGCTTGTTAGTATATTAGTGTATTTCCCCAGGTTTTTAAATGCAAATGCAAGCAAATATTAATATGTCTATTTCCCTCTTTCTTAAACAGAACGTAGCTTATTATAATACTGTTTTAACTTGCTGGTTTTCACTTATCAGTATCTTTTAGATATCTCTTCATATCAGTACATAGAATATTCCTTATCTTCTTAAAAGTTGCACAGTATCTTATTAAATGATTGCACTGTAATTTATTTAACCAGTATCCTACTGAGGGTCATTTGGATTGTTTCCCATCTGTTACTGAAACAAAGTATGCTGTAATAAACAAACCTTGTACACTCGTTACTTTGGACTGTAGCTGTAACAGAGAATAAATTCCCTGTAGTAGAATTATCAGATGATTAGGCTAGTTTGTGTCAGATTTCCTTCCTGAGGTGTACACATCAGTAATGTATGAGAAAATCTATTTTATCACAACCTCGCCAACAGTGTATTGTACAACTTTTTCATTTTTGTCAAACTGAAAGGTAAAAATAATATCTCAATATATTGTTTGTTGCTGTTGTTGTTGTTACTTTTGAGACAGAGTCTCGCTCTGTTGTCTGGGCTAGAGTTCCTTGGCATCAGCCTAGCTCACTGCAACCTCAAACTCCTGGGCTCAAGCAATCCTTCTGCCTCAGCCTCCCGAGTAGCTGGGACTACAGGCATGCGCCACCATGCCCGGCTAATTTTTTCTATATATTTTTAGTTGGCCAATTAATTTCTTTCTATTTTTTTAGTAGAGACGGGGTCTCACTCTTGATCAGGCTGGTTTCGAACTCCTGACCTTGAGCGATCCGCCTGCCTCGGCCTCCCAGAGTGCTAGGATTACAGGCGTGAGCCACCACGCCCGGCCCCTCAGTGTATTCTTAATACACATTCATCTTATCATGAATGAGGCTGGGCACCCTTACATGTGTTTAAAGACCATTTATAGTTCCTTTATGTGAACCGTGGTTACATATCCTTTGCCTATTTTTTATTAGATTTTTGCTCTTTTTCTAATCAATTTCTAGGAGCTCTTTATAAATTAAGGATATTAGTAACTTTGAGATAAGGTGGTGCAGAGGTTTTGCTATGTGATTTTCAGGTCACTTGGTACAAGGTGTACTGTGCCCACTGAGGAGTGCCCACTTTGATCTGATTATTTACAGATCATTACTCTTACCCCTTAGCTTTCTCTCCTCTGGGCCAGGAAGGGAAGAAAAGGACTGGACACCCCAAAGACCATGGATCTGACCTTTCTCTGCCTCCCCCACTTTGGTTGGACAGACAGAGATGGATGAGATGTTAAGAATAAGGGCTTTGAGTCAGACAGACTTAGGATCAGGGTTAGGGTTAGGGTTTGAGTTAGGGTGAGGGTTAGAGGCCCTGGGATCTGCATTTTCACAAGAGAACCAGGCAACTCTGATATGTCTCTGGTCCAGGAAGCCCTGGATTTGGATGATCCTCTTCATATTTCTTTCAGCAAAAGGAATTCTTTATTCTTAGAAAAGAGTCCTGTGTCAGGGTTTGGCAGGAAGGAGCCCCAGAGGCTGTTTTCTCTAATAAGATCATTTGCAGGTCTGAAAAGGTACCATTTTGTGCTATCTCCCATCCAGGGTAAGAATTCCCTCAACAAAAGAGAAGTTAACAACTTATCCAAGATCACACAAGCTACTTAGTGGTGAAAATATCTCTATTAAAACACTTTCAATAACAGGAAGCCCACTCCTTCTAAAGATGGTTTTGTAGACCAGCTAAGAACATGGGTTCCAAAATCAAGCTGTCCTGGGTTTGAATTCCTAGCCCCTCCACTATTCAGGAATGTGGCACCAGGCAAGTGACTTAACTTCTGAGCTGCTATGATCTGAATGTGTTCCCCAAAATTCATATGTGGAAACTTAATCACCAATGTGATAGTATTAACAAGTGGGGCTTTTAGGAGGTGATTATGGTACGAGGCTAGAGCCCTTGAGAATGGAATCAAGCCCTTATACTAGAAGCACGAGGGAACTAGATAACTCCTTTTTGCCATTTCGTTGTTCTGCCATGTGAGAACGTGGAAGAGGTATATTAAATAATACTTTCTATGAGGAACAGTTCCTCACCAGACACCAAACTGGCTGGTGACCTGATCTTGGACTTCCCAGCCTCCAGAATGGCGAGAAATAAATTTCTATTGTTTATAAATCGCCCAGTCTCTGCTCTTTTGTTATAGCGGCACCAACGGACTAAGACATGAGCCTCAGTTTCTCCATCTATCAGATTGGCTCAACGAGATCAACCTCATAGGGGTTAGTAAGGATTAAAATGACATAATGCCGCTAAAATGCTTGGCACAGTGTCTGGCACACAGCATCACAGACAAGCTGTGAGTCTAAAACTCAAATGTCTAGGGGGACCAAGTAGGTTATCATGTGTATAGCAGGGGCCGTGTTAAGAGTTTGTGTCCTCTAAAGACATTCTAATTCAAATTTTCTTAAAAACTATCAGTAAAACAAAATGCATTTGATATCTGAGTCTAGCCTGCTGGACCCCCCTACTTTGTACCCCCCACCTAAGCCATTTTGGGGTGCTCTGATTGCTAACATTTTCCCTCTTCTTTGTTTTAGTCTACAGTGAAGACCAAAAGAGACACAGTAAAAGGCTATTTCCTGGCCGGAGGGGACATGTTGTGGTGGCCAGTAAGTGGTCTTTGGTTCAATTGAAATCACTTCTTAAAGAATCTTCAAGTGCTGGTATTCTGTCCAGCTTTCCTCTCTTGGGACTCTTTGGTTCCATGTTGTCTGGGAGCCTCAACTAGAGAAGACTTAGCTCCAATTCCAATTTTTTTAGAAAGAGAGTGAGAATTCGTCAGCTCACCTAAGGCAACAATCTGGGGTTGGGCTGGTTTCAGGTGTGGCTAAATGTAGAGGCTCAAGTGATATCACTAGGACCCGGTTTCTCCATCTATTTACTCTCTTTCTCTCCTCTCCCCTACCCCCACCTATCTATCTATCTAACAGCTACTATCACTATCAGCTCTGTTCTTCTCAATGGGCTCAATTCACAAACAGGCTCGACTTGACGGCCACAAGATGGCAGACACTGCTCCAGACCTTTCATCCTCTCTGGTTCCATGGAAAGAGCATCTGCCTCCATGGCACTATTCCTGGAAAACATTTTGTCTCTGATTACATTCCATGTCCATTGTGCGCCCATCACTGTGGCCAGGATACTTTGATATGCTGATTGGCTCAACCTGGCTCATATGCTCAGCACCTGAGCAGGGGAGGCTCCTGAGCATGGAGGCATATGTGATGAGGAATGAGAGGGGCTGGAGTCTGAAGGAAAATTGCAGGCAGTTACTGGGACAAGGTAGAATTGATGTTGAAGACACAGGTAACAAACACAACAGTCTAAATAGTATTTTCCTTTCAAGTGGATCTAAGGACATTGCCAAATACCCACACATACACACACACACACACACATACACCACACATAAACATACACACGGCCTCTACTTCATGGGTCCTGGGTAGGGCATCAGGGATAATTAATTTTACTTATGAGCTCTTAAAGTCAAAAGTTTATTCTTCAAAAAGATCAACAAAATTGACCAACTTCCAACTGGAATGACCAAGAAAAAAGGAGAAAAGATGCAAATTATTATTAGCTGGGCATCTTGGCACATACTTATAGTCCCAGCTACTCTGGAGGCTGAGGCAGGAGGATTACTTGAGCCCAGGAGTTTGAGATTGCAGTGAGCTATGATCACACCACTGCACTCTACCAAGGGTGACAGAGTGAGAACCTGTCTAAAAAAAAAAAAAAGATGCAAATTATTAAAATTAGGAATGAAAAAGGAGACATTACAACCAATCATCACAGAAATAAAAAGTAATTATAAGGAAATGCTATGAACAAATGTATGCAAAAAATAGATAAGCTAGATGAAATAAACTAATTCCTAGAAAGACACAAAGTACCAAAACTGCCTCATAGCAGAAATAGAAAACCTGAATTATACCTATAAAAAGTAAAGACATTGAATTAGTAACCATAAAACTTCCCACAAAGAAAAGCCAACAACCAGATGGCTTCACGGGTGAATTCTTCCAAATGTTTATAGAATTGACACCAATCCTTTACAGATTTTTTAAAAAAAAAATGAAAACATGCCTTAACTCATTCAACAAGGTCAGTTTTACCCTGATACCAAACCCAAAGAGATATCACCAGAAAAAAAACTACGGATAAATATTTCTTATCAATATAGACTCAAAAGCTCTCAGCAAACCAAATCTAACAACATACAAAAATGAATTTACACCATGACCAAGTGAGATTTATTCTAGGAATGAAAGTTTGGTTCAATACACAAAAAGGTCAATCAATGTTAATACACCATACTATAGAATAAAGAATAAAAAACATACAGCATTTCAATAGACACAGAAAAAGCCTAAAGATCTAAAACTCTTTCATGGTAAACATTCAGTGAACTAGGAATAGAAGAAAACTTCTTTAATTTGGCAAAGGGCATCTACGAAAACACCATAGCTGACATTCTTAGTGGTGAAACGTGAAAGACTGAAAGCTTTCCCCTTAAAATCAAGAACAAGACAAGGATGTTCTCTCTCACCACTTGTGTCCAACATTTTGTAGAGATTCTAGCCAAGGAAATTAACAAGAAAAAGAAGTGAAAGGTATCCAGATCGAAAAGGAAGAAACAAAGCTATCTCAATTTACATATGATATAATCTTATACACAGAAACTTCTAAATAACCCACAAAATATTACTAGAAGTTATGAATGAGTTTAGTAAGGTTGCAGAATATAAAATCAATATGAAAAACAATTGTATTTTCATATACTAGAAATGAACAATCTGAAAATGAAGTTAAGAGAATAATTCCATTCACAATAGCATCAAAAAAATAAAGTACTTAGGAACAAATTTGACAAAAGCAGTATAACACTTACACATGGAAAACATCATTGGAAAAACTTAAAGAAGAACTAACTAATTAAAAAGACATCCTGAGTTCTTGGATTCAAAGATTTAATACTGCTGAAGTGGCAATACTCCCCAAATCCTACAAATTCAGTGCAATCCCAATTAAAATCTCAGCTCTTTTTGTTTCTTTTTTGCAGAAATTGACATGCTGATCTCAAAATTCACATGCAAATGCAAGGGACCCAGAATAGCCAAAACAATCTTTGAAAAAGAACAAAGTTCGAGGACTCACACTTTCCAATTTTAAAACTGACTACGAAGATACAGTAATCAAGAGAGTGTGATAATGGCAGAAGGATAGACATATAGATCAGTGGAACAGAATTCAATGAGAACCAGAGACTAGAAAGTCAACAGGAGGCACAACAGCCCTCTAACAGTTCTCTCCTCTTCCTCCTCCCCTTCCTTCCCTCCCTTCCTCCTCCTCCTCTTCTTTTTCTTCTCTCTCCCCCTCCCACCTCACCCCACTCCACACACAACCTTGTCTACACATCCTCAGTCCAAGGGACCAGCAGAGACCCCATATCCCACTTCCAAATTCCCAGGAAAGAGAATGTATTTGCCCAGCTTGGGCCAGGTGCCCAGGCCTGTCCAGTCCAATCAACTGAGACCAGGGATTGGAGTCATTGACTATGGTCTTGGCCACTTAGCATTCTACCAGAAGGATGGCTGTCTACTTCGCTAAATTAGAAGCAAAGCTGGGGAGTAACAGGCTTCCTGATTCTCATGATGAATCACTTTCTGCAATACCTGTCTTCCTTCTCTCCAGGAATGCCATATACAGTTATTAAAGCTACGCATTGCACAACCCTAGGGGGCATAATCAACATTTTAGGCACTGTAGATATGAATATTTATTATACCAATTTCTGACAGGTGGACTCTGACCCAGTAAGAGTCTTGGGGAAGGAGAATCCTTTTCTAATTTAAACCAAAATGTCAGATAGGCTAGGGATGGCCCTGCTTCCTCACTTCCCCTTCTCTTTTGGTCCCTTTGGAGTGTGGCAAGAATTACAGGGTGGGGAGCAGGTACCCCAGATCTTGGCCCCCAAATCTAACATGTCCCTCTCCCTACAGGTGGGTGCATCCTTGTTTGCCAGCAATGTTGGAAGTGGACACTTTATTGGCCTGGCAGGGTCAGGTGCTGCCACGGGTATTTCTGTAGCTGCTTATGAGTTTCATGTAAGTATTTTACTCAGAGCATAAATATCTCACCTCCACCTAATAGGTAGATCCTGGGGGAAAATTGTGTGAATGTCCTGCACTTTAAAAATAGAATAGTACTTTATGAAAAAAAAAAAACACAAATAGGAGGCTTCAAGAGTGCCTGTGGTCAACAAAAATCAGTTTGGTCTGTAAGTCTCAAACCTCCCTGTGTTTTCCTGATGGCCCATAAGGCCACAACTCCAACAGACAGGGGCATGGAGAAGAGAGAGCTCAGAATCCCTCCCTTGTAGATGCAGCAGAAGGAAGGTATCATGGAACTGGAGGGTATTTCTGTGCATTTTAGACATCAGTTGGCCATCACAAAAATTGTATGGCTCAGTGATTTTGGACATTTTTGCTACCCCAGAGATACCCAAGAGATAGGGTTAATGACCTCTGAGTGGAGGTTTTTCCAGTTCTTGGTGATCGTTGGGAGAAAAGAATTTCAGGATGCACCACATAAACCAAGCAAGCAGCTTTTTATTGAAAGACTGAAAGCAAAAGTACACTCTCCAGAGAGAGAGGAGCAGGCTCAAAAAGGGCAGTTGTACCCGGACGATGTGGTTTTTGGTCTTTTGAAGTCTTACTAATTGAGGGGAGGAATATTCAAGACTAATGGTTTGGCTTTTACTAAGAATTTGGGTAGTAATTTCTAGAGTCGTATTCCCTCCCATTTTCATGCTTTATATGGTTGTTTCAGAATTGTCACGGTGATTTCAAGGGCGGAGACATTTTAAAACCACAATGTAAATGATATTGTAATTAGCCAAAGTTCCTGTAAGGTGACAGCAATAGCTGACAAGCCTGTTGAAGCTGGTTCTTGCCTGTGGTTATCAGCCCCTCTAGTGAGCTTCTGCTGGAGGGTTGTTTACTTTAACACCTGCACCCAATCTGCAAGCCCCAGCATCTGGTCTAGCCCTGTTTCCTGGTCTCCTACTCTAACAATAGGGCACATTCTCCTTCATAGCAGGGCCATGAACTTGAACTCCTGGCCTCAAGCAATCCTCCTGCCTTGGCTTCCCAAAGTGTTAGGATTACAGGCATGAGCCATGACACCTGGTCAGCAGGGCCATGAATCATGAGGATATGATTTTTACTGGGGAAGAATGAGGGGGTTGCAATCGTTAACAATTACATCCATCTTCATAATGACTAACATTTTTTAGGTGCTCACTCTAGGCCAGGAACAGACTTAAGTATGTTGCATACACTATCATATTATAGGATTAAATTATAGAATAGAACCAGATTGTCTAGATTCACAGCCTGCCTGTGCAACTTGTGAACTGTGTGACTTTGGACAAGTTACTTAACCTCTCTGAGCCTCATGTATAGAATATGGGTATTAATGGCACCTGCCAGATAGAGTCATTGTGAGGATTAAGTGAATTAATGCTTGTAAAGGATGCAGAGGAGCGCCTGGTGTATATCAAGTCCTCAGGAAGTATAATCTCGCCAATTTCCTTGCAACAACATAGGATGGCATTGGTATGCCCATTTTACAGGTGAGAAAAATGAGTCTCATAGACCTGTGTTAACTCTCCCAGCATCACCAGCTACTCATGAGTGTGGCCAGTCTTTGAGCCCAGGCCTGCCTCACCCCACAGCCTTGTTTTCACCACTTCCAAAGAGGGGAGGAAGCACAGCTGGATCGAGGGATGACATGAAGTTTAGGAGACACATAACAAGGAGACGTCGCAACAGGCTTCTCTTTCCATTTTTCTTGTCCCTGCCTAATTCCTTTCTTCCCATTTTAAACATGGAAATATGAAGCCCAGGGAAGGTGAGCCACTCAGTAAGTAGGAGAATGAACCAGAGGTGGAGTTCAGGCCAGGTTTCCTCAGGGTGCAGAGGGAAGTCCAAATTGGCACCTTGTTGTGAGCTGGGAGCCAAGTCCTGACTGTGTTTTCTTGGGCAGGGCTTGTTCTCTGTGCTGATGTTGGCCTGGATCTTCCTCCCCATCTACATCGCTGGTCAGGTGAGTCTCCGGGGGGTCAGGTGCTATGGAACTGGGAGATCCTTTGGGAAGGTCGGCCCTGCATTCCCTCCCTTCCACCATCACCCATCCCCCCACTATGGGCATCCATCAGGCAGGTGCCATGGGGTCCCAGCACTGGGAAGGGATGATGCCTGGATGGGATCACTAAGAAGCCCATCCTTAGCAGTTCCCACCAAGTGACCAATGTCCAAACGGACATTCAGAGGCCAGAAAAAACATAGGCTAAAACAATTTTTTAATACCAAAACACAAATGTAAAACTCACAATCTCTTATAAATGTTGATGCCATAACATGTTACTGCTTTTAACTAAAAAAAAAATCTATCCATCTATTAATATCTCTGCATATGGCTCAGTGATTTTATTTCTTCCTTTGCACACAAAATTTTAATAATTGCGCTATTTCTTTTCTTTTCTTTTCTTTTCTTTTCTTTTCTTTTCTTTTCTTTTTTTTTTGAGACAGAGTCTCACTCTGTTGCCCAGGCTAGAGTGCCATGGCATCAGCCTAGCTCACAGCAACCTCAAACTCCTGGGCTCAAGCCATCCTTCTGCCTCAGCCTCCCAAGTACCTGGGACTACAGGCACACGACATCATGCCCGGCTAATTTTTTCTATATATTTTTAGTTGGCCAATTAATTTCTTTCTATTTTTAGTAGAGACAGGGGTCTCTGTCTTGCTCAGGCTGGTTTCGAACTCCTGACTTTGAGCGATCCTCCTGCCTTGGCCTCCCAGAGTGCTAGGATTACAGGCGTGAGCCACCACGCCTGGCCTAATTGCGCTATTTCTGACTGGTGTGAAATGTCAACATTTTTGTTACAAAATAATGCTGCTTTAGACTCTTTGAGAAACAGTTCTAAAAATAATTCACAATCTCATTGACAGCTTTGTGTCACACTCTCTAGATTTAACTCCACTTTAGATGTTCTACATGGCAAGATCATGCGATATCAGAGCACTGTTCAGAAATAAATAACCAATTTTAACTTTTAATTATGGAAATTAAAAATAAATATACAAGCTGGGAAGAGTTTAAGGATCAGAAATCATGTTGAAAATCACTTCCTACCAGCAGTGCAGTCCCGTGTGTAAAGGGCACTGATGCAGGGAGACATGACTCCCTTTGGAGGTAAGACTCCGAGTCTAAAAGCGAGGGCTTTGGTGAGTAGGGGCCTGCACCTGCGCATGCCCACCTGAGACTCACTCCCACTTAGAAGAAATACTTGGGGTGTAATGCCACTGGACTGGGAGTGAAGACCTATTTACTGAATGCCTGCTATGGGGAGGAGTAAGAGGTCGTGGGGATGCAGGTTAGCTCATAGGTGGGGTTGCCAGATGCTCTCAGCTGATGGTTTCCATCTTCTCTGGCAAGTAGAAGATAATGTCATCTGCTGAGAATGAGGAAGGAACTTGTGGGGCTGACGGTTGAGAAGTGATATAAAGATTAGCAGGGGCTGCTGTGGTTGTTCGTAATGACCACAGTGCCCATCGATAGGGGACGGGGCAGCCGCCCTGTGGAATGTCATGCCATGAAAAGGGATGAAGCCGATAGAAGTGTGCTGATCTCCAGGCTATGTTATTAAATAAAAAATAATAACATTCCCTGGATCTAGACATCCTTTGAGCAGATATTCAAAGGACAGATGAAGCCCATACTAAATAAGAAATGCCAGAGTGTTGAGAGAAGTTAAAAAGCTACCCAATTCATATTTTTATTGGGAAATAAAATAAACACAGAGAAAAGGGATAAGACACAAAAGTGCAGCTTAACAAACTATTGTGAAATGAACACCCATATCAGGACATAAAACATAATGTCTCCTGCAAACCTTAGAAGATCACAATGCCTTCCTTTCTCCTTACTTTCATAGCGAGTACTCACTTCCTCGCTTTTCTTTATAGTTTTAATTCTGCATCCCTGAACAAAATAGTTGAATTTTTACTTTTTGGGGGTGGGGTTGTATATGAATGGAATCAGGGGTAACGTATTCTTTTGTTGCATGCAGCTGGTGTGTTAATATTCATCACTACGTGGTGTTGTGCAGTATGGCTGTGCTCCGGTGTATTTATCCATTCTGTTGTTCATGGGCATTTAGGTCACTCCCAGTGTGGGGCATTGTGTGTGTGTGTGTGTCGGGGTGGTGGTGATGTTCTGTGCATTGTAGGGTGTGGAGCAACATCCCTGGTTTCTTCTACCCACCAGCTGCCAGTAGCACCCCTCAAATTGTGACAGCCAAAATGTCTCCACACATTGCCCTGGGGTGTGCAAAATCTTCCCTGACTGAGAACCGTTGCACTAGACTGTGTGTCTGTCCCATTAAGACTGAAATATCCAGGCGGGCAGTGACCATCTCTGTTTTTTTCCCAGTGTCTAGAATATTGCACGGCACATAGGCAGATGCTTGCTCAGTACATATTTGCTGGAATGAATCAATACAGGGTCTTACCTGAATTCAGAAGGAAGTGAAATGAAGAATGAGCCAACATCAAAAGAAGAGGCACTGATTAGGGACTAGAAGTCTTGGTAGAGTCTCAAGGCAGCGATCATCAGAGTCAGCGAGTCCGAGAGCTGCACTAAGAGAAAATTTGGGGTCTCAGAGGCGAACGAGGTCTCGGAGATGAACTCGTTCAAGTTTTGGGGTTCGAGTTTTGGTCAGAGAAATGGGTTGCTGGAGTGGACATGCCAGACCGCTGTTGGAGCTCAGCAAACCCAGATCCTGTACGTGGTGTCCGTGTGTGTGTTCTCCACACTCTTACTGAAGCTGCTTCCAGATTAGGGGAAAAGTCTAGAAAGACAGGAAAAGTGGAAAGGAGCAGGGATCCTCGCTGAACACTGGGGGCCATCGAGGAGGGGCGGAAGTTGCCATAGCAGATGGCATGGGTTGCGGGGGAAGAGGGAGAGCTTTTCCTTGAGCGTGGGTGGGTGACCCTGTGGACGTGATGGGGGAGAGCACACCAATGCGGAAGCGCCCACGCTGCCCCTCCACCGGGAGACAGGGAGTGTGAGGGAGCGAGGAGCAGCCATCAGTGGAGGCCAGGGGGCTGGGGTGATCTCTCCAAGGCAGCTGTCATTAGCTAAATTTATTTCTCCTGAATATGCACCCAGCTCCAGCCAGAGGGTGGTTCCTATGTTAACAGTGAGTCCTGGCCGGGCGTGGTACTCACGCCTGTAATCCTAGCACTCTGGGAGGCCGAGGTGGGCGGATCGCTCAAGGTCAGGAGTTCGAAACCAGCCTGAGCGAGACCCCATCTCTACTAAAAATAGAAAGAAATTAATTGACCAACTAAAAATATATACAGAAAAAATTAGCCAGGCATGGTGGCGCATGCCTGTAGTCCCAGCTACTCGGGAGGCTGAGGCAGGAGGATCGCTTGAGCCCAGGAGATTGAGGTTGCTGTGAGTGAGGCTGACGCCATGGCACTCACTCTAGCCTGGGCAATAAGGTGAGACTCTGTCTCAAACAAACAAACAAACAAACAAACAAAAAAAAAAAAAAAAACCAGTGAGTCCTTCCTCACCAGGGCGGGGAGCCAGTAGTGGTCCAGGAGTGTAGTTTCGGGAATGTTGTGGGCTTGGTTCAGAAGATCTTCTCTTTTATCTTCATCATGGATCTGGGTCATTTCCTAAAGAGCCTGGAGTTGAGGATTAGGGACATATTTGAGACAAGACGGCCTTTTGTGAGGTTCGCTGATGAATCTATCTGCCTCTCTCCCTCTCTTTCTCTCTCTCTCTGTCTCTCCTCCTGCTGGCAAATTGCCTTTTCAGCTACTTTACAGGCGGCAGCCGAGGCTCTGCCTCCCATCTGTCAGCTAGCTTCACATTCCTCCCCAGAGCCTGGTTTCCAGATACCACTGCTGCTTGCTTTCTGGTAACTTCCACCCCTCCTTCCTTTCTTCACTCATTAGAAAGGTCCTGCACGTGGAGGCTGAGCCTCTCTCTAGATTGCAGTGAAGGTCAGTGAGTAATAAAGGCTGTCAGCAAGGACAGGACTCCAACTCCAAACACAGGCCAGGTGGCAGTTATCTCCCCAGATTAGATAGAGAACAGCTCAAGGACTGTTTCCCTTGGGGCGTTTATCTGAATGGGCTGAAGCCCGCATGCCATCTCTGATTAGCCCCGTGCCAGCCCCAGGAACACCCCATGTTCAATAAGGTTTAATTGACCCTCTTCTTGTTTCATGCCCTGATCAAGTGTCACAGTTCAGCACAAGGTACTTCTGGTACTTCTCCCTTCTGGTACTACTCCCTTCCCATCCAAGATCTCGTACCTCATGGAAGAACTCCCTTCGGTCTGAGGTCCCAGACTCAAGCTACAGCGTTGTTTCACCCCAAGTCTGGAGGGGTGCAGTGGAGGCAAGAAGATTGGGAAAGAAAATGCCAAACCCCAAGAAAATTACAAACGATAGTTCTCAGGGGCATGGCTCAGCCTCCAGGGTACCTCCTGCTCTCAGACCACACCGCCAAGGGCAGGAGGGGCCACCTGAGTTCAGTGCCTCCCTGCTGAAGGACGTCTCTGGAGCCTGCACGTTCTGCCACTAGAATTCCCTGCTTCTCCTGGTGACCAGGCTCAGGGTTTACAGTGGAGCAATTTTCCCAAAGTTTGGAACATGGACAGAGGGAGATTCTTGCGATGATTTTAGGGGTCGGACATGGGGCCAACGACACTGAATCACAGGGTGAAGTTGTTCCCTTTTCCACTATCTCAGTTTTTTATGAACTCAAAGAAGAAGTCTCATGTCGCAGCCAGTGTGCCTTTAACACTTCTCTCCAACGAATCTCTCTCTCCTTCTCTTTCTCGCTCTCTCTCTCTCTCTCTCTCTCTCTCTCAGGAATAAATACGTTCTGGGTTATCTGGGTCTTTGGTGTGCAACAGTAAGTTGCCAGATGAGAATATAAAGTAAATGAATTCTTTTATTATCCTTATATTTATTTTTCCTGGTCCCCTTACATTTGATTTTCCATTTAAAGTGGTGATTTAAACTTCCTTTTTTAGATAAGTTTATATTAAATAAAAAGGTGAGTTTGTTTAAAGAAAAACATTGAGCAAATAACAATGTAGGATATGGCAACATTGGGATGGGGGTGCACAGATGCCTCCGGTTTGGGAATGTGATCACGGGCTTCACACCCCTGCGTGGAACCCCAATTCCTCTGTGCCCCACCCCTTTGCCCCCATTTTCTTCTCCCTCAAGTCTCCCAGTGGGAGTCCTAAGACTAAGGGCCATTCATGCTTCTGAGTTTGGGGAGGAGGGAAGGGGCAGGAAGGGCTGGTGCCGGGAGGCCAAGTGCCCAGAACCTGCCGGTGGTGACCACTCAGCTTTGACCTCCAGGTCACCACGATGCCAGAATACCTAAGGAGGCGCTTCGGCGGCAGCAGGATCTCCATCACCCTGGCTGTGCTCTACCTGTTTATCTACATCTTCACCAAGATCTCGGTAAGGCAGGGACACAGCCCAGCCACGCCCCTGTGGCATGGCGAGAAGATAAGTCACAGTCCTTTGCTGGGGATGTCGCCTCCCCGTCCGCTTTTCCCTCCTCTTGGGCAGGCTTCGGGAGACGGGAGGGGTGGGGGGAGAGGGTAGGGGTGGGCAGAGGAGGTTGGGAGAAAAGATGGAGGAAAGGACTCCCTCCCCTCCTCCGCCAAAACTTCTTAGGCAACATCTCGGGATGGTTGCGTCGCGCAATGGGACTCCAAGAGCCCCACCGGCCCTTAGTAAGGACTATTCTCTCCCTCCTGGGATTAGGCAGTTACCAGCTGTTACTCAGATGTGCCGATCGTGCCGATTGGGCCTGCCCCACCCTGACCTTTGGATGGGCAGGTCTCCCAGAAAGTGGCAAAGAGCAGGTGCATTGCCACCTGCAGCTTGTGCTGCCTGCCTGGCCCCGACATGCTGAAGCTGTCTCCCCTTCTAGCCAGGGGTGGGGAACAGCCTGTCCAGTGGGAGGGGGTTGCGGGGCCAGAAGGAATTTCATTCAATCCAAACAGTGACTGACTCTACACCAGCTCCAGCCAAAGGACACACAGATGGGCTCCTTTCTAGAATGTTCACTGGCCATCTGGTGGGAAGCAGATGTGGGGAAGCTGCCCCGGAGAAGTTCCATCTTAGGAGGAGTTTAGCAGTTAAAGGGGTATTGGCCTTCCAGAGGGATGGCAAAAGCCAGGAGGCTCGGGTCGGCGTGACTTATTGGAGAAACAGGGGTATTACAGAGCGCCTGGGTATGAAGTGAGCAAGGGGCACGAGGGCCTGGCATGCAGCTCTAACTTACCGATTCAGCCTTTGTCTTGGGGCAGTGAGGAGCCACTCAAGGGTCTTAAATGGGGCCGAGAAGGATGACGAGATCACGATGGTTTGATGAAGGTGGCAGCATGGAGGACGGACAGAAGCAGAAGCCAGAAGACCGTTGAGGAGCTTGTTCAGCAGCCCAGGGCAGGGGTCTCCAATGTAAAAGCTCACAGGGCTCCAGTGTGAGATCCCTGGTCTGGGACAAGACGGATGAGGAAGGGACAATGCGTGACTCTTCTGTGTGTGTCACAATCTAGGCGAGAGCCTGATGGCCGGGGAACCTGTGCTGCCCATGCCCATTCATTCATTCATTCATTTGTTCATCCATTCGTTTATTCATCCATTGACTTCTGATCTCCTCAGGTGGACATGTACGCAGGTGCCATCTTTATTCAGCAGTCTTTGCACCTGGATCTGTACCTGGCCATCGTTGGGCTGTTGGCCATCACGGCTGTCTACACTGTGGCAGGTATGAATGGTGGTAATTCTGGGAGAGGTGGGGGGCAGGAGCTGTGGCCACCTCATCTTTTCCTGGCCCAGAAGATGTCTGATGTTCCAGTGTGTTAAGACCTTTATTCGGCCGGGCGCGGTGGCTCATGCCTGTAATCCTAGCACTCTGGGAGGCCGAAGCAGGCGGATAGCTCAAGGTCAGGAGTTCGAAACCAGCCTGACCAAGAGCAAGACCCCGTCTCTACTAAAAATAGAAAGAAATTAATTGGCCAACTAAAAATATATAGAAAAAATTAGCCGGGCATGGTGGCGCATGCCTGTAGTCCCAGCTACTTGGGAGGCTGAGGCAGAAGGATTGCTTGAGCCCAGGAGCTTGAGGTTGCTGTGAGCTAGGCTGATGCCACGGCACTCTAGCCTGGGCAACAAAGTAAGACACTGTCTCAAAAAAAAAAAAAAAGACCTTTATTCATTAAGCCTCATGCCATTACCCTTGCTAATAGGATTTTCTCATTGTCCAAAGGAAGAGGGTTGCCTGATAAGAGAAAGAATTTTAAAAATGCACTACAAATGCATAAGATTTTTCCCATCCATGTGTCCCAGAACTATTTGTTGAGAACCTGCTAAGTGCTCAGCACGTACATGCACGTGCATGATACGAAGCTGGATGATAAACAACTGTGATTCCGGAACCTGAGATCATCAGGAATCCGCATCGTCCTCCTTCAGACTTGCCTGGCACGTAATGGGGCCTTGACAAGTGTCTGTTGTAATATTCACCCTTTCGTCGTCTGCTCCATTTCCACCTTTCTCTGCCTCCTTTTGGTATAATTCCCTCCACGTGTGTGCACGTGTGTGTGTGTGCGTGTGTAGTTAATGTTACCTACTATGTGCCAGGTGTCATGCATGTAAGCAAGACAGACAAAAATCTCTACCCCAGAGGAACTTACATTCTGGCAGCAATGGGGAGACAGTGAGCAAGGAAGTCAGTGAATAATGTCTGGAGATATTATTATAACCTGATGAGTCCTATGAAGGAAAATCAAGCAGGGTGAGGAGATGGGGAAGAATAGAGGAAGGTTTTTGTTTGTTTGTTTGTTTGTTTTTTACATAGAATGTTCAGTTAAGGCCTCTCTGAGTGCCATGGAACACTGTTGGATGCTCTAAACAGAAAAGTGGCAAAATTTAACATATGCAAGACCCTCTGATACAGAAAGACGTTGGCTGAGTTGTCAGAGGCGACAGAAGCCACATGCCTGGGGCCTGGGGAGGGGAGAGCAGCTGCAGCAGCCAGTTCAGCTTTGTGTTCCTTGTTTGGGGGTCTGTCTCCCTGTTAGACTGCTGCTCTATGAGGGCAGGGGACGTGCAGTTTTGTTGGCCTCCGTATTCCTACCGGGTAGAACTCAGCAGGCGCTCACCAGGTATTTGGCGAATGACTGAATAAAAGGCTCCCACCGTGCCTGGCATGGGTTAGATGCTCAATAAACATTAGCATAGACAGGAGGATGGGGTTAAGTGGTGCCACATGTCAGGATCTCACTACGTTCAGGCTGACTCATTGCACGAGCACACAGCGGAGAATTAAGACCAGGATCTAAGCCAGGTCTTCTCCCGCTCGTGAGAGGCCCATTCCTGCTGACGTGGAAGGAGGAGTCAAGGACACCACACCCACGGGCACAGCTTTTATTTTTTTTATTGCACAGTGACCGTGCCCTCTAGTAAACAGATTCATATCAGGTAAGTGTCCTTTCTCCTTAGAGAAGGAGGAAGGAGGGAGATATAGGGAAAAGACTGGAAAGATTGCTCTGTCCTTATGCTCATGGGTTTGCTACTAATATTGTTGTTCCGGAGATTTTTTTACATGGCAAACCCTGCAAGAATCCGAGGTAGACCACCATGCCCCTGTTCAGGAAGTCTAAGGGGCTCTGAATACCTAGTACTCACATCCTTTTTCCAATGTTAAAAATAAAAACGTTTCAGCTGGGCATGATGGTGTCTGCCTGCAGTCCCAGCGACTTGGGAGGCTGAGGCAGGAGGATCGCTTGAGCCCAGGAGTTTGAGGTTGCAGTGAGCTAGGCTGATGCCACTGCCCTCATGCCCAGGCGTCAGAGTGAGAACCTGTCTCAATAAATCAATCAATGTCAGAGCTTGGAGACTATGGCCCAAGCATTCCTTCCTATGTCAGTTAGAAATTGCTGTGTAACAAACCACCCACAAATTTAAGGACTTAAAACAACAATGGTCTATCATTCCCCACAATTCCATGGGTTGCCTGGTCTCACCTGGCTCCACTGAATTGCAGTTAGGTAGCACCTGGAACAGCTGGCTGGGGCAAGATGGCCTCACCCACATGGCTGGCAGTTAGCTTGGGCTGTTGACTGGGCTTCTCCTCCATGTGGGCCAGGGTCCTCCATTAGCTTAGACTGGGCTTCCTAAAGCATGGTGGTCTCAGGGCAACATGAGGGTAAGTGCAGAAGCTGCAGGGCCCCCCTGAGGCCCAGACTGGGAGATATGCAATATCATTTCCACCATATTCTGTTGGCCAAAACATGTCACATGGCCAAGCCCGTATTTAAGAGGTAGAGACGTCAACTTCATCTCAACATGAAAGGAGCAGCGGAGTCACATTGCAAAACGGGCACGCACACACAGAGAGCGATGATTGTGGCCAACTTTGCAATCAATCAACGCTGAGAAATCTCCCGTCAGGTCTTGACCTTCCAGGTTCCCTTTGTGACCCAGAGTAACTCCTCTTTGTCAGACTACCTGGCCCTTACCTCAGTACTCATCCCCGCAGGTGGCCTGGCCGCTGTGATCTACACAGACGCTCTGCAGACTCTGATCATGCTGATAGGAGCGGTCATCTTGATGGGCTACAGTAAGTGGGGCCCCAGGGTCACTTGGGTGGGTGACAGCACCTGTCTCAAACAGGGACATCTGCTCTCATCACTGTGATCAGCAAACCCAGCTATCAAAAACCACACTACTTGGGGATTCCTGTCGCAGGTGCTTTGCTTGAGGCATGATTATTTTAGCTAGACAAGAACTGTGCTTAATATGGAAACTTACGATTTTTAAAAGTAAAAATTAATATCCCTTCCTATACTGATGGGGAAAAATATTGAATAAGTAAATAAAAGAGGGCAAAGGGATAGCTCTTCCTTACAGAAGATTCTAATTAATCCATGCAGATGGAGTGAGAGAAATAGAAGAATCACCCTTAGAGCACCATAGTAATAATCGCCACAGGCAGTATCCAGTGATCGATGCTAAAGTGAATGAGTGAAAGTTTATGAAGAAACAGGATATTTGCACAGTCTCAAAGTATCATGGCCCAAATAGTTATTCATTACAATGGAAAAAGTAGTCACTTTTCAAGTGGAGAAACCTAGCACCAACTACTATACCTAAGTGATCAAGGTTAATGTCACCAGTAATAAGATGTACCAATGCCACGTGTCTCCTGGTATGGTGCACGGAGGACACAAAATCTCATCTGTGACATTCTTGCCAAAAATACGTAACCTCAATTTAATCGTGAGTAAACATCAGACAAACCAAAGTTGAGGGACATTTCGCAAAACACCTAACCAGTATTCTTCAAAAGTGTCTAGGGCGTGTAAAACAGGGAAAGACTAATGAACTACCACGGAATGGTGGAAACTAAGGAGACACACATCACAAATGCCATGTGGGATCCTGGGCTGCATGTCAGGAGAGAAAACAACATGAGTGGTGACATCTGAAGACTTCAGATCTATAGTATCATTAATAGTATTGTACCAATTTTGTCTTAGTCTGTTTGAGCTGCTATATATAATAAAATACCAACAAACATGTATTTCTCGCAGTTCTAGAGGCCGACAAGCCCAAGATCAGAGCGCGAGCAGATGTGGTGTCTGATGAGGCGTGTTCTTCATAGATGGCACCTTCTTGCTGCATCCTGGGAGGGGCTTGCTAGCTACCCAGAGTCTTTTATAAGGGCATGAATGCCATCCATGAGGACACAGCCCACATGACCTAATCGCATCCTAAGTTCCCATTACCTTGGGGGTTAAGATTTTAACATACGAATTTTAGAGGGGCACAAACACTCAGACCATAGACAGTGTTAATTTTTTTAGCTTTGATAACTGTACTGAGGTTATGTAAGATGATAACATTGGATGTAGGGTTTATGGGGACTTTGACTTTTACAACTCTTCCGTAACTCTCAAATTATCTTAAACAAAACATCGAAAAAGTAGTAACTATTAAAACACATGTGAGCCAGATACATTATCCCATTTAAGGTTCATAACAACCTGATAATGTTGGTATTATTGTCACTCTTTTTTAAATGAAAACACTAAGGCACTGTTAAACGACATGCCTACAGTCACGTAGCTAATAAAGCTAGGGTTCAAAGCCAAGATTCAAACCCAGGCAGACTGGGTTCAGACCTCATGCCATTAAAACCATCATACTGCCTGATGATAACAGTGGGAAGGTAACCTGGTAACAAATTTCATGGGAAGAGTCTAGGAGCAGAAGTCAAGAGAGTACAGGTAAGACTCATACTTTAACATTGTACCTTTCTGCACAGTTTGAATTTTGTGTATATGTCACTTTTATCTTTGAAACAAAAATTCAAAGAAATCATCACAGAATAATACATTAGTTTGCCAATACAAATGGCAACAAAAAATTGCTTCTGATTAACTTCAACAAAAAACATTTGGGGCCCTTATGAAGAAAAAAAACTTCACTGTTATGTCTAAAGAAGAAATACAAATGAGTAATGAATATATGAAGGACAAATGTCTAGCCTCACTAGCTAAATGCTTGGGGTGGTCACCATCATAAATAATATCACAAACCCTTGAGCTTCTCAGTACTGCATCAGCAGCTCGTAACACTTCAGGTTTCAGAGGCACGAGAGCCAAAAGTTAGCTCTTCACATGGTCTGTTTATTCTTAGCCAAACCTCCAGATATTTCCCCATAAAAATGTGGGGTCTCAATGGGGGAGTTTCATTACTGAAATCATTACAACCAGTCAGGAGAAGGATTCCAGATCAACCCTCAATGATCTTCATCAATCTGCTATATCTAGTAGACATCCCCCTGCAAGGCATCTGTGGGTTTTCACATGTGCTCTTGAACAACTCACAGCAGTGCTGTTGCAGGGATAACCCCATCTGTATGTTTCATCAATAGTTCCTATGAATTTGGGAAGGACAGGATAAAACTTGCAGAAGGAGCTCTGGGCTCCGTCTTTTGGATTGTACCATCTTTTCACAGTCCCCTTGACAGTTTTCTGCTTCCTTGTTCTTGCAGAGGAAAGAGGCTCACTGTTATCTTATAGTTCACAGAAGGATAAGCTGGGTTTTCTCACAGTTGGCTGTGGGTCTCTGCCCATTCTTCACAAAAAGTCCTCTAGTATAGATATGAGAAATATGGGGCCAGATGTGGTGGCACACACCTGTAGTCCCAGCTACTTGAGAGGCTGAGGCAGGAGGATCACTTGAGGCCAGGAATTGGAGGTTGCAGTGAGCTATGATGATGCCATTGCACAGTGGCCTGGGCAACAGAGCAAGAGAAAAAAAAGAAGGAAGGAAGGAAGAAAAGAAAGAAATGAAGGAAAGAAAAGAAAGAGAGGGAGGGAGGGAGGGAAAGAGGAAGGAAGAAATATTCTGAGAAGCAATTTGTGGGGCAAAGGGAAAACTTAAGTTTCACTGAAAAGTCAACTGATAAAATGCAGATTAAGAAAAGAAGAGGCATACACATTTATAAGCATGCCTGGGAGAATCACACAGTGATTGCCCAATATCCTAATGGGGTACCGGTGCTCATATACCCTACTCCTTAGGGGAAAGGAAGATGGAGAAGAGTGGATGATTTTAGGACGGTAGTAAATGATTTTTCTGGGAACTCAATGGGCTTAAAGAATGTATGGTGGCCCGGAATACAATCTGTTGGGCCCACAGAGCAGACAATGGTTTGTGACAAAAGTCTGGCCAGGTGTGTTATAGAGACCTCAGTCTTTCTTCCCGTGATATGAATTCAGTTAATGAGAACTCAGGGAAGAGACTGGAGGTAACTATTTTCTTCTTTGGCGGGTCCAGACTTCAGACAGATGAGGGAACTTCAGAGAACATCTGAGGACTGAGAGACAGGAGGAGGGAAGGTCAGAGAGGCATTGAGGCTGCTTCAGTTCAGCATGTCAAAGTGCCATATCGTGGCATATCAGTTTCTAAGCCACAACACAATCCATATCCATAAAATATCATCAAAGACATTTTAAAAACAGGGCGGGGGTTAAGAATCCTTAAGAGGACCAGTATTTTTGGTAGCTCTGCTCCTACCAGCAGCTCACTGATCTCTAACCACCCTGTCATCACTTGCTATGGGGGACTTGCGAAGTTCCTGGCAAACAGGCTCCTCTGAATTCCAGGTTTTGCTGCCGTTGGAGGGATGGAAGGCCTGAAGGAGAAGTATTTCTTGGCCCTGGCTAGCAACCGGAGTGAGAACAGTAGCTGTGGGCTGCCCCGAGAAGACGCCTTCCATCTTTTCCGAGATCCACTGACATCTGATCTCCCATGGCCGGGGGTCCTGTTTGGAATGTCCGTCCCGTCCCTCTGGTACTGGTGCACGGATCAGGTACAGGACAGCAGGCGGAGCAGCTCATTTTCCTTCTTGGGGTGGCTAGAAATCTGTGCCTTTTCCTCCCTCCGTCTGTTCTCTCATTTGCCTTTTCCCTGTGTCCTTCCTTGACTACTCTTTCCTCTCCACTGTGCTACAGACTATTTTACTTCTTGCTTTTGCAAATGCTGGTGACAAGTCCAAAGCTTCTGCTATCTGCAAAGGGGAAAACTCAATACATACTGCCTAATGCCTGGGAAGATCCAGTCAGCAGAGGAGATGATACATTTTAAGTGGAGATTGAAGCGTCATCATTTGGACACAATTTGTTCAACAAATAACCGCTGGGTGCTCCTTTTTAGGAAGAAGTCCCATGGAGAGTTGTAATTGGATTGCCTTGGTGCATACTTTTCCATAATTTTCATGGTAGCCAGAGAGGTAGAGTAATTCTGTGCAGAACTCTAATTGGCTAGATCTAACCCCTTGGATAAAGGAGTAGAGAGGAAACAGGATGGAAGTCATAGCTACCCCAGTTGGATCACAGGGACTGAGAATAGGAAAGAGATGCTTCCTCAAAGAGAAGACAAGAACCTAAGTCTACTACATCTACCAAGAAGCTATGCACACCTAGTTTGCCTTAAGAGAAAGCCATCTCAGCTTCCAACCACCCTCGCTGTTTTACAGGTGATTGTTCAGCGGAGTCTGGCTGCCAAGAATCTGTCCCATGCCAAAGGAGCCTCTCTGATGGCCGCATACCTGAAGGTCCTGCCCCTTTTCATAATGGTGTTCCCTGGTATGGCCAGCCGCATCCTCTTCCCAGGTGAGAAGGTTGGGAGAAGAGGTCATCTACCTGAGAGTCTCAGCCCCTGTGAAGTGCTCTAAACATACTGCTGGCTGCCCCGAGAGAATGTGACTAGAGTCCTTTCCTGGTGATTGGACTGGGGTATCTCCGTCTGGCATCTATACTGACTCTAGGTTGTTCCATGGGCAGCATTGGTTCAATGGGCAGGTCCTACTGGTGTCCCAAGCCAAATGGAGTGCAGACTCAACCGGGACTTTGCCTCAACTGTATTCTTTTGAAACCACCAACTAGGCTAAAATCTTGTGGCTTCAGATGTCAGTTCCCTGGAGTCTCATGTGGAAGTTCCTCTCATGCTTTAATGTTTGAGCTGAGCAGTTTGGTGACGTTGGCCCAATGGAATCCTTTTAGGGATACTTTTCTTAACAAATATCAGGGGATAGCAAGGCCTGTAGAATATTTGCCTTAGTGTTTTTGTTTTGTTTTGTTTTGTTTTTGAGACAGAGTTTCACTCTGTTGCCCAGGCTAGAGTGCCATGGCATCAGCCTAGCTCACAGCAACCTCAAACTCCTGGACTCAAGCGATCCTTCTGCCTCAGCCTCCCGAGTAGCTGGGACTACAGGCACATGCCACCATGCCTGAATAATTTTTTCTATATATTTTTAGTTGTCCAGATAATTTCTTTGTATTTTTAGTA
>VBSM01002153.1:16044333-16056631 GCA_008086735.1 Cheirogaleus medius
AAAAAAAAAAAGAAACTTTCCATGAAAATTAAGAGAGAAGGAAAACAACCCTCAAAACAATATAACACAAGAGTCTAGAGATGCACCTAATTACAAAGCTAATCTTCTCTACCTGAGCTATGGAATAAACTAAGGGTTTGATTCCTGGCCATAATATTTTCTAGCTATATGATCTGGAGAAAGTACTTAACCTCTGGGCTTCAGTTTATTTGTCTTCAAAGTGGGGATAATAATATCTTCCCCATAGAGTTGTGAAAATTAAATAGGGTGTATGTGTAGTGTTTATTGCAGCATCTGAGCTATAGAGACCCTTCAGTGAACATTGAGATTGTGGAAGAAGGAGGTTTTGTGCTATGTTTAGGTTGCTAGAGGCATCCTTTATTTCAAGCATCAGAGGGTCTGAAGCTTTCTGATAAGAGAACCCTCTCCATATAGGAACTAGTTGATTGACCCAAGATAGGTGAGCAGATGTTATTGAAGGGTGGGTTAATGATCACAAAGCTCTCATTTCATTTATAACTTAGCTGAACCAATTAACTTCCCCATGATGAACATATTTTTTAGATTGAATAAACAAACACAATTTTCTGCAACAAACATGCTTCATAAACTTTGTGTCTGTCACGTGTCTCATGGTTGAAGGTTGCATTCCTAAAAGGTAAAACCAAAACTTTGAAGTTAACAATTATATATCTCAGGGAGATTCTTGCTCCTTCTTGGTATAACTTGAAAATAGGGAGATTTTAGACAACAAGGGACAAAGCCTATGTAGAGTTAAACTTAAACAAGACCTTTGGCCTACCTGGGAGGTTCCTTGCAATGTTCTGGCAATGGGAATGTAAATATTTTCTAATCTTCTCCTAAGTGTCCTCAGAAGAGTAATAAAAAGCCAAGAACTTTGACCTTCTCTAAAGCATTTTTCTCAGTGATATTGTTTTTTCTCAGTACTGCTCATCAAATATCATTTTGATCTGCCATCTTAATTTTGTCCAAAACTGAACCATCGTTTTGGGGGCATCTGCTTTTATTCCATAGCAATTGCTGTTAGTATTATTAATGATGGTCACAGCACCTATTTTCTCCACCAGTGGTGGATGTTAGTGGAGAGAAGGGTCCCAGCCGTGAGAAGACATCACCATCGGGGAGGAGTTTTATAAAGACCAGTCAGCCCTCGGGCCTCCCAGTGGATAAAAGGGCCTGGAGCTGTTTCCATGTCTTAGGTCTCCTGCTACGCCAAAAAAGAAAATGAAGATACAGCAATACTGGATTTCAAAATCATGGTGTACTTTACATGTTCAAGTTTATTACATTAACATTTTTTTCTTTTTTTGAGACAGAGTCTCACTCTGTTGCCCGGGCTAGAGTGCTGTGGCATCAGCCTAGCTCACAGCAACCTCAAACTCCTGGGCTCAAGAGATCCTCCTGCCTCAGCCTCCCAAGTAGCTGGGACTACAGGCATGCGCCACTATGCCTGGCTAATTTTTTTTTTCTATATATTTTTAGTTGGCCAATTAATTTCTTTCTATTTTTAGTAGAGACGGGGTCTCACTCTTGTTCTGGCTGGTTTCAAACTCCTGACCTTGAGCAATCCGCCTGCCTCCCAGAGTGCTAGGATTATAGGCGTGAGCCACCGCGCCCAGCCAACATTAACATTTTTAACGGAAATAAAAATATAGGGGCTAACTACATCGCCTCATTTGGAGATACTGTCAAATGTCTGCATTTGAGGCCATTGTGAATCTGAGGCCTGAGCTAACGGTCATCACGACACTGTCACTGCACTGGAATGAGGATGGAACCGGCAAGGACAGTGAAGGGCTCCAGCTCTGCCCCCAAACTGAGCTTCAGGGCAGGTCCCACTCACCAAGGAAGGTGGGCCGAAAGGCCCTGTCACCCCCAAATGAGGAGGAAGGACTGAAGCCCCTGGGGACTGAGCAGAGAGAGGGTCTGGGAAGCATTTACGGGAACCACACCTAGACCCACCTGTTAAAAGAGACTTGAGAAGTAACTTGGGACCCGCTGGCCTGGGTGACACAGGGTGAATGGTGCTGGATAGACTCTGGGACAGTGGTGAGGACCAGGGCTAGCCCAGACATGAGAAGCTGGGAAGACAAAAGGTGACAAGAAAGGTATCACTCAGACCAGGTGCCAAACCACTGAGATGACACAGAGTGTTCTGTAGGCCCCAGTGGCCAGGATTAGGCCCCGGATGGGGTCACTGCCAGATTCACTAAAGATGGAAAAGATACGCCCTCTCGGCCTTCCTCCTTGAAAAAGAGAAATGTTGGGAGACTTGGGTTTAAGTTTGGCTGTGACGTGATCTTGCTGGGTGATCACAATCAGATCCCTTCCCCTCTCTGAGACCTTCTTCTCATCTGTGAAATGTAAAGGTAACCTCTGCCTTTCCCACAGGGTTATGAAAAAGATAATAATGTGCTAGCTAGCCTCTCCCCACCGAACTTCACTCATCCCCTGCTCTATGCCACACTCTGGTATAGCTTTCTATCTCCTCTTCTGTCTTCCAAGCAGGAGGCCTATGCTTGTGTGCTTGGGGTGTGTTCGTCATAACAGGCGTAGAAGCAGAGCTAGAGTCGCCAGGAAGGGCGGGTGGATTTACATTAGAGAAATCGGAGCTGCTCCGGAGAGAATAGAATGGATACAGAGATGCAGAAAGAGGAGAGAGAAATCCACTGAGTCTGGAATGAGGGACAGCTATTGAACCACAAGAGCCAGGGAAAGAGGAATTTCAAAAGTGTTTGCCATGTGTCAAGCCACAAGGAACTTCAGTAAAGACGTGAGTTGCTTTCGTCCCCTTTTTTGGCGGTCGGGGGACGGAGCCCGAGTAGGACACCTCTGTAAGACTGGCACTAGTGGCTCAGCTTCCTCCGGGTTACAGGGACAGTAGCTGAAGTGTGTCCAGCGCCTCCTGCATGGCAGACTCTGTGTGAAGTGCTTTACGTGTGTCACCTCAGTCAGTTCTCACTATAGCTTCCAAAGTAGAATGATACTATTATCTTGATTTTACAGATATGGCAACTACAGTTCAGAACGGTTAAGTAACAAGGTTACAGCTGATAAAGCCTGGGCTCTTTTTCGTTTCATTGAGCCATAAACTTACACACAATCAACCCATCTCCTGGTGCTGGCCTGTGTCGGGGCCATGTTCTGGCTAAGCCCGGAACTCCGAGGGCCTGGGGCTCAACTCAGGGCCTGTGTTTCTTCCGCAGATGAAGTGGCGTGTGCCGATCCAGAAATCTGCAAGAAGGTCTGTAGCAACCCTTCTGGCTGTTCTGACATCGCGTATCCCAAACTTGTGCTGGAACTCCTGCCCACAGGTAATGTCCCCACACCCCTAAACTGGGCTCCCTAGAGCACCTAGAAAGGAGAACATGGGCTGGCCTCTGGTCTGAGATAGGGATAAATTGGGAGGGCTGTAGGCGGGCACAGGCTCTGGGCTCAGGGATTGGGCCCCAGAGCCAGGGCCCCCAGCCAAGCCCAGGTCCTGGCTCTCCTGGGGGTGCTGCCCAGCCAGCCCCTCTGAGGTTCTGCCTCCTCAGAGTTGAGCCCACTAGGCCTGGGGTGACAGAGAGAAGGCAGCAGCTGCTGACAGGAAAAGACCGAGGCCATGACCTCCCTTCTGCCCCCAGGGCTCCGTGGGCTCATGATGGCTGTGATGATGGCGGCTCTCATGTCCTCCCTCACCTCCATCTTTAACAGTGCCAGCACCATCTTCACCATGGACCTCTGGAATCACCTCCGGCCTCGGGCATCTGAGAAGGAGCTCATGATTGTGGGCAGGTAAGGCCTTCCTAGATGGGGCTGCAGGGGAGTGAAAAGTCCAGATACCTGAGGGGGAGAGAGCTGAGCCTACTCTGACAGCAGAGAGGAGGAGCGCCAGGACTCCATGTATGAGACATTCTGTCATTCAAGAGCTGTTCAATGAGTACCTATTATGTCCCAGGTACAAGGGCATATAGCCATGAAAAGAAAAGACCCAAGTTCTTGCCTTCATGGAGCTAAAGGAGAAGAAGGAAGATAAGCAAACAGATGACTATAACCCAAATGAATGTTCTGATGGGTCACAGTCAGGAGATCTGGAGATTCAGGGTTGGGACCTGAGGCATGAGTAGGGGAGTCAGCCAGGTAAAAGGGGAGGGTGTTCTTGGGACTGGAGGAAAGGTTTCGATAAGAAGGCTCCTGCAGAGTAATGAAGCCTAACGGGAGGAACTGAAATATAAGTGGCACGTACACTTTATGTAAATTACACGCAAATAACCACCTTGGGGCTCCATCACTCAATATGATGCACCCTCAGGGCTGTCTAGTCTTGAGTGAGGAAAATTGGTCTTAGATGTGATGCCAAAAGCACAATCCAGAAGTGAAAAAAAATATGATAAAAAATGGACTTCATCAAAATTTAAGACATTTCCACTTCAAAAGACACCATTAAGAAAATGAAAAGACACGCCACAGACTGGAAGAAAATATTTGCAAGCCATATATCTGATAAAGAACTTATAATCTAGAACATGTGAAGAACTCTTATAACACAGTAAGACCAACAACCAAAAGATTGGAATAGACATGTCACCGAGGAAGATACATAAATGGCTAGTATGTGCATGAAAAGATGCTCAACATCATTAGTCTTTAGGATAATGCAAATTAAAACCACGTGAGATTCCACTAACACACCCACTAGAATGGCTACAGTCAAAAATACAGACAAGGAGGTGGAGAAACTGGAACTCCCATACATTGCAGGTGGGAATATAAAATGGTTCAACTGTACAAAAAAAGGTTAGCAGTTTCTTAAAATGTTAAATATAAATTTATCATGCAACCTAGCAATTGCATTCCTAGAAATGGAAACATAATGTCTACACAAAGATGTGTATACAAAGGTTCACAGAAGCACTATTCACAAGAACCAAAAAGTAGAAACAATCCAAATGTCCACCAACTGGCGAAGCATAAACAACGGCGCTTAACGGAATATAGGGACAGGAAGCGGGTAAATGGTTGTTTAGGGTGAGAGCAAGAATAAGCTGTAAATGGGCTTGAGAACTTTCTGGAGTGATGGATGTAATTGATCTTGATTGTGGTGATGGTTGCACAACTCTATACATTTACTAAAAACTATTGGATTGTACATTTACAATGGGTGAATTTTATGGTATGTAAACTGTACATCAAAAAAGATTTTTAAAAAGATGGACGTACATGTTCAGGGAAAATGGCACTAACCTGGGGCCTCTGTCTGTCGGCGCCAGGGTGTTTGTGGTTCTGCTGGTGCTGGTCTCCATCCTCTGGGTCCCCGTGGTCCAGGCCAGCCAGGGCGGCCAGCTCTTCATTTACATCCAGTCCGTCAGCTCCTACCTGCAGCCGCCCGTGGCGGTGGTGTTCATCATGGGATGCTTCTGGAAGCGGGCCAATGAAAAGGTAGCTCTGGGTCAGCGCCCACCCGGCAATAACCAAGCACTGCCCCCTGAGGACTGGGAGAGGATGGGGAGGGGGGTTATGAGGAGACACGAGGCTGAACTCGGGTGTCATGAGGGAGGGTGAGTTCTGTGGCGGAAGACACACGGAAGGTGCCGCCTGGCCTTTGACAAAATGCCGTGGGGCTTCTCAGAAGTATCTCGATGTATTTTGGTCATTGAACAGGGAAGCTACTTTAACAGAGAATGAGTAAATGATACGTAATTGATTCATTATATGTAAAAGGTAGACGGATAAGTACCTCCAAACTTTTCCAAATCGCTGACCCACGCAGTGACCGTCACAAGAAAGACAAGCTCTTGAGATAGCTTCTTGAGGTTTCTGGAGGCCCAAGCTCTTGCCATCTTTAAGAAGGTCTTGCTCTGATTCACAGGGGGCCTTCTCAGGCCTGATGTTGGGCCTGTTACTAGGCTTGATAAGGCTGGTCCTGGACTTTATATACGTGCAGCCTCTGTGTAACGAGCCAGATGAGCGCCCCGCTGTGGTGAAGAGCGTCCACTACCTCTACTTCTCGGTGATTCTGTCCACAGCCACCCTGATCACTGTGTCCACCGTGAGCTGGTTCACAGAGCCTCCTTCCAAGGAGATGGTACGTTTGGGTGGACGGTTATATCCGTGCAGTCTCTTTGGTGCAAGTGATAGAAAACTGACCCAAACTGGCTTAAGCCAAGAGGATTCATTGTTCAAAAAGCTCAAGAGTCCAGGGTTGGGCTTCAGGGACGGGATGATTCAGGACTCTGAAAAGGTCATTAGAATCCATTTCTCACTTCTGCTTCAATTCTTGGGCCCTGTGTGGGGACAAGTATCTTCTAGGGATATAGTCTCTTTTCTTGTCATTAAGGCAACATAAGCATATCTCACCCAGGATTTCTAGCAAAGTTCTTGATTCCCATTGATGGGGTCAGCTCAAGACATGTGCTCACCCGTGAACCAATTCAATCCCTGTGGCCAGAGAAATGGATGAGCTGAAACGGCGGATCCCTCAGTACTCGGGCTAGGGCTAAGGTCTGCGAACTAGAAATGCGGGAAGGTGAGATCCCAACATGAGAATGAGGATTACTGAGATAGATGGAGGATGAGCTGGGGAAATGTCCCCTGATTCTGGAAAGTGCAGGGAGGTGAGGCTTATTGGAGGGTGGGGCTGGGCAGGGGGTGTGAGAAAAGGATGGCAGCCCCTCCCCACACCCACATCTCACAGGTCACCTCTGTTCCTTAGGTCAGCCGCCTGACCTGGTTCACTCGTCACAACCCCGTGGTCCAGAAGGAACAGGTGCCACCAGAAACTCCCCTGCCTGTCACCCTCTCTCAGAACGGGACGCCAGAGGCCAGCAGCACCACCACCCAGTTCGACATCGCTAGAGAAAACATGTCCAAAACCCACAGCTGTGAGTTGCCTGTCTCCTAAGTTATAATAGGAGCTTCGAGAAGCACTATGTGTTTAAGGGGGATTTTTCTATAAAATCATAAGCCAGAAAAGGGGATAGACCTGGCATTTTAGCATCCCCTGGCTCCAGCGTCTGGTCCTTCCCATGTTCCAGCCACCAGGAGGGGGTTCTTTAGTAACTTTCAACAGAAACTCAGACGGGCAGTCACAGCAAACACTTGCGGAGTGCCTGCCAAAGCATGGTTCATTCTCTCCTCGTGCACCCCACACTGCAGCCTCGAACTCCACATGCATTCTCTAAATCAGTGGTTTCAGATGGCAGCTTGCAGACGTATTTTGGTTTAGCCCACCTACTGTTTTAATGTGGGTGAACGTTTAAAAATTGAGAGATTTAATATAAAATTGCAGATTTCCATCTTCTCTTGGAAAATGGGAAGATCCAGCAACCCTGGCCCCACGTGTCTACGTGGCGAAAGTCACCTGGAGCTGTGAAGCAGCTGCCCCTTAGATCTAGAACTTCAGTTAGCCAAGGTCCCCACCAGTCCCTATTGTCTCCATGACACTAAGGCTGTGGTTTGTCATGGCCTTTATATATATATGATATGAAACCACATTAACCTAACATGGGAAACTCAAAGATAGATCCAGGAGGCCATATGTTTCCAGAAAAAGAGAGAGAGCGCCTATTTCTTGGTAGAGTTGAAGACTATTTCAGGCCAGGTGCGGTGGCTCACGCCTGTAATCCTAGCACTCTGGGAGGCTGAGGTGGGAGGATCACTGGAGGTCAGGAGTTTGAAACCAGCCTGAGCAAGAGCGAGACCTTGTCTCTACTAAAAATAGAAAGAAATTAATTGGCCAAATAAAAATACATAGAAAAAATTAGCCAGGCATGGTGGCGCATGCCTGTAGTCCCAGCTACTAGGGAGGCTGAGGCAGGAGGATCGCTTGAGCCTCAGGAATTTGAGGTTGCTGTGAGCTGGGCTGACGCCAGGGCACTCTGCCCAGAGTGAGACTCTGTCTTAAAAAAATAAAAAAGACTATTTCAACATGTTTAATATGTAGATCTGCTCTCTGACTCAGATACACTCCCTGCCTGGCCTCGCAGGCAGTTGAGTTTGCAGTCCCAGCTCTGAATAAAGACATAGAGCTTTCCACAGAGCACTCATTTTGCCTCAGTCTCCAGGAAGACAGTGTGACACAGGAGAGAATCAGACAGAGCGAGGGTCTAACCCCACCTCTGCCACTGCCTACCAGCGGGGTAGCTTCACTCACGTGAGTCAGTCTGAGCTTTGATTTCTTCATCCAAAATTCATCATCTGAAAGTGGTGCCAATTCTGGAAATGCCAATCTTCTAGAATTAAACAATCTTCCAGAATGACGGTATTAATGAATACATTCCAGAAAAGGTATCTAAAGTACTTATCCCAGTGCACGGAGCACACCTGGTTAGTGGTCCTGTCTCGCTCCTCTGGGAGACACAGCCGATCCCTATGACCTTTCTTTGAGTTCTTTTTAGGCGATGTGACCCCAAAGCGGTCCAAAGTGCTGAAGGCCATCTTGTGGCTCTGTGGAATGGAGAGCAATGCCAAGCAGGAGCCCCCGAGCAAAGCGGAACCCGCCATAGTGTCCTTGGAAGAAAAGCCCTTCGCCAAGACCCTCCTGGACATCAACCTCATCGTCTGTGTCAGCTGCGCCATCTTCCTCTGGGGCTACTTTGCTTAATGTGGGGTGAACCCAGGGCCCAAGCTCTCCGTTTATCTTCAATGCCCCATTTTTTTATGAAAGGAAAAATAATAAAGCTTTCATTTGTTTACCATGAGGCTTCCAAGGTGTTTATGGGCCATGTTCAACATGATGTTAAGTTCTTTTCTTCTTGAAAGGGAAGGAAGGTTCAAAGATGGGAAAAGGAGAGACATGTAAAAGCTTCCTTTTCACAAAAGACTAGTTATCGGCTGGGTGCGGTGGCTCACTTCTGTAATCCTAGCACTCTGGAAGGCCCAGGCGGGAGGACTGCTTGAGGTCAAGAGTTTGAGACCAGCCTAAGGAAGAGCGAGACCTCATCTCCACAAAAAAAGAAAAATTAGCTGGTGTAGTGGCGTATGCCTGCAGTCCCAGCTGGTTGGGAGGCTGAGGCAGGAGGATCATTGGAGCCCAGGAGCGTGAGGTTGCAGTGATCTATGATGATGCCACTGCACTCTATCTTGGACAACAAAGCGACACCCTGTTTCTAGGGGAAAAGTGGATGCAGGGTTGATCTATAGTTATTAATAAGCTCTGCCTGTTTCTACAGCTTTAATTAGAAATAACAACTTTAATTAGAAATAAAATCTTAAAAAACAAAGACTAGTTATCTATTCCTCCTGTCCATCGTGTCAGGCTTTATTATTGATTGCTTACCTGTCTGCCCAACTAGAGTGAAAGTTCCACGAGGGCAGAGCGTGTCACTCACACTGATGCCTGGCTCAGGGCCTGGTGGATGAAGGAGGGAATGACCTTCAGAACACAAATGCCATCTGGCTCCTCATCCACTGGCCACGCTCCTCCCCGGCCTGGCTGCCCACCCCTGCCCAGGTACCCAGGACCAAGGAGCACCCACTGTTCCTGTACCAATTTAGCCCCTTGAGGTCTGAGTTCATGGAGGTGACTATGAACTTCTGAGTTCATGGAGGTGACTGTGAACTGATCCAGTCACCTGTCCACTGGCCTTTGGGAACTGTGTAGCTTCTAAGTCATCCTTGACCACGGACATCGGTCCCCGGGCTGCCCTTCGCAGGTGAGCTCAGCTCTCATGTTTGGGAAGGGCCCGCAATCAATCACCAAGTCATGCTGATTCTGCCTCCCTAAGAACGGGGTCACCTGTCCACTCCCACCAGCTCTTCTCTAAGTGAACCCCTGCTTGTCTTGTCTCTGCTCCACTATACTTTCCGCCCCTAGTCACAGGAATCTAAAATACAAACCGACGGGCCCTCCCCTCAGCCCCCTGCCCTCGGGTCAGCTTCCAACCAACCACGGGTTGCGAGGCCCTTCTTGCGGACTCCTCCTGGCCTCGCCAGCTTCATTGCTTGTCAGCTGTCACCTCCACTTATAGCACAAGAGCGCCCCTTCTGTCTGGACCACCCGCCTGCACCCGCAGCTCTCCCCTAAAGTGTAGCATCCCCTTGTGTTGGGACACATTGGAAATTATTTATAAAACCCGGGCTTCGATTCTAAGGGTCTTTGTATGAAAACAAAAATGCTGAGTTCCTACCACGAAGTGACATGTCTGTGGTTTTTTGGTCATTCAAATATAATATACTTTAGTCAGGCAGGAGGAATAAGTTCAGGAGATCTATTATAGAATACGGTGAATATAGTCAATAACAATGTATTACATACTTGAAATTGCTGACAGTAGATTTTATTTTTTTCTGTCACCCAGGCTGCAGTGCAGTGGCATGATCATAGCTCAGTAACCTTGAACTCTTGGGCTCAAGCGATCCTCCTCCCTCAGCCTCCTGAGTAACTGTACTACAAGTGTGCACCACCATGCCTGGCTAATTTTTTTTTTTGGAGACGGGGTCTTGCTATGTTGCTCAGGGTGGTCTTAAACTCCTGTCCTCAAGTGATCCTCCTGCCTCAGCCTCCCAAAGTGCTGGGATTACAGGCGTGAGCCACTGTGCCAGGCCCTGAGAGTAGATTTTAAATGTTCTCACCACAAAAAATGATAAGCATGTAAGGTGATGGATGTTAATTAGCTTGATTTAGCCATTCCACAACGTATACCTATATGAAAACATCATGTTGTTTGCCATATATATAATTTTTGTCAATTAAAAAAACCCAAATATAATTTACTGATGTGCATAAAAACTGAATTCAAATACAAGCAGAAAGAGTGAAAACAGAACCCTGATGTTTTTGTTGTCAATGGTTCTGTTTTGTATCAAATATTCCCCCCATATAGTCATTTGTGATGTTTGATGTGTGTGAAGGACAGCCCCTAAGGTGACCCTCAATGGTCCTTACCTCCTGGTGCCATGGCAGCCTCCAAATGGCGGTCAGCGAGGAGCCAGGGCCCTCAGACCTTGTGGTCCTGCAATGACAAAGAACTGAATTCTGACAAGCCCTGAGGGAGAGCCTGGGAGCAGATCCTTCCCCAGTCCAGTCTTCACATGAGACCCCAGCCCTGGCTGACACCTTGACTGCAGTCTTGGGAGACCCTAAGCAGAGGACCCAGCGAGGCTGTGCCTGGACTCCCAACCCATAGGAGCTTTGAGGTAATGAATGTGTGTTGTTGTAAGCTGCGAAGTGTGTGGCCACTTGTCACGGTGCAGTAGACAGCTGACACAACACGTACAGTGTGTGAAGGTGGAGTTGGGTGGGGAGAGCGTGGGAAGAGGAAAGCTACCTGCATGGCCACACGCCTCAGAGTGAGCAGAAGAGGACAGCCTCTTTTGGGGGGTATCAAGTAGGGGTCATCTGGCTGCCAGGAACAGAAACAAACCTGGGCACATTTGTGCAAAAAAACAATAAAAGCAATTTATCGTGAGGATGCAAGGGCAAAAAAATGCAGGAAGGCCTCATGGCCGTGAACTGGGGGCTGGAAGAGAGCACGTTCTCCTGCTCAACCCTCCCCTCTGCCTCTCTGCACCTCTGCCGACTTCTTCCTCTGCAGGCTGGTTTTCTTGGCAACACAGAATCCACGGTGGCAGCAGATGGTCACTCACAGCCCTCAAGCACCGCATCGCTGGGAGAGACTGGCCCTGACTGATGGGTGAGGGACCCATGGGCCCACATGGGTGGTACAGGAGAAGGGTGAGACTTAAGCAAATGTAAAATTTAAGATATGGGGGGAAATGGGTTTATATGTGCATGTTTTCAGTGTAATTAGTGCAGGGAGTACTTTGGGAGCACAGGGAACTTTGAGTCAAGAGTCAATTGTGGTTGTCCCTTTCAAGCTAGGCTTGTTAAGTCAGTTCACAGTGGAAGGAGGTCCAGTGTCTTTTAAGTAGAGACTGAGACACACCTAGCAGACAGTTCAGTCAATGGGAGGCTTAGGACAGCCAACTCCGGCAGTGCATGTCCCTCTCTGTCCCTAAGAGAAAACCACTTTATCTGGGCCATGGAGAGAGGCTATCGGAGAGCAGCTGTCCAGAGCCCCAGCCTCGCTTTGCTCCAATTCTCCATCCACTCTTCCCACGTATTTCAATCCTGGGAAGGAAGTGCCTTGGATAGGGCATGACAGCACTGCAGCCATTGGAAAAGGGAATTCCCATGACAAGTAACAGCTTCTCACGAAGTCTCTAGCCCTGTGGTCCTGAGTTCCTGTGAGTCGGCCTCTAGGAGGCTAAATATCTCTAGATGGAAAAGAAAGGGGTGTCTAGGCCGGGCGCGGTGACTCACGCCTGTAATCCTAGCACTCTGGGAGGCTGAGGC
>VBSM01002153.1:16056731-16138577 GCA_008086735.1 Cheirogaleus medius
AAAAGAAAGAAAGAAAGGGGTGTCCAGACTATAGAACCATAGGTACACAGGTACAGCCCTAACCATGGACACTCACTGAGGGACAGCAGTCTTGGAGGTCTCTGGGGCACCTGGTGACCTTTTTCATGCTGTGACCTTGCTCTCTACTCCTTCCAACTCCTACAGTTACAATTAGACTCTCAAGATGTCCCATCCACAATTCCATTTGAGGTGACCACACACACACACACACACACACACACTCACTCACTCACTACCGAACACACAACCCATAGTTTGCCTCCAAGAATAATAAAGTTTTCATATAAACCACAGAATATATTTAATTCAAATTAAACATGAAACTAGAATAATGGTCGGTCCTTATCAAGTAGCAATTACATTTTTTTTTTTAAAAAAAAGAACAGTACAATTCTTTCTACATTCTGGCAATCCAACAAGGCACGAGTCACATCCAGTTTGATGGGGCGACAGATCCAGCAGTCACCATCGATGCTCATGGTTTTGAGGGGGTTGGGGGAGACACAGACCATACTTGGTACAAAATGATTCTGCAGCAAGTCTGAAGGAAAGGAACCTCCCTCCTAATATAGAAGAACGAAAGTCCAAGTAGCAGGAAGTAGGCGACTTGCATAATTAACGTATTTATTAAATAGATAGTTAATGCATTGCTTCTTACACAATCCAAATCGCTGTTGGTGCTGCCTGTATTAGCAGCAGTAACAAAAGCTTCCTATACACGTCTCGGCAGGAATACTTTTTCCACTCTAGGTACTTCTTTCTTTTTGATTTTTTGGCATGATTTCCTTCCCACGTAAAGAAAGCCAACTTCTTCCAGACACAGGTCATTCAGCTTTCGTGTCAGCCTCCACGTTTTCCTCGGGCTGTGCGGAAGGCCAAGTCCTGCAGAGGGAGGCCTTGCTTTGCCGTCCACTGAAAGCTTTTCACTGTTTGGTCTGCGAAGACGGAGGTCTGCCTGCCCCGGTTCCACTCACCAGGTGGACGGGGGCGAGGGCTGGGAGGTGGCTTTCTTCACAGGGCGGTACTTTCCGTGTCATTGTCTATATCCAGCAGAATGCGGCCGGGCAGGTCTTTGCTCGCAGAATCTGGGGGCACTTCGGGGAAGATGCTGCGAAGCGGTTCGGAAACCCTAGAATTGGTGTCTGGACAAAAAAACACGAGGAGACACGGGATCAATGAGTGGCAGCACCTGAGAGGCCACCTGGGGGCGCTCTGAGAAGACAGGCTGGAAAGCTTTGGGGACAGCCCAGGAGCACACACAGTCGGTCCCTTGCAAGAGGCCTCGTCAGCTCTTAGAAGTTGAGTGGAGCCTCTGAGACCCCAGAGGGCGGCATGTGGCACAGCCCACCCCCTGGCTCTTCCCGTGAGCCTGGGCAGCCCTCAGAGATGCCACCCTGGAAGGATTTGCTTGCTTTGATTGAGAGGAAACCTCATTCTCACCAAGGCTTCCAACGCACTAAATGAAACCTCCTCATGACATCTGGGCTGCAGGAATAGATGGGCTGCACAAAGAAGAGGCAGATGGGCTTTCCTCCTGTCACTAATGCTATGACTTCAACCTCAGCACTAGCGAAATTTTGGGCTGAATCATTGTGGAGGCTGCCCTGTGTGTTGCAGGATGCTAAATAGCATCCCTGGCCTCCACCCACCACATGCCACCCAGGCTTCTTCCCCAGTGTGACAACCAAAAATGTCCCCAGACACTGCCAAGTGTCCTGTGGGGGGTCACAATCACTGAGGCAGACCACCGAGTCTCCTACAAATATTAATGTCCCTTTTCTAATACTTGTACCTCTAATTTCCTTTTCATGTCTTACTATGTTGGCTGAAATTCCTTTAGCAAAATGGTAAATACATGGTCCTCAAGCCATTGTCCCAAACGCCCGTGCTCACAAAAGACACCTTCATCAATCACAGCCTTTGTCCCAGAGAGGCCAGTGGGTCTCAGACTTATTCATTCATGAACACATATTTAATGAGCACCTACTACATGCCAGGTACCGTGCTACCTTCTGAGGACACGAGATTGAACAAGACAGGCACAGCTTTAATGAAGCCCATGGTCAAGTAGGAGAGCCAGGCTAATCCAGACAGAAGGGTTAGCTTCTCTAGTAGATGTGGGTTCTAGCAAATTATGAGACCTTGTTACATATTTTAGGGCTGGTGTAAGAGAGGAGAGATTATTAGATTTGTTAGTTAAGAGCCAGTCATGGTAGGGAGCAGGAAGGTGGGTTTGCTGGGGAGGTGGCTATGCTCAGTTAAAGCCTGCTTTTCTGTAGTTGCTGTGCAAAGTGACGCCATGTCTGCCCTTGCTGGGAGCTAGTTTGGGCAGTACTTCAGCGTTACCTGCTCCCCTCTACGCAGGCACAGCTGGCTAATGCTGGTGCACATCTGGGAGACTCACTGCTTTGAGACTGGCTCCTGCCCCTACAGTTTTGAGCTGCAAGATCTATTTGCTCCCTGGGGCATCCCTCTTCTCACAGTGACTCCTGGGTTGGCAGATGCATCCCTCAAGGTTTTCTATGCACCACAACTCAGACATTTTCTAGATTTACGGAGGTGCCAAGGTGTCAAAGAGTTCAGGTGCTAAATGTTATTTCCCACAATTCAGGTCTCAAGATAACTGTAAAACCACCTGAATTACACCATCCAATGGTGCAGGGCCAAAGGTGGCCTATGTGCACATTTTAGAGGATGTCTTAAATTTGCCCTCAGCAGAATGGAAGTAAATGAGGGTGGAGGCCACGTCTGTCTTGTTCACAGTCCCCAGTGCCTAAAACAGTGACTGGCAAATACCAGATGCTCAGTAAGTTTTGTGGCTGGACACGTGGATGGCTGGAAGGATGGATAAATGAAGAGTCATCTAATGCAACCACCTTTCCAATCCTCCCTTCTTACATCCTCAGGCAAAGTAGCCTTGTCTCAAAAGCAACAAGAAAAAAATCGCAAATTCAATCCCTTTCCCATAATCCTAACCCAACAGACAGTGCTACCAGCAGTGTCTCTTCTCAGCCTAAGGAGTTTACAAGAAATTATGGAACAGACATGACTTGGTGGGGAATGAGGCAAAGGTGTTGTATGTAGTAAGGAGATTTCTACTTATTATCATCTCTATTTCTATGCAAGCTAACACCTATTGGCCACCAACCCTTTCATCAGGACAAACTTGTTCTTTCTCTTCTTCTAATATATCACATACAAATTATTTCTAGATTCGTACTTTTCTAAATTTCTCTATTTATAGTGAACACACTAATTATATACCCAGGGAAAAAAATTCTTGGTTGCACATAAGGGAAATTCCTCTACTTGCCTCCCACCTGCCCCATCTGGCTTCCCCAGCCTCTCTCTCATCCTCAAATGAAGCGTTGTCTGAAAGAAAACAATGGATCTGTTTACACACAAAAGGTAGTAAGAATTACGGCAATGTGTACAGAGCCAATTTTCAGAAAAAGACTAATCTTCATCAGAGTAGCTAACATTATCGAGCACTTACTATATACCAGAGACTGCGCTAAGTGTTCCACGCACATTGTCACATCATCTCATTGAAGCACCAGCAGATAATCCTAAGGCAGCATGAGCTCCCCCATAGAGACAAGAAAGACAAGTAAGGGAGGCTCTGTTCCTCGCCCCAGGGGACACAGCCAGAATGGTGGGACTCTGGTTCTTAACCAGTATAATGTTTCCCCTCTTCCCTAAAGGAGTTAGCATATCCTTGGGAGAAGGTCTGAAAGAGAAGACCTTATCTGAGGAGACAGTGGCTTGAGTCATAAACACTGATTCATTGTTGTAAAAAGGAGAAAAAGGTTATTTTAGAAAGATACCTGTAAGAACTTGTTTTTTAAAAAAACACTTCTAACCCTCTTTGGCTATGAATTTATATATTATCTGCATTCCAACAAGGGATGGTCTTTGAGATATTGCCTGGAGCTAAGTTCTTATGACTGATGGTATATTTAACAAAACAAAACTTATCACCAGAAGATGACTTCCAGTAACCAGCCTCAGCCCCGGGGCAGAATGTGATATGGTCCACTGTGGATCTGGGACTCTGACAAATGTCACCCAGGTTCATTCCTGAATTGAATATCTCTATCCAGGAAGCAGAAGTGGATAGCCAAGGAATTTTATAATTTAGGGTATGGTATAGGGTAGGGTACAGAAGATTTATTTGTTAACTTTAATAATTCTGAGGATGTGCTTTAAGTTGTAAACCTATTGTTCAAAATATCCAAGGTTATTCTGATAGCCACTTTGACAAGTAATGAATCCATCTGCACTCTTGAAATTAAGTGCGTCAGGCATAACTCAGGGTGAATAAACTCCCCCTCCCCACTATCCATCCCTCTTCTGGAACCTGGGGTCTGAGGGAATGGCTGCTTTCTACTTTGCATTGGTTTTCTAGGGCTATGAGAGACTTTCTAGCATAGGAGAGACTTTGAGGCAACTTTCTTTTATTGTAGCCAAAGGAGAGATTCTGTTCAAGTCTTGATGGATGTCTATCTTGACATGACTCTGATATCTATTTACTAAGAATAAACTGCATGTAGAAGTAGAAGCCACTTAAATGTCCAACTGTAAGCAATAACACATATGCCTGATGAAATATTATGCAGTCATTAAAAAAGATGGTTATAAAAATTACATTATCACATGGGAAGAGTATATGATGTCAAGTAAAATAAAAATGCAGGATCAAAGTCTGTATCTGCCAAATAACTATAATCATGCACATGCACCTCCCGCCTTTTAGAAAAACAAAACCAGAAAAAAAAAATAGCAGAATAGAAATGGCAGACTTCAATTGCAGAACTATGATTTCTTATTATTTCTATTTCTCAAATTTTCTTTAATATCCATGCTTTGGCTGGGCGCAGTGGCTCACAGCTGTAAATCCCAGCACCCTGGGAGGCCAAGGCGGAAGGATCGCTTGAGGCCAGAAGTTTGAGACCATCCTAGGCAACATAGCAAGACCCCATAGCAAAACTCTATCCCTACAAAAAATAAAAAAAATTAGCTGGGTGTGGTGGTGTGCACCTAGCTACTCAGGAGGCTGAGCCAGAAGGATCAGTTGAACCCAGGGGTTGGAGGATAACAGTGAGCTGTGATCGCACCACTGCGCTCCAACCTGGGTGACAGAGCAAGACCCTGTATTAAAAAAAAAAAAAAAATCCATGCTTATTTTAAAAAATGCATTACTTTCATGCTATAAGGAGAGCTTGGTTTAAAAAAGAGGACACTATGAAAGACAGCAAAGTGTCCAGTTTTACGGCTACTATGTGAGTGACTTGGTCAATCTGTTGTATTGTGGATGAATGACTCATAGGTATTCTCAGGTTCACTAGCTTATATGAAAATATTTCTTTTCTTCTCCTCCAGAGCATTGTGTTTTTAACCCATGAGAGAACTGATACTAGGAAAACTAAGTGGTGCATTAGAATCAAAATACAGATGCCTGGGCCCCACCACCAACCTCCTGTGTCTGGATCCTGGAAGGCCAGGCCTGGCAGGTGAGTTTTTAAAATGTTAACATATGGGCCAGCCGCGGTGGCTCACGCCTGTAATCCTAGCACTCTGGGAGGCCGAGGTGGGTGGATCGCTCAAGGTCAGGAGTTCAAAACCAGCCTGAGCAAGAGCGAGACCCCCATCTCTACTAAAAATAGAAAGAAATTAATCGGCCAACTAAAAATATATAGAAAAAATAGCCGGGCATGGTGGCGCATGCCTGTAGTCCCAGCTACTCGGAGGCTGAGGCAGAAGGATCACTCGAGCCCAGGAGTTTGAGGTTGCTGTGAGCTAGGCTGACGCCACGGCACTCTAGCCCAGGGAACAGAGTGAGACTCTGTCTCAAAAAAAAAAAAAAAATGTTGACATATGAATCTAACATGTCGCTTTGATTAAAAATATTTTCTTCTAGATAAAAATGACAATAACTACCATTCATTTAGACCTACTGTATAGTAAGAGCTGTAATTGGAGCTTTCCTATTTAATCTCTTCTACAATTGTGACGGATGTCACCATTTTACAGATCAATCAGGCTGTGCCTTGCCTATGCTACACAGACAGCTAAAATTCTAACTCAGGCATGTCCAATTCTGCAGCATGTGCTCTTTCTACCATACCTCAAGCCCGCCCGATATAGAAAAGAATGGAAATTAAAGAAGTAACAAGGCCAGCCCTGGGACCACCTGTTACACATCTGTGCACACATTTAGTATTCAGAATAATTGGCAGCAAGCATGAACAAAGCCAGTCCTCCTTTAGTGCATGCACTGTTAGTAGGGATGCAAGCAAGCAGGGTTAGGGTGACTGGTTAGTAACAGGCATTAGTGCACAAATATGATCATAAAGTAGCAAAAATGCTTTGGCCAATCAGGTGCCTTTTCCTTACCATTACATATTCCAATTTCAGTTCTTACTGAATATGGCGGGTCATACATCTAAATTATTTAATAAAATGTTTAAATTAGAATACTCTTTGCTAAAATCTATTACTTTAAAAACAGCAAGATGTAAGCTCTTCTACTTGGGAACTAAAACCCTACTGCTCTCTACAGTCACAATGAAGAGGAGACTCACAATGATGCCAGAATCCCCTTCATCCTCCAGCGCTGGTGCTCAGCTGCCAGAGGTTGGCCGCCAAACCTGCTTGGCAGCAATAATCTCTCCCAAGAGTTTATCTTAATCCCACTAGCCTTAATCCAACTCTTTAAGACTAAATGCTCTAAATGAATAACTTGTTTTCAGGAATCTGTCCCTCTGAAGTTTTCTAAGTGAAAACATTATATCATAATAAAGAACTGTTCTGCCCAATGAAGTTACACTTCTATTTGAAAAACCCAGTGGCTATAGCCAAAAATGGTTAATAGTAGATTCATAAATTCCAAATGTTGGCCTTCTGTGTACTTCCAAGAGTAGTCTAGGGGATTTTAAGATATTAAAGGTTAATTCTGTAATACAAAGATAATTGTGGTGACCTGGAATTTCTTGAGTTAGGAGAATTCATACCATGGACTGGTCTTTAAATACTTGGCTAACATCTTAAGGAAAAGTATTTTTTAATGTAAAATTTCACTTATCTAATAACTATAAAGTACAGTGCATTACAGTGTTGTAGCAGATTAAAAAAAATAACCTTCTGGAATAAATGCACCCCAGGTAACAGTGGTATTAAAGAACAGGCATAATTCTGGTTTATAGTTTTTCATCTAAATAAAAGGAAAGATCTGGGAATAAAATTTTGCTGTGTAACAAGTATGAAGGTGTTAAAAGGCTCAGCCTTGATTAGGGTTTACTCTGTAAATGACTTCCACATCCAGTTGGGTGCCCCCCGACTTCTGGGTTCGTCACCAAGGAGTTAGGAAGGTGGAACCACGCCTGGGCCCTCCTCCTTGTTTTCAAGGTTGTACTCTGGTTTTCCCCTTCTGGTTCCCACAGTAAATCTTTCTCATACCAAAGCTGTGAACACTCTGGCTAAGGAGCCCACAAAAGGCTTAAGGCTCGAATCAGCTGATGGAGTTAACTGTACACATAATGAGAGCCTTATGCCATCCAAATGTGAACCCAAAGGCAGACTGAGGTGAGCTCACAGCGCCTTTTAAAAAGCTCATATGGTTTAAGAAAGCAAATGTAAGCATGCTAGAATACAAAGGAATTTAAAAGAATTCGGTGTAGGGGATCTTTGGGGGAAGATTTTTTGGGGGGTCCTGAGAACTTTAAATATCAAATTAAGAAGCTCCATGCAGTTAATTTGCACTTAAGATACAAAAATTAAAAATTAAAGCTCAAGACACAAAGGACACAATGTTCGGTGCCGACTGCACCCAAGTCCTCATTTGTTGGATGCTGATGAGCCAATCAATGACAGGTCAATCACGTTGGGAAGAGCAGAACGCAGGGGAGAGGCTTACCAAAAAGAAAGAAGATATTCTTAGTATCCTATCTGAGTGGCTTGAAATGAGGCTCTCAGTCTACTGACATCTACCTCTTGAATTCAGAGCATTTCAGCTCTAAGTGCTTCTGATGAAAACAAAAGGGATGTCTACATGCTACAGAATGGCTGGCCCATTGACTGCCATGGCCCGGGGCCAGATGGCTGCTCCCAAGCACAAAGGCAAAAATAAGCACATATGCGGAACACGGCTAAGCAGGCACGCTGGAGCTGCAGCACGGGCTGCGTGGGGGCTACAGACCTTAGTCCCGGAAACCTTCCCCACCTGTGAGGGCAGTAGGAAGGGCATCTATTGGGAAACAAACAAACAGACAAACCAATGCGGCTTTGTTGTTTTCAAAATAAAAGCTCTGGTGTCATCAGAAAAAAGTCATTAACCATTTATAACACTCGCAAGTTATGCATTATATTCCTGAAAAAAAGTTATCAAAAGGTATTTTTCAGAGTTAGTTAAGCCTCATCATTCGGGGTACCAGTGTTGGGTATACCCTTGGCTCATTTTGAGCTGAGAAGTCACGCAATATGGCTGGAGAGCCCAGAGGTAGTATCTCAGCTTCTTTTTAAAAAAAGCTTCCACTTAGAACAATTTAAAATTAGTAGGCTGTAAGAAATGATTTGAGGCTCCTAAATTATTGTTTTTAAAAAATACACTAGAAAAAAAAAAACCTATCCATCCTTCAATAGTAAATTAGAGCATTTGGGATAGAAATTTTTTAAAAATCGTAATTAATAAAATGGTCATGTTCTAGACTGCCTATAAAAAATATCCCATTAGGTAGCCCATTGAAATCTATATAATTATTGCCACTCCAAAACAGGTTTCCACTGGGATTACAGGAAAATCTTGACTTTCCTCCCAAGCCACTGTGGGCTAGCACTCTGATACAGTCATGTCCTGAGATCGCCACGCCCAGAGCATCCAATTCGGCGTAAATTGTGTTTTTTAAAGTTATACCTGAAATTCTTGACTTACTATGAACATTTTTACTCTTAGAAGGAAAATAAGCATTTTAATGAGGCATTCACTAAGAAATGAATTTTTATGCTCACATTGTACAATACTTTCCATCTGGATTAAAAGTTATTATACTTAGAAAAATATAAGTGCAGATAGGTCTTAAACACATAATGCAACTATAACTCAGGGGTCAGCAAACTTAAAGGGCCAAGTAGTAAATATTTTCAGCTTTGCGGGCCTTATGATCTCTGTTGAGACTACTCAACTCTGCTGTTTTAGCGCCAAAGCAGCCATGGACCATATGTAAACAAGTGGGCCTGGCTGTGCTCTGATGATACTTTAGTTAGGGCCTGCAGGTGTAGTTTGCTGAGCCTTGCTACCAATCAAAGCCTAAATGAAGGGGAGCAGTACAGAAGCAATGTAGAGTAGATGGGGAAGTAGGGGCCTGGTTTCCTACTTACCCGTTACTATTTTGGAAGCTGTTGGTGCGGTGTTGGTCAGGTTGCCATCCCCAGCTGCGTGGGCACCAGGAGGATGGGGGGGTGGGGGCATGCTGGGTCGGTTCCTCGGCTTTGGTACTGGTCTCGGTCTTGGTAAGGTTCCAGCATGTGGCTGCACCGTCTCAGGGTTACTCACCGCCTGGGTCTGAGAGGCTAGCAGCCCCGGGTTCTGTTTTCCTAGGGGTGGAGTACTGGGGGGCGTTGGAGTCTGGGGAGGGGTGTGAGGTGGCTGCTCAAGTCCGTGCTCGGTGGGCAAGGCCATGGGGGTGGCAGGGCCTTGGCTACTGGGTTTGGTGTGCATCAGCGGCGTGGCCTGGGTCGGGGGCTGTGGCGGCGGGTGACTGGGGGCTTGGATTGGAGACAGGCTGCTGGAGTACCTCCGGGGTGCAGAGAGCTGGGAGGGGGCTGAGGGCTGGCCTGGAGTCTGGCCTGGGTGCTGGGTGGGAGGAGAGGGGCTTCGGGTGGATGGCTTTGGTGACAGACTGGGTGGCTGCTGAGATGTTCCTGGAGAACTCTGGCCCCCAGGATGGCCAGGAGGTGGGTTTCCTGGTTTCGGGGGTGCCGGAGCAGGTTTTTTAACAGCTGCACAAAGAGAGAGAAACACGTTTCAGAAAGAACAAGGCATCAGCGCCACCTTGGCCAGGAGCCCAAGGTTAACCTCACCAGTAATACGCCACGTAGACATCACGTACCCCTGATGGCATGTGGTCAGGAGGCACCTCGCTCTGTTTCTTCCTCCCCCAAAACTATATAACCCCAAGCCAACCATCAGAAGGCCATCTGACAAATGCAAATTGAGGGACTTTCTTTGAACAGCCTGACCAGTACTCCCCAACACTGTCAAGGCCATGAAAAAACAAAGGAAGACTGAGAAACTGTCACAGACCAGAGGAGACTAAGGAGATATGACTACATGCAATGTGGTTTCCTGGATGGGACCCTGGCACAGAAAATGGGCATTAGTGGAAAAACTAGGGAAATCTGAACAAAATATGGACATTAGTTCACAGTGATGTACCAATGTTGGTTTCTCAGCTGTGATAAATGCACCACGGTGAGGTAAGATATTAACAATCGGGGAAACTGGGTGAAGGGTATATGGGAACTCTAGCATTACCTTTGCAACTTTTCTGTAAGTCTAAATTTACTCCAAAACAAATTTATTTTAAAAATTAAGTACATTATATAGATAGGGACCTTTAACGGCCTCTCCTTTTAAATTTCAATAAGAAGAAAACTCAGTTACCAGCGGCTGCCCCGCCAACAGGGCAGCACTGCCCTGAGCCACTCAGCAGCCACTTGTCAGGGCCCCTCGCTCATGACCTCAGAGCGTGGGAAGAAACAGAGAGATGCAAGAGCGGCTGGGAGGGACCGCCCCCCACGCGTGACTGCTTTACCCCTACATACCTGGCCCCTTCTCCCAAGCTACCTTCTCCTAGAAGGTTTGATTTTTTTTTTTTAATAACAGAAATTCTACCGATTCCAGAATCATTTGTGTCAATAGATACGTTCTGGATAAAAGTACAAATAAACCTGGCAGAGTTGCCTTAGAATTATTTCTCTGGTAACAGCTGAATCACTCTCCTTTCCACTCCAGCTGAGAACAGGGCTCGGAATTTGATACTGAGGAGGGTAGGATAGAAAACAACAGATCTGGGGACCTGGTTTTGGGCTGAGAGTGGTGGGTGGAGAGGAGAGACTTGAGCCTTTTTCAAATTTTGCTGAGATCCTACTGAAGCCCCAAGAGAGGGAGAAGGAAATGAAGGAAAGAAACAAACATATATCACTGTTCGCATATCACCAGTAGCAAGTTAGGTTCTTATTTAAGTCTTGTAAGCTCACTGCAGGACAGTCACTGTTATACCCATTTCACAGTGGAGAAAACTGAGGCTCGGAGAAGGCAAGTGTTCTATAAAAGGTCACACAGCTAGTAAGTGGCAGAAAAAGCCTCACACCCATGTCCTGAGGACTCCCTGGACTCTTTCCTCCTCCACTTTCCTATACTGCCTGGCTCCCCATTCACAGGGCCCAGAATTCAGGATTAAAAAGGGCAACATCTGCTTTGCTATAGTGGCCTAGAACTTTCAACCCTGGAACTCAGCAGACCTTTCCCCACAGAAACAACCAACCAGCCTACAAAGGAAGGGATCTTTGGAGTATCAGCTGTGTTGCCATCACTAACTTTTTTAAAAATGTTTAGTTTTCTGTTCTAAGCAATATTCATCGTAAATTCAGAGGGAATTAGGAGAGGAAGCAAGGGAGCAGTGTGACAATGTGAGGGGGCCTAAGACCACCTAAGAGGTGCCGGAAAGCTTTCATAGACAGACACATCCAATTTAATTCTCACAATCTCTTTTAAGTAGGTATTTTTCTTTTTACTATACATGTGTAGGAATTAAGTTAGGAAAGGTCAAATTAGTGGCATTTAACCAGTTCCATGAATTTAGGGAAAAGCTGGAACTCAAACTTTTCAGTGCAGAGCCCTTTCCCGTGATCACAACTGCCTCTCGTCACAGCCAGCCTGCCCCACCCAGCCCTCCTGGGGCACCACTGTGACTCTAGGCGGGGCCCCATCACTTTGCACCATTCAACCTGCACGTCAGCCAAGTCAACCTCCTGAAAACTGTCTCGGTGCCCAACCTGGTTTTGCAGGGCACCCATCTCTGCCCTTCCTGGCCTGTCCACCTTCGCTTCTTCCTAGAGCTCAGGAGTGGCCCTTGCAGGCAGTCAGACCAGTGTCTTTGCTATTGCCCATGACGGTGCAGTTACCAAAGACCTGTGTTTACAAGTAGAGAATTCTTTTTTTTTTTTTTTTGAGACAGAGTCTCACTCTGTTGCCGGGCTAAAGTGCCGTGACGTCAGACTAGCTCACAGCAACCTCAAACTCCTGGGCTCAGGCAATCCTCCTGTCTCAGCCTCCTGAGTAGCTGGGACGACAGGCATGTGCCACCATGCCTGGCTAGTATAGGTAGAGAATTCATTTACAAGTGAGCAGGAGCTTGGCTAAAAAGGGAAGGAGAGAGGTCCCCACATGGTAAGTGAGTGGGAGATAGGGCCATAGGCAGCCACTCTCTGGGCTGGCTGCAGCCCACACATCTCTCCGAGTGTGAGCATCTCCCATACTGACCACAATTCTCATTGAACACACATACATACACACACATATATATATTTATTTATATTTTTAGTACAACATTGCCCCTAAACTCAAGTCAACAACTGAAGAATTGAGCTCTGTTAAGGGGAGAAAACCGAGTTCTACCAGTTTTATTGAGCCTCCAAAGGGGCACCCTCACAGAGATTTCCAAGAGCAATCCTGTTCACGTGGGATTTTTGTCATGTAAGGTCCTGACCCTAGAGTAAGAGACGCGACTTCCCTGTACAACGCTGTTGCTCACGTCGGCCACTGGTGAGATCCCCTCTCAGTCCTCCTCTATTTACTTGCCTCTCTCTGTAAGGGTCAGCCTATGTATCACCTTGAATTCCCTTAGCACCTGTGTAAATAGTCTATGTGGTATTATTAAATGCTTGGTTACACATGCAGCCCTAGAATTTTTTCTCTAAGGATCCATCACGTCTATAATTTAATCATTCCAACTAAAACTGGAGGCTTTTCAATGGCAAAACTGCTATTTATTCTATTTTCCCTGTCCTGGTTATAAAGACGATAAAAAGAATATGGACTCAGAAATAGATTTTTCTCTATATGCAAAATGCACTTGCTATAATAAATTCACCTGTTTCTTGAGCTAGCTGAAACAAGAAGTCACTTTGTAGTGAGGATCATCCAGACTCCAATAAATACGGTTAAGAGTTAATACACAGGGCTCCCTGGTTCATATGGAATGTCACTGGCTCCAACATCTTTATTGAATCATGTGCCTTTTTAGACCAGTTTCCCAGTCTCGGTACTATCAACATTTTAGGTCAGTTCATTCTTTGTTGTGGGAGGCTATGCATGTGTCATAGGATGTTTACTCACTGAGTGCCACTAGATGCCAGCAGTACCCTTCTCCCCATTTGTGACAAACAAAAATGTCTTCAGACATTACCAAATATTCCAGGGTGAGGGTGGGGGCAAAATCACCCCCAGTTTTTCTAGACCTAAGAGGCACCTAAGAGATCCCAGACTCACAAGTATTTTATGGAGTGTCTCCTCTGTGACAGGCATGGGACAAGGGCTAGGAACATTGTTAAGAGCTACTTGGTGAGACTGGCAGTAAGTGGAAAAAACAAAAAAATTCAGATTGAGAAAAATGCTCTGAAAGAAAGAGAGTGACATGTTGGAGAATGACTTGTGTGTGTGGTGGGAATGGAGGATGGTCACCAATTCAGAACGGGTGGTGGTTGGGAGGGGGCACTCACGGAGTAAGTGACCTTTGAGCTGAGTCCTGAATGATAAGAAGAAACCGTGTGAAGATATGGCATAGAATGTTCTGGAAGAGAAAACAAGTACAGAGGCCCCAAGGAGGGAATGAGCTTAGTGCATGTGAGGAACAGAGAGCAGAGTGCAATGAGAGAGACGAGAGTGTAAGAGCTGGGCTCAGAAGCAGGCCCTGGCCAGACAACAGAGGGTCCATGGTGGGAGGTTTGCATGGAAGCTACTGGAAAGTTTCAAGTAAGAGATGACATGATCTGCCTGGGGTTTTAGAGCAATTTCCCTGGCTGTTCAGTGGAGGACTACAGGGGAGACAGGTGGGAGTAATTCAGATTACGTTAATCTGGACCCAGAAAACCCTGACCCCAATTCAGAGGGTACAGTGGCTCCTAGACCCACAAAACCGGGGTAGCACAGAGATTCTGGGGGTTCCCAAACAGAGCGATAGCTTGGAGCACCAGACTCCCGGAAAACTGGGAGCATTTTTGGAGAAGTGACTTTTTGGTTGTTAAGCTTTGTAGCTCCTAAGAAAAAACACATTCTTAAATGTCTGCTTTTCTGTTCTCTATTTTTTCCTTTCTCTTTATTTTTCTCTTTAATGACTGATTTTCCTGCTTGCCATTTTATAACAGACGTGGAAAAGATCTGCCTGAAAGCCTCGCAACCTGAATCTTTGCACAAACTCAAGGAGCTTTGCACATCCTTCCCCAAGGACAAGAAGGAAGGGTGGCTCCTTACCTCGGCGCAGAGTATGAGGGCTAGGCCCGGCGGCATTATGAGCTGGGCCAGCAGAGAGCTGGTGGGAGCTGGCAGCTGCCTGGGTCTGGGTTTGGCCAGTGGTCACCTGACTGCTGTTTCTCCCTGGTGCAGGTGTAGGTGGAGCCGCAGCTGCAGAGTCCTTGGGCTTGGGAGGACTAAGAGGAATAAAAGTCAAGTTAGATGGCAGACACTCTCAGTTATTAATATAAAAGCTAAACATACTATACTATAAACTATAAGATTCCAAGTCGAGTTTTCACTTCAGCAGGCAAGGAAAGAGATGATCTGAAATTTTCAATAGTTCACACTGAGCCTATAAAGCTAATGTTTCCTTGGTGTCATATAGGACTACTTATTTTATGAGATTTATTGCATTAGACTGTTCTCCAACTATTCTGCCACTTCAATATCATGACAGAAACCCTTTTAAAGCAACCAATGAGAAATTGCAAGTTCTACTGTGCTCGTACTTAAAATGGACATTATTTAAAAACATGAAAGGGCTTTGGGATGTTGAGGTATATATTGGACAAAACTAAGCAAAAGCTGTGGCAAAACAATACTCTAAATTTTAAAGTGCTTGAGTTATTATCAATGATTTGGACTTGAGGAAAGAGAAACTCTGAGAGGCTAAATGATTACTCAAAGTCCAGAGTTGGTAGTAGCAGGGCAGAGATCAGAACTCAGGCTTCCTACTTCCGAGCCCAGAACTTTTTATACCAAATGTTACAGCAACGTTTTATCAAAGTCACCAAAGAGTGAATGCCATTAGTGAAATATACAGAAAAACATCTATAAAATATCATATAAAAAACAAAGAGCAAATTGACGACTGGCATTCCATTTGCCCTTCTGCAGTAAAGACTAATTATTGTCTTAAACAATATATTTAGCTTTGAGTAAACAAACTGAATGTCATGGGGAAATGAAAATGGATGAATCTGCTTATACTTTTTTCTCAAACAAAAAAATTTAAACCAGAACAAATATGTGCATGGAGCAGCGTTACTGACAAACCAACATGGAACTTATCATGTACATATAAAGCCCTGTGAAGTTTGAAGCCTTCATTTTTCTTAACCAAAGAGTGAACTTTCCCAAATTATGTGAGTAAAAAGGAATTCAGGGATGCACAAAGCAGTCAGAGCTCAGCTGGGATGACTGAACAATCCCTACCGCATAAGCAACTTCACACACTGCAAGGCTCTCCCTCGTCCATCCCAAAGAAGATGAGAGGAGAGAGTTCTCCCAAAGCAAAGTCATCCCACCATGTGGGGAAAAAGTGTGTGGGTAAACAGGCTGTCCTTGTTCTACGCACATTTACTTTATTGTATATATGATCATTCAGTGTATTTTGGATGGTCAAAGTAGAGAAAATGACGATAAACATTCTAGCACACACTCCGTCGCAGGGCTCATCTTTACAGCAGCTGCCAGTTCCAAACCATGAAAGAGACCACCTGAAGTGGCCTCTGGTGGTCATCTGCCCAGATCAGTGTGCAGAACTGAGTTAATGTCAATTAAATAAAAATCTCAAGTTTAAGGTTTCTTTTATTCAAAGTTGTTACACGTTTGCAGCCCACTCCAGGTGGCTTATCAAAAGGTTAAACAACGAAAAGAGTCTTTTAAGAAAATCTACCATCTTGTCTTCTACCTTGGACTCATGTGTCAACTCCCTGACAAGATGGAAGCTGGGGTGGGGGGGTGGAGTCATAGTCACTTCGCGTGCCCAGTACAGTGCCTGGCACATCTGTTTGATTGAAAGACTTAGTGAATGAGTGAGTGAATGAATGAATGAATGAATGCCAGGAATACTAACATTTAACTAACTTGCTACATTCAAATGCTTACTAGTTAGCACACTGGATGACAACAAGCAAATGGTACATGAATGCTGACAGTACACATCAAACAGGTAAGAGAGGTTTATCATACTGCTAGACAAGTATCGGCTTCCAGTTTCCAGCACCAAAGCAGTAAGGCAAAGAATGCAAACAAATGTTGCTTTCTTTTGAACACAGAAAAGGAAGCAAGCAATTTGCAATCTTTTTTTTCCGACCTTTGCCACCCGGAGGAGTGAAAGCCAATCTGGCTCACTCCACACTGGGGTGATTCTTTGGGTGTAGATGCAATGCCCAAAGGCCACCACCTGCAAGAAGGCTGGGGCGTCCAGCCTCCACTGCCAGCAGAAGTCAGCCTTCTTACCTGCCATCGCTTGGGCTTGGCCCCTGCTCCAGTATGCCCGCAGAGGAGGGGACAGTCCCACCCCCGGAGCTGCTTTCAGCCCTAGAGCTCTGGGGAGGGGGCTCTGGGCCTGCTGGCGCCAAGGTGCTGCCATCTGTGGGCGGGAGTGGCGGCTGGAAAGCAGGGGATATATGCTTTCTATTTAGGGTGCCACCCCGCCGGTGGGCCTGGAAGTCCATAAGCTTCACACCAAAGCTACACAGAGAGAAGAAACAGTCAACACACCATGCGAGCTGACTACTGAGACAGAAGCCCATCAGTCCACATGTGTTAAAACTACACATGGGGACAGCCACCCAAGTTGCCCAGCATGCAGTGAAGCGGCAAGGACCACACTCATGGTCATCCCTATTACCAAGGCAAGCAACTCCACTTGGCTCTAAACCTGAACAAAGCCAGCAAACCTGGTACTGATCAATATCTTTGATCAATCTGGTTGTGAGCAGCTGAAAGCAAACAGGCAGGCCTCATCTCGAGTGACATCATGTTAATGTGTTTATTTCCTTATTATCTAATACTCATCTCAAACCTGTAAGAAATGAGACTGAAGCCAAGTCTAAAAGGCCAATCAGTGGCAGTGTAAGGTAATCACACTACGCTGCCTCTTAATTAGATGAAATGTAGAAACATTCATAATATGCATGTGCAAAGAATACATCTGACAAATATACAAGACTAGAAAAAATAGTTGATTTTGGTGAAGGGATGCTGGCTGGGGGGATAGAGTAGAAGGAAGACTTAGTTTTTACTAAGCCGATTGGTACATGAACTTGGAGACTTTTTTCAGTTCAAAAAATAAAATGACACATGGCTCCCTGGTCTCACATATGCTGTAGCAGCTGGCAGGGAGAACCCACCAGGCAGATAACTGAGAATTGTCTGTCATGTGCTAACTAGACTCACAGGACTGCACTTTATAACTTAAAATATATGAAAACTAATTTTGTTATGGATAGAACTTGTCATCAGGAAACACTACCAAATGTGTGAATGAGCGTTCAGATAAGTAAAACTTCTGCACAGAATAAATGTGGATTTCAGAGTGATAAAATAGGAAAGTAAAGCATTTTCCTTTGCTATGGGTAAGAAAAAAACCCAAACAAAGCAAAGCAAACAAACAAAAAACACACTTCATTACAAGACTGGGCGACTAAAATAAGAGCTTGTCATTTAGTTTGAATGTAAAACTATTTCTAGAAATATTACATATACTCAAGAAAAGCATGTTACTTGGAACAGGCCTCTTAACTTTGAGCAGTGCAGATGAATACAGTGGCATTTCATCATACACATTGGATAGGGTAGCATCTGAAGGCAAAAGTCACAAATAGTCTTAATTATCTGTAATTACCACTATTTACCTTTTTTCCCCTTTCCCTCTTTTTACCATAATCAAGTATGTCTGGGTGAATTTGTATTGTGTATGATGCCATTCCACTGTAGAGCTTACCACAGACCATCAAGTTAAGCTTGACTACATATGGTGCGAATGTTAAGAAGCTGCACACCTACTTTATGGTCAGATTAATGCTTGGAACAACCTACAGCAGAATTCCTGAAACTATCAGTCACGGGTGCATTGAGGGCCACTCTCAAATCCCAAGTCCACTGGGCCAGTACCAGATACCTCGGGTCTAACAAGTCTTCTACGTGGTATCTACTTCGGGTTTGGAAGTGAACAGTCTAAACACACCTCTCCTTCTTCACCAAATCCCCTTCCATCACCGCCATGCTGGCGGGCCGCTTCCTCTCCAGGGTCCCCGAGTCAGAGTCGTTTCCAGTGTGGGATGAGTGATTAGAATTTGGGGTGGTGAGAGGTACAAATGCTTCTGATACGTTAAATTCTACCTCTGCAAGAGGAAAAACAAGCGCATGAGACATAGAACGCAGGGCTCAAGGGAGCTCTAAGACACGCCCCCCCCCATTGGAACAGGAGCTTCATATTTCAGTCCGCAAGCCCCCATATTTCACAAGTGGAAGTTCCTGGCACTTTCACTGCAAGGATGTTTTATCAAACCAGTGGGAGGTAACATAATAGAACGAGAGAGACGGGAGAAGGTACGATGCAAAATACAACCCTTCTGCTTTCTCTTTAGTGGGAAAAAAACTTCTATAACACAGAAGAGGACAATGAGCATAGATTACTTATTTGAATTATTAAAAAAGTGAGAGACATTTACACTCCTAAACTAGAACTAAAAGGCAACATCAAATCCATACTTCTTATGGCAGTTTTTGTAAGAATCATTTCCTTTATGGAAACCTTGGGCAGAATGCTAATAATCATTCATCTATCACATTTTCTTTCAGCAGCCTTCACGAAGGAGGTGTGGTTCTTGATGGGAAGACAGTGGTAAAGCACAGATGAGCCCAGCCTGGCCTCATGGGGCTTATGCTCCAGTGGACATGCCAGCAGGGCTGGTCTGGGAGAGGCAGGAGGGGGAGGTCCAGACTGCCAACACTTGCCCAACCAGTACCACTAAAGGAGGCCCTGGGAATCTCTGTGGATCCTAGGACTGCAGCAAGCCTAGTTTGAAAATCTGTCGCCTACAGGATGAAATTCTAATTCTCCAACATGGCCAACTCAGACCTTCACTAACTGGCCCCAGTTAACCTTTCCTGCTTTGTCTTCCACCTTTGCACAAACCCAAAATCTAGCTAGAGAAACAAAAAGCCCTCTTCCAAGTAGAAAACTTCTGCATATTCAATGTCACCTCTTCTATAAAGCAATCCCTGGCTCCCTTTGCCTAGCACCAGAGTTTGTCAAATCTTTCTCCATCTACCTATCCTTCTAAGCTGCCATGTGTTATAATTTTTCTGTTTATGTGGCTGTCTTATCTGGTGGCCCCAGTTCCTCCAAGGAAGACCGCAAGTCTCACCAGAAAATATATAGCACCTAGTGAGTATTCAATGTACATTGGCTGAATATGTTTTAGTTGAAACTAAGTGAAATACAAAATGATATGATTATCATTATGTCCAAATATGAATGCAAATGAACAAAATCTGGAAAGAAATATGAAAAAGTGAAAACAATTATGTAACAATGAAGGGATTACGTATGTGCTTTCTTCTTTAAGGAAACTTTATTTTTTTTTAAACAAATGGGGTCGTACTTTGTCACTCAGGCTAGAATGTAGTGGCATGATTATAGCTCAATGCAGCCTCAAACTCCTGGGCTCAAGCAATCCTCCTGCCTCAGCCTCCTGAGGAGCTGGGACTACAGGTATGTGCCACCATGCATGGTTAATTTCTTTTATTTTTTTAGAGATGGGGTCTTGCTATGTTGCCCAGGCTAGTCTCAAACTCATGGCCTCAAGAGATCCTCCCACCTCAGCCTCCTGAGTAGCTGAGATTACAAGAAGACTTTTTATACTATTATTGTGTGGCTTTGGCAGTCAATGAAATGGAAATGATAATTACCTTCAGGGAAGAACCAGTCAGCATGCTGAATGATGGGTTCAATCACCGCAACCACGTGGACAGATGTGGCTGCTGCCATTTCCGCAAGCGTTCTGCAAAGGACATTCACAAAATTAAATATTTCCTCTAGGCAACCTCTAATTTCTGCTGGTTGTATCAGGGCAATTCAATTATTTTTAAAGGATAAAATATTTAAACACAGATGCAAAAATCAAATTCACAAGGTCCTGGCCTATGAGGGTAGCAGTGATCACCCAGGGAGAAAAATTAAGCTGACTCTGCTGTCACTCCTTAGTCTGCACTGTGACAACAGCGTGTCCACGGTCCACAGGCCCAGTGAGCAGTTAAGCCAGTAAACACTGGTGGTGTATTTTTTTCATGTTTTTGTTTTTTTCCCCAGAAACAGGGTCTTGCTCTGTTGCCTACGCTGGAGTACAGTGGTGTGATCATAGCTCACTGTAACCTTGAATTCCTGGGCTCAAGCGATCTTCTTGCCTCAGCCTCCCAAGTAGCTGGGACTACATTAACATGTCACCATACCTGGCTCATTTTTTTTTTTTTTTGTAGAGATGGGGGTCTCACTATGTTTCTCAGGCTGGCCTCAAGCAACTCTTGGCCTTGAGCAATCTCCCCTATCCCCACTTCAGCCTCCTGAGTTGCTGGGGTTACAGGTGTGAGCCACTGTACCTGGCTTCAACCATGTGTCAAATGCTGGTTTTAAACTGGCTTGGAACAAGGGTTGCACTTCTCCACTGGAACAACAGCATACATACATTGTGACTATCTTCTAAGACCCTAGATCACTAAAAACCAATTGTGCTGGTAATGTCACTAGGAGCATGCATTGTTGCAGTGTGTCTCTTATACCGGAAAACCTGAGCGCCCATATTCACACTTAAGGTCATAATACATATGGACTGGTCCCAAGATGAGTGTGCAGAAGTCAAAAGTGATTGATGCCAGGGCTCAAAAGGAAGAAAATAAGTAAGAACCATTACCCTGCTACCAAGCTCACATTCCAGTTGGGAACCAGAACACCATAAAAGCCTGCAAAAGGCCTGCCATTCACTGGGTACCTACCATGCTTCAGGTTCTTCCCCTCATTTAATTTTTACAACAACCTGTTTTGAGGCCTATTTTATAAATGAGGACACCGTATTCCCAAGAAGCTTGATCTCAGGTCTGACTGCCTCAAACCTACCTCTTCTTTCCTATTATCACTCTGACCTCACTTCCCACCAGAATGTTTTCACTCCATTTTCCAACCAAGCTACAGTTCTAGCACCTTTCAAATTCTAGCTTAAAAATGCAAGCTCTGCCTGCAAATTATCCTCACATCCTTCCTCTGATCTGAATTCTGGTCAGTCTTTGCACCTTAGAACCCTGCTGGACTGGGAGAAACAGTCTTCTCATGTCCTTTTCCAATTTTTCTTTTTTTTTTTTTTTTTTAGAGACGGGGTCTCGCTCTTGGTCAGGCTGGTTTCGAACTCCTGACTTTGAGCTATCCACCCGCCTCGGCCAATTTTTCTTTTTGAAGAGGTATCATTTGTCTATTGATTTGCAAGATCTTTTCATGTATTCTGGATATTTTTGGAAGACCTCTTTCCTAGTTTGTGAATTGTCTTTTGTTTAAGGTGCTTTCTGCATATATATAAGTTTCTAGCTGTTGTAGAGTCAAACCTATCAATTTTAAATCTATCATTTCTTGTACAGTTTTTATGCTTAGAAAATTCTTCTCTATCCCAAAAGCTAACAAATATTTACCTACCATGTTCATGCATCACTTTTAATGTTTAACCTTTTAGTCTATCTGGAATTTATTTGCTATATGACATATGTAGTTAATTTCATGTATCTACTTACCTTTAATTTTGCTTTATGATATTAGATCTTTGTAAGTAATCATGAGTGAGTTGAATGAATGAAAGAAAGACTGTGATTCCAAAAGATCACTTTTCTCTTAATGGAAACGTGAATGGTTCATGATTTTACGAAGCCAATTAGCAGTAACAGGAGGCAGGGAAGGGTGATGGTTAAGGACACAGGCTCTACAGCCAGCACCTGGGCTCTACCACTTCCCTGCTCTGCCACCATAAGCCAATTACCAGTCCTTTCTAAGACTCAGTGTCCTCATCTGCAAAAGTGAGGACAACCATACCTGCTTCAAAAAGTCATTTGTGAGGACCAAATGAGACCAGCATTAAGCCACCAACAGAGTGATGATTCCCCAGGAGATTTCCCTGAACCCTCTCCTCCATTCAGCTCTACGTTTCTCAATGCCAACAAAATTATCTTGCCAAATGCAATTCACTGCTCTGCTTAGGAACCTTGATGACCTCCCATGACTTGGAAAATAATTTCCAACACCTCAGCAAGATGTGTGAGGCCCTTTATAACCTGGCTCTGGCCTACCCAGCCACAGCCTAGTGTTCCCTGTCTTCAAGTTATACAAGGCCACGAGACATACCCCTCAATGCTGGAAACCAGGCCCTTTCATGCCGCAATACGACACCCATCCAGATCCCAGCTGTAGGAAACTATTACTTCATCGAGGTACAGCTCAAGTACCATTTCCTAACCAGAGCTTTCCCTGAACTTTTCAACCTGAATTATGTTCCTTCATCTGTGTTGCCATCATACTTTATAATGTCTGTGATACTAAGGATGGCAAAATATGCCACCCCAAAATATGCCCCTCTGGCATAAGGATTATTCTGAGTTAAAGGCACTTGAAAAATAGCAGCCGCAAGAAGGGTGCTCTGACCTTCTTTTTTCTTCCTGAAAGCAGGAGATAAATTCCCGTAAGAAAAATGCCCTCCCTATAACTGGGAGTAAAGAAACATTATCGCCAAAGACAGGGAGTCAAGGCCAAGGGAAATCTGTATCAACAAACCTTGTTAAACTAATCCTTAACTTCCTAGATGCTTCTCCACAATTAACTGCCCCAGCCCAAGCCCCTTTGTCTTGTCCTGTTTTTGCAATTTATTACTTTTTGTCCAACTTAGCATATAAGGAATCAGCTCTAACTGCTTCTTTGGGTCTTCACTTTCCTACGGGGGCTCCCAGGTACATGTAAAAACTTGTATGCTTTTCTCCTGTTAATGTGTCTTATGTCGATTTAATTTTCAGGCCCAGCCAGACATCCTAAGACAGTAGATGTAAAATTTTGCCCTCACTGCGGTATCATGTGCACATACACAGATGTGTGTGCGTGTCTTATCACTGTACTGTAGCCACTGGGCTGCCTGACTGCTCAAGAGCAGGGGCTTTCTGAGGACTGGAACAATCTCTCTTATGTCTCCATGTGGCCAGCATCTGGGGCAGCACCCAGCTCACAGGTGTGCCCTGAGAGTGTTGGCTGAATGGAAAAAAATAAATTTCAGAACATCCTGAGGTACATCTTAATCTAGAATGTGTGGCTTGGGTTATATTTCTACTCATATTATCAGGTGGAAAGAAGTTAAAATAACACAATATGGGGAAAGATGACTTACCCTTCATTTTTGGCCCATAACAAGTTAGGGCCTAACACAATCGCGATGTTGCTGGGAGTCATTTTATTAACGTCACTGGTCTGAGCAAGCTTGGCAAGGAACTTGATTAAATACCTATGGAATAAAAGAGAAGGGGGAGGAGCATCTTCTCTGAAATATCTGCAGGAATGTTCTTACTGCCCAGGTGCTCAGGTACTAATGGTAGAGTGTTCCTAAATCAGAATCTGGCTCAGATGAAGCATTTTACAAATTTCTTGTGTCCTTTGTTTCAGAGAACAGACTATTTAGTGCTTGGTAGAAGAAAACAGCTCAAATGTAAGTCTCAACGGTTCATCACTGTTTGCTGTTTGTTTCTAATCCATTTCTCCTTTGTGTCCTATCTATTCTACCCCCAAATTACAATGTGATTAATAGTAGACTCAATATATATACATTTTTTAATATTTATTTTTTTTTAGAGACAGGATCTTGCTCTGTCACCCAGGATGGAGTGCAGTGGCAAGATCATAGCTCACTGTTGCCTCGAATTCCTGGGCTTAAGCGATCCTCCTGCCTCAGCCTCCCAAGTAGCTAGAATTACAGGCACGTACCACCATGCCTGGTTAATTTTAAAATTTTTTTTTGTAGAGACAGGGTCTTGTTATGTTGTCTGGCTGGTCTCAAACTCCTGACCTCAAGTGATCCTACCTCCTCAGCCTCCCAAAGTTCTGGGATTAGAGGCATGAGCCACTATGCCTGGCTGTCGATATATTTTTAATACAAAAATAGAAGCATAAGTATATGGAAAGGAATCTGTATTTGTATTTATGTTGTAATTATGAAAATATCCAATTTAGCGTACAGATACACTGTCTTATGTATAAGTACAGTAGTATAAATGTAAACATTAATAATCCAACTATCTATCAATAGAGAGCTAAATAAATTATAGCATATCCATACAGTAGAGTACTCTGCAACCTTAAAAAGTTAATTTTGTACAGAAATGGAAAAGTCTCCAAGATGTAATAAGCAAATACATTAAGATGTTAAGCAAAGAAGGCAAAAGGGAGAATGATGTTTATCAAATATACTACCATTGGTTTTTAAAAAGGGGGAAGTGAAAGAAAAAATATGTATGTATGTATGTATAATGAATGTATTTGCTTACATGTGCATTAACTCTTGCTGAGAGGATATATAAGAAACTGTATACATTAGTTGCATCTCAGGAAAGGAAATAGGTGGTTGGGGGATGGGAACAGGAGAGTGATTTTTTTTATTGTGTATCTCTTGAATTTTGAACCATGGTAAAGTATTCCCTATTCAAAAAACAATTAGTAAAAATTAGAGAATAAAATAAATAAAATAAAAGGCCAAATCCCAACCTGTAACTGCTTTCCCACCATAACACATCGAATAGGTTAAGAGTATCTGTCATTCGAAGCTGGGTGTGTTAAATTAATCAATGAAGGATGCTATAAATACCAACCCACTCATAAGGCAAGGTTGGCACTTCAGGTATTAGAAGGAAATATTTAGCTTAGCTTTGTGATAGAGCCCAAGACTGAATTTAGGGTCAAGTAACATACCAGACATAACACCTGGCAAATATTTGTGGTTTTTGACCAAGTTCTCTTTGAAAATTTTCTTTGTTTGGTTTTAAATGGCTTTATTCCCTGGGGCAACCTTTTCCTTTTCTCTACACTTCTTCAAAGTTACATTTTATATCGAAGGGAAAACAGAAGTTAAATTCTAGGAGTCTGTCCCATGGTAAATTTTCTTAGTACCATAATTATTCAATAAAATAACATGTAATCTCTATTCCTTGAAATTTTATTAGTAGGATGATTATGATTTATGTTCTATTTAAAATAAATTAGGTAGCAAATATGAAAGACATTACAGAAAGTACAATTATTGATTGATTTGCTTTTTACATACCAGAAAATTTAGACTCCAAACCTAACATACAGTTGCCCAAACTTTTTACAAGAGGTTTTTTTTTTTTTGGTTAACAGTTGCTGTGGTTAAATAATAACATATATATTAATACCAGATACTGATGCTTCACACTAATATACATCAAATCCCATTCCTAGCAGCCCCAAGTTACTCTCCAAAGTATTTTTTTTAATGTGCCAAGCACGCTTGAATAAAGTGCCATCTCTACTGGTGATTAAACCTATCTTCACTCCAGAGTCACTGTGGCACAATCAAACATACCTAAAGTTAACGAAATTTTGTGGTGGCAACTTCTGACATGTTCTCCATAAATCTTGAAGTTTTTTGTCTTGATCTTGCACACTGAGAAAAAAACATTTTTAAGCATAATGGTTTATTAAAACACATATTACCTGTAATATGTTATTACACAGGTAATACCTATATATTAATACAGTAATATTAATATAGTAATACCTGTATTAACTGCTATATTAATAATGATGCTTCCATTTGACAAAGAAGGCACAGTTGGAAAACAGCACAGATTTTGGAAATAAACAGATTTGGAGTCAAACACCAATGTAACTATTTATATTGTTTATATGAACCTCACCAAGACTCCATCTCCTGATTAGCTCTTGTATTACACAGTTGTAATGTACAGACTTTCAGAGACACAAAACAGGGACCTGTAGAGAGGAGACTGTAGAGTGAGGTTCACTCTGCCTACTAGGGAAGAGAATGTTAGAAGTTGTCTCCATAATACGGCTTTGGACTTGAAACACCCTCCAGAACTGAACCATTCTGGAGAGTTATGGATAGGGGTTAAACATAATCATGTTTTAGAGGCCAGTCGATATGTCACCTGGATGGAGGCCCATGTTGACATTTCTCAAGTATAGAATCAATATAGCAACAGATATCTTTTTAAAGTTTATTTCCTCATAAGGAAAAGTTTGGGGGTCTTAGAGAGAGAGCTGAGGGTAGGAGGAGTGAAGGAGGTTATCTAATAAAAGGAATACCACAATTCTCCTCTACCTGACACGGATTGTTGGGTTCCATTTAATTCAGTTGCATAAACATTGATACTGACAGCAGACTAGGTCTCGGGCTGGGTTCCAAGGATACAATGATGCCCAAGAACTTATCTCTGAACTTAAAACCGCCCCCATCTACTAAGGATAAAGTCTCTGATTCCACCATTACAGAGAAAAGCTCAAATGCAAATACCTGGTTACTGTGACAAGGGATGGACTCACTGACTAGAACAAATAGCCTATATCTAATCACAGCCTGTCTGATGGGAATGGGAAATTGTCTGCTGATGGAAGAAGGGGACACCGTGGAGGAGAGATTTGTTCTTCTTCCATAGGGGTGAGGAATTAGGCACCTTGGAGAGGAAGCAAGTGAGAACCACAAGGGAAAAGGCAAGAAGGAAGCAGGCTGGCTGGCCAAAAAGAAGCCTCTATGACTTTAAATAAGGCTGTCCTGCTTAAAACCTAGAGAGACTGCAGCTGAGGGTGGAGGGAACGGGACAAAGAATAGGAACATAGCCTTTGGGTCAGACAAGACTGGGTCTGAATTCTAGCTCTGCCTATTACTTGCTACTATCTTGGCCCTATTCCTCCCCAAGCCTCAGTTTCCTCATCTGCAAAATGAAGATAACAACATCTGCCTTTCATGACGTTAATTTAGGATAACAGGAGGTAAAGGGTGTAAAGATTAGTATGAGTACTGTACTTAGCATATAGTAAATGCTCAGTAAACATTAATTATTATTACGAGTAATGTCACCATTACACAGTTGGCCCCTGAACAACACAGGGTTCACTTATATGCAGATTTTTTTCAATACGTGTTTTGGAAATTTTTGGGGGGGGAGATTTGCAACAATTTGAAAAAACTTGAGAATGAACCAACACCCCTAAGACAGCAAGACCAACCTCTCCTCTTTCTCCTTCTCCTCCTCAGCCCACTCAACATAAAGATGAAGACTTTTATGATGATCTACTTCCACTTAATGAATTAATGAATAGTAAATATATTTTGTCTTCCTTATGATTTTCTTAATAACATTTTCTTTTCTCTAGCTTACTTTATTGTAATAATACAGTATATAATATATACAACATACAAAATGTGTGTTAATCGACTGCTTATGTTATCAGTAAGGCTTCTGGTCAAAAGTAGGCTATTAGTAGTTAAGTATTCATAGTTAACTTTTGGAGTCAAAAGCTATATGTGGATTTACAACTGCACGGGGATCAGCACCCCAACCTCCATGCTGTTCAAGGGTCAACCGTATTATTGCACTGCTGAGCTTGCACGCAGCTTGGGAAGCACATTGCCACCAGTCGGTATGACTCTTGTTCCCAGTTACAAGGCTTTCTCCAATATAACGGGTCCTTGAGATCAGCCAATTCATTAACGTGGATACAACTATGTCTTTATGCATATAAATCACACAAATTTAAACCGATACATAAGTGGTGACCGTCCTACACTAATAATTACAATACTCAGTATTTTCACTCTAAACATAAATAACAACTGGGGCACATATTATTTAACAAATATGCTATTTTACAGTTATTTTACAATCCCTGATAATTAAATGATTTACAGATAAGACACAGTATTACATATTTCCTTTAACTTTCAAAATTCTGTGTTCTTTAAAGTTACCTTGCAACTTGTGTCCATTCTTCATACAGATTAAAAGTCATCAAAGGTTCAGGCAATTCCCGTAAATAGGACTTCAAAGCACCTGAAATCATTAATGCTCTCTTTGAGTATGAAAAGGGATAAGGCTGAGAATTGCAGGACATACTATTTTGCAAATTGAAATTATCTCAATTATCATCTTCTGTGGCATATAAAACAAATCATAATTTGCCAAGAGTGGTTAGAGAATGAAATGCTCATAAAACAAATCCAGGCCCTTGCAAAATGTACTGAGAGATCATCAGGAAATAAAATTAGCTTTAAAGCCATCCTTTCAACAGATATCATTTCTCCAGGTAGATCTGGATTTGGGGGATAAAAGGAGGGAAGAAAATACAAGTACAGTAATGCATTGCTTAATGACAGGGATATGTTCTCAGAAATGGTGGTTAGGTGATTTTGTTGCTATGCAAACATCATAAAGTGTACTTACACAAACCTAGATGGTGGAGCCAACCCACACACCTAGGCTAGATGGTACAGCCTGTTGCTCCTAGGCTACAAACCTACACAGCACATTACTACACTGAATACTACAGGCAACTGTAACATAATTTTAAGTACTTGTATATCTAAACATATCTAAACATGGAAAAGGTAAAGCATTGCACTAAGATATTATGACAGATACAGCTACAACACTAGGCAACAGAATTTTGCAGTTTCATTATAATCTTATAGGACCATCATTGTATATGTGGTCCACCTTTGACTGAAATGTCATTATGCAGCACATGATTGTATATCTCCAAAATATTTGCATTGCAATCTACTTTCACTTTTATTTAATAAGGAAAACAAACAAACAAAGGGAATAGAAAATGGGTGTGTCCTTGTGTGTGTGTGTGTACATTACATTACATAATAAGGAATTTTATCAGGAGACTTGCCCACCGTTTTGAGGGTGACTCAGTTTGCAGACACTCCTTGGAGCTCACCTGCTACAGCATGGGGGTCTGAATAGAACTCATCCAGGTGAGAAGTAGAACAGTCTAAAGCAGCTTTCAGTTTCTTTAACTTGGAGGCCCCAGCCCCAATTCGGAAAAGGCCCTAAAGACAATGAAAAGCCATTGGCATCAAGTGCAGATGGGAGTCTTACACTAAGCGGCAGTGTGGTCTGAGGGAAGGGAGCCCCACCCTCCTCCCCAACTTCAGCTCACCTCCTTGTGGTCATACTGCCTGCCTTGCAGGACTGCTGGGAGGAAATCTGTACCCCAAGCAGAGTGATAGGCAGAGAGCAGTCCACTTTTAATCAGTAGTAGCTCTTGCCTCGCCTCATCACTAACATACCTGTGCCTATGAGAAATCCATCCTCAACCGAGAAAGGCAGGAGTATGAAGGATATTAAACCAGGAATTAAAAAGACTTGAGTTTTAAAGAAAATGTACCCAGGCAGGGTTCCTAGATCTCAGCACTACTGACACTTTGGGTTCAACAGTTCATTGCTGTGGGGGCTGTCCCGTGCACTGTGGGGTGTATAGCAGCATCCCTGGTACTAGTAGACACCAGTGGCAAACCTCTTCACCCCAGTGTGACAATCAAAAATGTCTCTAGACCCTGCCAAATGTCTCCTAGGTAGCAAATCTGGCCCCAGATGAACAGCACTGACCTTGGCTAGTAGAAGTGGAGGTCACATAGCTGGGGGCAGGGGAAGTGACTGGAAGCAAACACAAGGAGGGCTTTCCAGGGTGTTCCTTGATCTGAGCACTGATTACAGGGGTGGGTTTAGTCGTGAAAATTCATCAAGCTGTTCATCTATGATATACATATTTTTCTGTTTGTACATTTTATTTCAATAAAGAGTTTTAAAAAGGGGAAAAAAAAAAGGCTTGCATTTTGATTCTTGCTCTGACCCAGTGTAAACTCCCTGCGTGCTGACTTCCTTATCTATACAAGAAGAGTAATGAGAACTGCCTTGCTTGGTTCATGGGGATTTTCTGGGTAAAAATCCCATGAAATAAAGTATGTAAATGCTCCGCCTCCCCCCCCCAAATTGCATGAATCTAAAATTCTTCCCACAGATGCTTGCTATTAAAATCTAAAGCTCATGGAAGCTCTGGCCCGTTAGTGCATCAGGAAATCCATTGTCACAAATCACAACCAGAGTTTAAAACAAAACAAAAAGGACAAATAAAAGGTCAGCGTGTACCGCAAGTAGGAAAAGTAAATATTGTTCTGTAAAACCTTTGTTTCATTTATAGAGGGACAGGGTCTCAATTTAAAATGTGGGTCATGATGAAAAGTTTGAAAGCCACTGATGTACATAAAACCAGCAGTGGCTGTGCAAGAAAGGGGAGCCGGGGGTGGCAGGGAGCATGGTGCCTGGGCACAAGAAAGGGCACAGGGACTTGGCATGCAGGACCACGATATGCCGCTCACCTCCTCCTTCATGCCTGTCTCCAGAAGCAGCATGACACAGGCTTCGATGGGAAGCGCAATCTCGCGCCCACTCCGCTTCAGGTGTTCTTCCAAAGGAGTCCCAAAAGCTGGCTTTTCCGCCCACTTATCTAGAGCAGCAAATCGTTCAGTAAGACACCCAACAACTTCATGGCATTACCAAGCTATCTTCTCCCCAAACTACCAAAGGGGCTTTTCTAGCAGACTGGTAGCTGAGGCTTTGAGAAAAGGGGATACATCTGTTTGCTTTTGTTATTTACCGTCTCCTGGAGCACAAACTGTGTGCCAGGCCGGGGTGGCTACTTGTGTAGCAGAAGCCCTGAGCAGTCTGCGTGGCACCCAGTGTGAGCAGCCCCAGTAGAAGCTGCAAGGGTGCCGCACACTCGCGCCACGCCCACGTTAACACAGAGGATTCATCTGAGCATACTGCTGTCATTGAAAAGAAACTATTCTAGCCATGCAAAGCAGCACTGGCCTTCTAGCTAGGGGGACAAGAAACGGACTCCTTCAATGTGAAAATGAAAATAATCTCCAAAAATTTCAAACACAAGTCAAGCATTTGTCATACAAGACTGGCGACGGTCAATGTGAACTTGTGTCGGATGCAACATCTCCACAACATGCAGTGCTTCAGAATGCTGCATCCCCAAATGGGTCCAAAAAATTCTGAGTGGAAAAAAATGCGGTATCGGCAGCCCCGAAACAGCTTAGGTTGAAGGCTGTGCTGACAGCAATAAAGCAATATTGTATATTATTTTCAGGTCATATGAGGCAGCTTAGCAGAAATACACACAATAAAGCAGTAAACCAGAAAGAAGAACTGAGAAAATGGGTATTATAAAATTAGAATAATTGGGTTTGGCCTGCCTGTGGGAGCCGCAGAGACCGAGTGCTGCCTGAGCAGCTCATAGAAGCAAAAGAAGGATAAGTAGTTGGTGAAAACTACTCCAAGGAGAAATACTTAATTCTCTCCAACAACAGGAAGGGCTCACACCCATCTCAGCACCTTTAATGGACATTGGTCCCTTAGCCGCTCCGCTATTAGAAAGCTGGGTTGGGAGATGGTAATATTCACTCTGGGGTGTCCTCTTACATGCTCCCCTATATCACAGCAGGGCGCAGGCCTGCAAACGACCTGCACACAGGGGAAGGAAGAAAAATAAAATCCCACAAATCTGTAGACCTGAGAGCTTGTGGAAGTGAATGATGGAAGAGTAAGTGGCATAAAGGTTAAGAATGAGAGAGGGGAAGGAAGGTCAGGGACAAAAATGAGAAACAGGGCACCAGCCACTCCCAGGGCTGTTGGGAGCCCTCCTCCTCTCTGGCCCAGCCCCATCCCAGTGGAATCTCTAATATAAAAAGCATCCAGGGCCCAGCCCTTCCCAGAGGACAGAGTTCTGTGACAGTCCCTTCAGATGCCAAATCTTACCTGGAATACTTTGTCCCTTTTATCTAACGCAATGAGACTCAACACAGGTTAAAAACGGCCACATAACCTATCCCCTAGGAGCTGCATTGGAAACATTGGAGTTCTGCAAATGACACCTGCCATTGCCTCAGCCACATGCCTGGTCCTGTGATGCTGAGGGGCAGGCACACTTTAAACTTTCTAGTAAACCAGAACTTTCTAGCACACCAGAACTTTCTAGTAAACACTGAACAGAGTGTGCTCCACCCCACACCTTGGTGTAATGTTGGCAGAGGGTACAGGTGAGAACCACTGACCTACAGGTTAGTTGCAAGGCAAATTCTACCTTAGGTGCTGGCCTCTCAAACAACAGACCTACTATGTGCTAGGCACTGCAGTAGGCACATAAAGTTCACAGAGATTCCCCACCCTCAGGACGAGAACAATCAAATTGTGAAGGAAATACAAGACATACACGTAAACACAGAATAGTAACAACACAAGAAAAGTAACAACACAAGACATGTTTGTTAAATCATGGCAGATCAATGGTATAGACGAGGGTCGCAAACGCAATTGTCTATAGGGGCCAGATGGGCAGCACAGGTGCCCGAATCATGCTGGGAAGCACGCGGTCTCTGAGAGGTGGCCCCTACTCCTCAGTGCCAGACCAATATTGCCTTGTGGGAAAGCGGACCCAGTGTCACCAGATGTTCTGAACTTTCAAGAGAAGCCAGAAGTCAGGATTGTTATGTTAAAGTGTCTGGTTTTTAAATGATGGCAACTAATTAAAAAAATATATTTTTTTAATGCGATATGGCTGTTTGCGACTTCTGGTGTAGACCATAAATGCTAGTGCAATTCACGAGACAAAGCGTTCACTGTTGGCTTCAGTTGTCAGAGAAGGCTTCTCAAAGGAAGTGAGTTTGGAAGGGGTCTCATAAGATGGATAGGAATTAAATAAGCTGAGTAAATATATGTGGAGGGCAACAGGCTGAGAAAAGACCAGTGATCATAAGTCGGAGAATTTACATCTTATCCCAAGCTCATGTACAGGTGGTGAGAGAGTGGAGCAGAGTAGGCCAGAAGGAATGGAGAGGAAGGCAGAGCAAAGAGCAAAATGGACAGAACCCAGCAATGGGGTAGTAGAGAGGAAAGAGAAGAAGGATCCAAGGTTTCCGACTAGATTGTTTAGAGAAAGGTGGTATCAGGGAGATAAGGAGGGAGAAAGGGACAGCCAGTGTGGAGGGAGAATCAATTTGCATTTTGAGATCCACGGAGTTTAAGGTGAGAGCCAGTTATTAAAGGGAACTGATGCTCAGGAGGCTGCAAGGATTAAGATGCAGGTGAGAAGCAAAGCTGTCAAAGTGAGGGATTTCCAGGGAAAAGGGAGCGAGTGGGGGAGAAAGGAGGAGAAGACAGGAGCAAGGACTGGACCTCAGAAAAGGCTGATTTCTTGGGTGGGGAGAGAAATTAAGGAATGCAGAATCCTAACAATGAAAGAAGACAATCACATGAAATGAAAAAAATTGTAACCAGGAAGAAATGGCCCATGGTGGCTGGTTTTTCAGGAAAGGAGAGAGAGAGAGAGAGAGAGAGAGAGAGAGAGAGAGAGAGAGAGAGAGAGAGATATTTAAATAGCAGAGCAACTGGGGGTAGAAATCAAATTGCAAAGGGTTAAGGGGTGGGAAGGTGGTAAGAAAACACAGGCAGCAGGTGGAAGGGAGTCATTCCAGGAGCCTACCAAAAAAATGAAGGAGAACAAGATTAAATGGGGCACCATGTTCAGGGCAGAGAAGTACTGCATAACCACCAGCTGACCTTGAATGTGAGACCAGAGTCTACAAGGGCATGAGGGGAAGTGAGGGAAGGTCACACGTTTTTTCTATAGCAAGGACACACTCAGTCCTGAAAACAGAAGACAACAAAGGAAGAGGAGACAGGTCTAAGGCAAGAGGTAGGCAGGAGGACAGGCAGAGGTGGGAGGGGTTAATCCCAGTTTGGTGAAGAGGTGACCTCAGCAGGAAGGCTGGATCACATTTCCTTCACTGGCTGTTTCCTCCATACTCCAGCTCCCCTTTTTCCACCCTAAACTCTTCCCTTGTCCCCCCCCCCGCTCCTTATAACTTCCTGGTATATTTCTCTTGGGAAAATAGCCTTGGTGAAAAAACAAGAATGGGAGTTTTATAAAAAGGACTGCTCAAGAAATCCAATCTTCTCAATTTTTGTGCTTGGAGAGTTGGAGTCAACTCTTCCAAATCATACTTTAAGCCACTCAAAGGCTAAAATGATGATGTGTCTACTATCTAGTCCCATGCAGGGCCCAGCCCACAGTAGGTATCTCATAAATACATGTTCTTGGTGCTCTGAACTTGTCCAGCAAGTCTGTCCCTAGGTGGAACACTGCCCAGTATCTTCATTTCTTTGCACCTTGACCAAACGCCATCCCCCAGGAACTAGGAAACGGGATCATTTAGGAAAGCAAGGGCAATGGCTGAGGAAATCAGACATGCTGCATCCGAGATCGCTGAAGACCTGGCCATGGGGTCATTCAAGATATGAAATTTTCTAATTCCACAATCCAAACACTTTCAGGCACAAAGCCAGAATCTGTTCCTGAAACTTTGGGGGGAAGACGTGGCATTCTTTAGGGTGCCAGTGTGTACACATCCACAACACTCTCTACCCACACACTTGCCCAGTCTCACATCGCATAGTCATCACACCCAGCACCTGGACTGATCCCCTCTCAGCTCAAGACCAGTGATTCTGCAGGGCTAGCCTAAGCTCCAAATGGCAGGTCTATTCCACAAGCAGAAGAGCATAACAGATCCAATGACGGCCAAGAAATTTCCGCCTCAACAACTCGTGCTCATCTCTGCTGGTACATCAGAGAGAAGAGGCATCAAAAGCTTTAGGGAGGAAAAAAAATTCTAGATGTCCACCTTAAAACATCAGGGGAAAGTCCAGTCCACTCATAACTTGAGGGTAAAATCTACAATGTGATTGAATATGGCAGGCAAAATATTAATGGGGATAAGAACAAGAGCCTTGTGTAAAGACAAAGAAGGGGCCTGAAAGAAATGGTCATGATCTTATGATTCAATCACACCTGTTAAGTGACTAATGATGTATCAAGTACTGGCTTGTAAAATTCTTTTTTGGAAAGTCCAAAATATTTTCCCTAGAATGGATGCTCTGTAGTCACAGCACCAGAATTAAGCCTTATGGAACAAATAACTGATTTGGAAAAGGATAATTAGATGCTACATTTTTTCAAGCCTATTGAAGACATCAAAACATACAGGCACTCCCCAAGGGGTCAGCTTTCTCTTCAACTGAAGGTTTCAAAAGAACTGCAACTGTTCCATTAGTACGTTAATTTGGGTTTAGAAGAAATTAGAGAATGCAGCAAGAAAGATGAAATTATGCTAGGAAATAGTACCCTCCTAGGCAGAGAAGCTTTATCCAGAGGAAACGCATGCAGAGGAGTCAGGCTGAAGAAGAACCCAGGCAGAAGTGGCAGAGGCAAGAAGGAGGCATCAGCCGCACGCAGGTTACATTACCTTGATGGGCTCGCATTTCGGGAAGGGCCTTTTCTAAGACTGCTAATGCTTTTCTATGGTAATCTGCTTGGGCTTCTAATAACTGAGAACAGACCCACATTCAAAAACAAAAGTAACGTTAGCATCGGATGGACACACGCACAATGGCTAAGCAAAACTAAAAATGAAATCTTTTGCAAGAAAAGCTAAAATGACTCAATTTTTACAATGCTTTAACATTCTCTCAAGGAAAGGTGCTTACCGTAACAAAAAATTTGCCATATTCCCCTTCTTTGGCCATGAAGTTGTACATGTCTGCTGCAAGTTGATCCTGGGTAAGTGGAAGAGAAGATATATTATTGAAGAAAAAAGAGATGAAAGAAAATGGCATCTGAGAATAATCTCCATGAGCTCTTAGATCAAAAAGTGATGGAAACAGCCACAGATTAAACATCCATCAACTGACTGATACAACTATACACTGGAGCAACAAAAAGAATAAGGAAGCTTATCATGAGATTGGCATGGAAAATCTCTAAGACATATTGTTAATGTACCTTATTAAGAATCAAAGTACAGGCATTACAAGGTATGTTACCATCTGGTTACAAAAAAGGGAAAAAGAAAAATGTCATATTTTTATTGCTATATATGTATAAAAACATGTCTGGAAGAAAAAACAAGAAATTAGTAATAGTGGTTACCTCTTGGGATCAGTGGAAATTAGGCAGAAAAAGGGCAAGGATAGAAGAAAGACTTCACTGTATACTGTCTCATACTTTTTAATATTTGAACTAATGTAAATGAATTACATAAAAATTAAATTTTTAAAAAGTGACTGATTAGGCAATTATATTTCCAACCTTCTACTATATATAGGAATTATACATGTATATATATGTAGAGGGAAGAGAGAGTGAAATTCATATATTTTGGAAAAAATGTGTATATGGTTTGTTTTTATGTACTGCATTCTGCTTCTGGCATCAAGGTGCACGAATTAATGTGAAGGCTCTCCTATTTGTTATAAAAACCTGGAAATGCTAGTTAGGAGTAACAAACATTCTTTTAGAATAACTAAGAAACCAGTAGAGTAAATTCCCTGATCTCCCCACCTCCACCACTCATACGTACAAACACACACACATACACAAAAAAAAAAGGGAGAAAGAAGAAAAAGCTTTAAAAAAAAAAGAAACAAACAAAAAGCCAGAATGCTAAGCATGAATGGAAGCTGGGGATGACCTGATGTGGATCTGGGCCAATCTTGGTGGCCAAGGTGTCTAGCAGTCACGTGGGATCAGAGGACAGAAAACGAAGCTTTGGGCCTGGTGAAGTGAGGAATAAGTACATACATGTCACGCATGAAGATAAGATTCCTGAAGAACTATACCCTCAATGAAAGAATAGAACAAATTCACTCATCATTGCATGGAATTAATAAGGAAGTGTGTCTGTTTCGGATTGGGCTGTGCATCTGAGAAAGAAAAACACCGTCCATGAGATTTCACAAACACAGACCTGCTTTCATGAGGGTTTCAAGTTTGAATTTGCTATTTATGTGGCCCAGGGAAGCCCAAACTGAGAAAGTTTAATTAAAATGGACCTAGACGGGTAATACTCTCTGGATTAAGACTCACTCTCAATCTCCAGGAGTTCCACAGATAAATCCCCTTTTAAAATGAACTCACAATACAAAATTATGAAACACATGAGGGAACAATCCACCATAAGCAAACTCCTACCATTCTCACAGAAAATTTCAGAAAATACCAGTATAAGTATATTTAAAAGGATTAAAGACATTTAAAAAAAAGAACACTAGAAAAGAATAATGTACTATCAAAAAAGGCAGATTTAAAGAATTAGAACTTTAGAAATGAAAAATATACTCAATGAAATGCAAAACTCAATGTTAATCAACTAAATAGCAATAAGACATAGCTAAAGAGAGAATCAAGGAAACAGAACTTAGATCTAAGGAAATTAGCCAGGAGGGAGAATAAAGAGAAAAGGATGCAGAAAATGTTTTCTTTAGTTTTCACCATTTGAAATACAGACAAGTGTGGAAATTGAAAGAAGGGACATCAGCCCATGATGCACCAACCAGACTTCCTGAATGTGTACAATAAGTAAGCAATAGCCAAGATCTAGGTTAGACCGGATATGAAGAAGAGTGCTAGGAATTGACACTGGCAAAGCTACAACTATTCTGAACACATATAAGCCAGTGTGACACTAGTTTATCAGAAGCACTTATCTGACTATCATCTTTTTAAACACAAAGGCTTTTTAAAACAAAGGCATGACTTTGTGAGTTTAGTTTTAATTTCTACCAATATACTATATGAAATAAGTCATTTTTCTGCAGGTAACTAATCAAGGTTTGCTATTTTGAAAAGTGAAGAATAGCATGACGTGAAAAAAACTAAAATGTAACAGTTCTAACACTATCTAGTAAGAAATAAAGAAACCATTTTTGGAAAATGATGAATAATAAGAGGAGGAGAAGTCTAAATCAATCCTGAGACTCAACAAAGACCTATTTCTTTACCCTCTCAAATAATTTACCATTTCATATAAAATTTGGAATGAACACCTATCTATATAGATAGATGCATAGAGAATAAGATCACTTAACCATTTAATTAATCTAAAATTTAAATTATGAGATGAAAAGTTATATTTCTCCCAAATTACAAACCAATTATGGATATATCATGACCCATTTATTATATAGTAAATCTTAAAATATAATAGCATTCCAGTAAAGCTTATACTATTTCAATGATCATTTTTGTGCCTATTATGCATTGCTTTAATTGCTATAACTTTATGTTTTAATATGGTTTTCTCTCCTTTTTTTCACTTCATCTTTAAGAAGGCTTAGACATTTTGTCAAGTTTTAAAAAATATCCTATTTCAATTTATTTAAAACAATGTTTTATTCTGATAATGTAGTCTTGGAAAATAAAGAGAGAGGTTGAAAACAAAAACCACCTTTAATATCATTCAGAGTATTCTGACAGGAATTATTTAAAACATTAATAATTTATAATACTTGACCTTTCATCCACAATTTGCAAAAACCAAAAAATTGATGCAAAGACACACTTATTAGGGAATTCTTGTACCTTGCACTGCTCTACTTTATTTCCAGCTTCATCCATCTCTTCCTTTAGGGTATCTATTTTTGATGGAAGCCCCTGAAAATTGGTTCCTGAAGATTTGTGAGCTTGGTTCCACCTACAAAACAAAGGAATCGTCAGCATCTGAAAACTAGCTGTGCATACTCAACCTTACAGAGTCAGGATTTAACAGAGACAGATCCTCCCCCAAAATTGATTCTATCTGTGATAGGTATCAGTACCCAGGATGCCAACTTCTTGTGTTTATTCCCTGAGAATAGAAGCAGGCAAAAAGAGACATTAGCTTCCTACCATGACAGGACTCTCATAGTGCTGGGAATAGTAGTCTGCTCTGAGCATAACAGACTACAATTTGTCTCACACAATCCCCACTGCTGGAACGCAATCCATGGAACCCATTTCCTGTAGAGTTCAGTCATGAAATTCTTGCCATGAAAGAGTTCTCTCCTGCTTCTTTCTTTTTTTTCTTTTTTAAGAGACAGGGTCTTGCTCTGTTTCCTGGGCTAGAGTGCCATGGTGTCAGCCTAGCTCACAGCAGCCTCAAACTCCTGAGCTCAAGCAATCCTCCCTCCTCAGCCTCCGGAGTAGCTGGGACTACAGACACAAGCCACCACACCTGGTTAATTTTTAAATTTTTTGTAGAGACAGGATCTAGCTATATTGCCCAGGCTGGTCTGGAACTCCTTGCCTCAAGTGATCCTCCTTCCTCAGCCTCCCAAAGCACTGGGACTGCAGGCATGAGCCACTGCTCTTGTCTCTCCATCTCCTGCTTTGATCTGAAATGTTCCCTGGGCCTCCAGGAGTCAGCTCCTGCTCCTAAGGACTCCTTATAGTTCTTCCTGTCATCTGTGACCTGCGATTCCTTTCAGCAAGCAAAAGCCAGAACTTCAATAATGTAGCTATTAATCAATAGCTATGAAAACATTTTTTAAAAAAGAATTAAATTATAGTAATAATAGACAGATAGGTGGGGAATAATAATTCAAAACAATTTTTTTGCCTGTAATCCTAGCACTCTGGGAGGCCGAGGCGGGTGGATAGCTCAAGGTCAGGAGTTCAAAACCAGCCTGACCAAGAGCGAGACCCCGTCTCTACTAAAAAAATAGAAAGAAATTAATTGGCCAACTAAAAATATATAGAAAAAAATTAGCCGGGCATGGTGGCGCATGCCTGTAGTCCCAGCTACTCGGGAGGCTGAGGCAGAAGGATTGCTTGAGCCCAGGAGCTTGAGGTTGCTGTGAGCTAGGCTGACGCCACGGCACTCACCCTAGCCTGGGCAACAAAGTAAGACTCTGTCTCAAAAAAAAACAAAAACATTTTTTTTTAGTTTTCAAATGCACTTTGACCTTCTGTTTGACATGGATATGTCTGGTATTGCGGAAAGTTCTAACATTCCAAATTTAAACACAGACACTATATAGAGACAGCATGAAAGCCCATGTTAGCAACTTATCAAATTTCCCAGACTGTTGCATTGCTCCCAAAATGCTCTGCCCACTTCATGTTCCTGATGTGACACACTCCACCATAGAAAGGCTACAGCAGGTCTGCAGAAGCAAAACTGGAGACAGTATGTTGTGGACAGAGTACGGACTCTGACATGCTCAAGTTTGAAACTCAGTTCTGTCTTAAATAGTTGTGTGATCTAGCTAATGGCTTAACCTCTCTGTGCCTCAGTTGCTTCATCTGTAAGACTAAGATAAACACCATCTGCCTTACAGAACTGTCATAAGGAGTAAAGGAGAGAACAAATATATATGCTATATGTTTGTGTATTTAAATATCTGGCATATAATAGAGTCTTAATGTTAATTATTATCATTGTTCTCCAAGGAAAAACCACAGGAATAAGTAAAAGTAAAGAAGAAACATTCGACTATTTCAGTTTCTCCAATACTTAATTGAACATGATCATGAATGCAAGATTAAGAATCAGTATTGAAATCTTCAATGGGACACATGTACTCAAGATGTAAAATTCCTGGCAGATAAACATCTATAATCTCGCTCTACCAACTCCAGGGAGAGAGCATTCATGGGCTTGTTTAACCATTCTTCCTTCTCTTAAGCAAAAATGTGCCTCAGGTGGCCTGCACTCCCTGTCACGCAGGATTGTAATCACACATGCACACAAGACAAGGAGATGATGGACTTTATTGTCAGAATCCTAGCGCTGCCGTTTATTCTCTCGAAGGCATGAAGCAAGTCATACAGATAATATATGCAGGTCCCTCCCCCAAAACAAGTCTCCTCTCAAAAGTAGGGGATGTTATATTAATCCCTACCCCTTGTTCCCTCCAACTTGAGTTGAGGGGCCCCTGCATTTAGTATCCAGCACAAAGCTGATATATGCTAAGTACTCAATTGATTTCTGTTGAAAACACAGATGAGCAAGTGAACTGGTAGTGGTGGGGGGTGGGGAATCAAATGAGCAGACATCTAATGAACGTAGCTCGATACCTGGCATGTGGCAAGTGTCCAGTAAGTGACATTTACTGCTACTCAATAATGACACTATTAGAGTTTTCACCATGCGTGAATTCCTAGATGTACCTTTTTATTATCCCAACATTTCTTAAATCAGGACATCTCTTAACAACTCATTTGTACATTTAATGGTCTGGTGTTTCTTTATTTCCCAAATAACCTGATATTAAATCAGTGATGCATGTAATACTCAACAGAATCTTGGAAACAAGGAAATGCAGCCACTTTCTAAGTCTGTCATAAAAGCATCTGATACCAAAGAACTCAATGAATGACAGCTGTATCACCGTATATTTGTCAAATAGAGATAGTCATATCTTTTTCACAGGACTGCAATGAGGATTAAAAGAGCTGAGAAAGCAGAGGTCAGGCAAGACATCTGTTTTTGTAAATAAAGTTTTATTAGAACACAGCCACACTCATTCATTTATGTATTGTCTATGGCTGCTTTTATGCTACAACAGCAGAGTTAAGTAGTTACAACAGGGACCATCTGGGTTGTAAAGCTGAAAAGATTTACTACCTAGGCCTTTATAGAAGAAGTTTGTCAACTCCTGTGAAGTAGGAAAAAGGACAGGGGCTGGTGACGGCTACTTCCTGCTTCCTGTAAATCGCTGATAACCTCCATCGGGGACAGAGCTGAGGCAGCAGTTCTGCCCAGAATTACTACAGACTTCACTGCTGATATCAGCCCCCAAGTCAGCAGCCCTCCGGATTTGGTTACTTCGGTTTATATGAGTTCTTCCCTTGTGAACGCAGCATTTCTTGGTTGTGAAGGTATTGTAAGCACACAGGGTTTGTGACACAGCGGGACCCTCAGGAGTTGTTAGGGTCACAGGTCTGTTTATTCCTACACTCCAGTATCCCAAGAGCTATGCTCTTAGAACTGCCTGCCACCACCCCCTCTCATTAAAAACACCTACTTAGGCCGGGCACGGTGGCTCATGCCTGTAATCCTAGCACTCTGGGAGGCCGAGGCGGGTGGATCACTCAAGGTCAGGAGTTTGAAACCAGCCTGAGCAAGAGCGAGACCCCGTCTCTACTAAAAATAGAAAGAAATTAATTGGCCAACTAAAAATATATAGAAAAAATTAGCTGGGCATGCTGGTACATGCCTGTAGTCCCAGCTACTCGGGAGGCTGAGGCAGAGGGATCGCCTGAGCCCAGGAGTTTGAGGTTGCTGTGAGCTAGGCTGACGCCATGGCACTCTAGCCTGGGCAACAAGTGAGACTCTGTCTCAAAAAAACAAACAAACAAAAAAAACACCTACTTATTTTTTTGTTGCACTTCACTGTTGGCTCACTGAAAACAGGATGTTCTAACAACACCCCCACTGTCACGTTTGGGAGAACGACGCCTACGCGAGGTGCTGGCAGGCTGTGACCTGGTCTGTGGCTCAAGTGCATGAACTGGTGACAACTTCCACTTTGTCCATTCAGTGGCCTTTCTCTCGTCCGCGGTGGGAATGGAGATGGATGCTGGAGATGTGACATGATATTGCGTTACTGTTATTTTTACAGCTTTCCCTTACCTAGCTCTGACTGAATCCCAGTCTAACACCAACTTCGCGAGCTGTTTCCTCTGTTTCTGGATGTTTGGAATCTCTACCTGAAAGGAAGAACACACCAAATGGGATGCGCTTCAGGGTTTTTAGCTTAACATTTTAAAGTGCAATATTTATTTACGAATGTTTTTCTCTTAGGCAAAGGATTTTGTACCCTCAATTTATTCCCATTAGTTCCAAAAAGAAGTGTACGTTAAAGCCAGTGACTGTTGTTAAAATGTTAGACACAAGTGCACCGGTCACCACCCAGCCCACACCTTTCTCCGCTCTTCTACACTGTGCAGCGCGAGCACCCACCTCTGCGATGCTGTACAGAGGGTCCACGATCTCCTTCTCAACAAGGACTTCATGCTGAGAGAGCTCAAGAGCCAGCTGATTCTCAGCATCTCCACACGTCTCCAGCATCTTCCTTTAAAAACAAGGTACCCCAACAACAAGCACATGCTCATTAACAGGGTATAGGATCATCACAGTGCTGTGGTTTTGCTTGCTCTGATGAGAGCACATTAGGCTATTGCCTAAAATGTGAATCCACAGATGCGTGCTTTAAAATGAAAATGACTCTCTCAGGCATGTACTTTGTGTGTGTGTGTGGGGGGGGAGGTAGATGCGTATGAATGGCAAGGTCACAACTTACTCAAGAATTAGGTTTTCGAGTCAGGTGAAAACCAAGAATTCTCAAAATACCCTGAAAATCTTTTCAATCGGACATAAAGTGTGTTACATGCTGTCTCATGTCTGTTAGTGAGTCCAGCGTCGGCAGTGTTTCCTTGCTACCGTGCAGATGAGGTAGCTGGCTAACACTTAAGGGCCATGTTACATGAACATCCCGTTTCCTTTTCATCTTCCTGTGAACATATGGCTGATGTGATACAAAGTGCACATGCAGGTGACACAACTCCACTGTCTCTGTCCCTCCTTCCCTAGTTTCCTTCCCACTCTGCCCTGCGAGCTCTCTATGGGGTCTTTTGACACCAGAAATGTGTATGGCACCGGTGTGAGGGGGCCATGGTGTCATAGTTAAGAGCATGCTCTCTGCTGCCAAGCTGCCTGAGTTTGAAGACAGCCTTGGCTATTTCCCAGCTGTGTGGTCTCGGGCAATTTCCTTACCCTCTCTGTTTGCCAATTTCCTCATCTGTAAAATGGGAACACTGATATTACCTACCTCCTAGGTTGTTTGAGGATTAAATGAGTACTTAGAACAGTGCTAGCACACAGCATCACTATGGTGCGATGACGGTAACAGTAGCGTGAGGAAGTACAAATGTGGAAACACATCCAGGCTGGAGGGAACGGAGATGCCAGCAAGCAGGCAAGTGCCACCCTCCTCCCAGGGCCAGTGCCCCCAACATGGGAGCACAGACAGGACAAAGGAAAGATGAAGAATGGGAGCAAACCATTCTCCTTTAAAGGGCGAAGGGAGGATCAAAGACCCTAAGAAATGGTCTGAAAAGTATAAAGGGCATGCCCAGCTGGGAAGCAAGCCGCATGTGACAGCTGGAGAGAGGAGACAGGATTAAAGGACACTAGCCTGGAGAAGCAGGTAAAAAAAAGCATAAACCTTTCCTCTTACAATGAAAGCCGCTTTATTATTTTTTTTAATATTGTTTAAATAATATCAATTGTAAAAAAAAAAATCCAAATAATTCTGAAAATATACTCTTTTAAGACAACTATCATGGACATATTGGTGACCATCCTTAAAGGAAGTGACTCTTAAGGACTGAGAGGGACTGGTCAGAGTTTATAAGTCTGAGTCAACACCTGGAACAGGGAAGGGCTCAAGTTCTTTATATCTAAGCTTAGAAGAATAAATATTGATCCTATCAGTTACTTTTGTTAGCGGACCGTTCTGCCATCCAACTCCAACCTGGTTCCTACTAAAAGCAAGATTCTTCAGCAACCCCGTGGCCCTGACCTCACATCCTCCCACAGAATCTGAGCCATCCTCCTGACAGATGAGCCACACTGTCATGCTCACAGTCCCTCTGGTCACAGGTGGCTGCCATGTACACCACTCAGCCCACCCACCTGCATCAAGTCACAGGGTGCTCTCAGCCCTCTAGAAGCAGCCAACTCTTACCCCAGGAGAGAGTCTTCCAGCTGAGTTGAGGCTTCTTGCAGATTCTGAGCGAGAGCTGTCACAGGGAGTTTTTTCTGGAAGGCAGAAGACAGCGTGTGTGGTTTTTTTCCCATTATTATTTGATACTTATTCTCAATGATCTGCTTCAGATCATCATTCTTTGCATAGGTAACAGACAGCCTGTCTGGGTTCAGGTTCTAGTCTCACAGGTATTAGTTGTATGACTTAATCTCTATGTCTCGGTTTGGCCTTCTGTTGACAAAAGGAGATATTCAACATCAAGTACCTAGTGTATGGTGAGCATTCAAGAAATGTTAGCTGCCATCACTGTTGTTGTTGCTGTTACTATTATTATTAAGTCCATACTATGCTCCAGGCACTGGGGATGTAAGACATACACCTTGCTCTCCAAATGATTTTATCATGACAAGTAAACTCAATAAAGTGCTCAATTTCAAAAGCTTTTGCTAGAACGCTCATTCTTAAACCAACTCTTAATTTGGCTATCATTCTAAAATTTAGTTTTTGTTAGATATCTAAAATTATCTAGCTACATATCCAAAAAATTTTCTATAATGTTTTTAAGCACGAAGCCACTCATTTTCTTCACAGAGATTTATTTTTCAGTTGGCAATGACCAGAGAATCACCTGATCTAATGTTCTAACCGTGTGATCAGGAAGTTAAGTGGCCTGGTCAGGCACCCCAGGCAGGGGCAGGAGAGCTGGACCTCATGCCGATGGCCTGAGCCCCAGTTCAGTGTCTTTTCACCACTGGCCAATGGCTTATCTCAGACAATGGAGAGAAGAGGCCTGGAAGTAACAAGCGGGTTGGTTACACCACCATAATCTGCTAACAGAAAATGTTTTCTATTCTGTGGCATTCCTTGTAATCTTGCCTTCCCAGTAGAAAAGGCATTCATGTCAAAAACACAGGGTCCACCCCTGGCATGAAACCTGACTTTTCTGCTTCTGAAGGGCTCCATCTGATACGCTTACCTATGGAATATCTCTGGAAGGCTCTATAAGAAACTGCTAATGGTGGTGGCTCTGGAGGGGGGATCAGGTGCCTGGGGAACAGGGCTGGGAGACATTTCACTTTATATTCTTTTGTATATTCTGAATTTTGACCATGTAAATTAGAACCTATTCAAAATGGTAAACTGAAATCTAAAAGTAAATGACAAAGATAATTACCTATCCCCCCCCCAAAATTACTTTTGAATACATAAATAATGGGCTCCATCTGCCCCACAAGGACACAATTTCCAGCTGCCACACTTCTGGGTAAGGAAGACATGAGAATAATAGAGGATAATCCATACCTTTTAGTTATGCTGCCTTTCTAAAGAAGTTAACGTAAGATAAATGCAATAATCAAGAGAAAAATATTTTGTGCAGTTCTGGAACTCTATGAGTTTATGAAAAAAAAAAACATAAAGAGAGAATCTATTTCAATAAGTATCATTCAAGATCTTAGTTCTAAATAGCCTGTGGTTTCCTCGCTCTGACTCCAAAGCCAAAACAATCCTGTTTCCCGATGTACATAAATAAGGAAATTCTGTTCCACACATGAGCTCATTAATGAAAATATTGCCTACTAACATTAAACTCTTCCATAGAGAGGGTTTCGTGTTTCCTAGAGGTGAATAGCTTTTCTATTATCAGGGATGCATTTTAAAAGTTCAAAAGTCTTAATTTGTAAAATGCATGCCAACTGCACAAAAGGAAATAATTCTATCTAATCTAATAATCTAATCTAATCTGACCCACAACATAAACTCTGCCATGTCAGTGGAGGCTGGGCAGAGAAGGCCACCCACCCATCTTGCCTCTTCACATGCAGGGGAGCTTCTAGTGGGGCCTCTGGGAGGCTCCTCCTGTGTTTTTTAGAGCTCTGAGACTTCTGTGATTTTGCCCATATTATATGATCTCTTATAATCACTTGTCTTCTCTCATCATTGTCATGGTGACTCCTCTTCCCAAGTGCAAAGTGTAGATATCCTCACAGTCCTGTCTTTGACCCTTTGTTTGAGGTTAGAAAACGAAAGTGGAAGAATTAGGTTTTAAAAATGAGGGCTGAGCCCCTTTGCCTCACTGCCTAGAACATTCCCATCACCTGCCACTATGTTCCCTCCTTTACAGCTCAGGCACCACCTCCTCCAGGAAGCCTCATTTGGCTACGCACCTCCTCCTTTGGTGCCCATTCTTGATCCTCCCATTAATACCCTGTGCATGTTTATTTAGCGCATTGTTTTATAATTACCCATTTGTATTTATCTCCCCCTGCAGGCTATGAATACTTACATTTCATTCATTTCATATCTCTAGCACTTGTATATAGTAAAATATTTAATTTGTATTTTTAATGACTATATGTGACACTTGGGCTGTGTCTCAAAGCAGACAATAGGAACAACAAGCCATAACTGTGTGAAGGACAGTGACATATTTGGGGACTGGTGGGTACTATGTGGCTGTATACAGTGTGAATGGGAGGAAGCATGAGACAATGAAGCTGATAAGGCAAAATGGGATCAGATTATAAAGGGCTTAAGTCATGATAAAGAGTTTGGACTTTATCCCGGGCAATGGGAACCAGCTAGTGTCCATCAAAAGAGGCACCACCTCCAGAATTATAGGATACTTCCCTGTGTGGAACTATTGCGCCAGGCACTACAGAACGTTTAGCATCTTGGTTCCCAACATCCAAATGCCGTGGTTTCCCCCAGTCCTTATGACAACCAAAACTGTCTCTACACATTTCCAAATAACCCCAGAGGTATAATTCTGGTCCCTGTTAAGAACCACCAAGCTAAGAATTTTTTTTCTTTTTTTTTTTTGAGACAGAGTCTCACTCTGTTGCCCTGGGTAGAAAGCAGAGGTCTCATCATAGCTCATTGCAACCTCAATCTCTGGGGTTTAAGGCGATCCTCTTGCCTCAGCCTCCTGAGTAGCTGGGACTATAGACAGGCACATGCCACCACACCTGGCTAACTTTTCTATTTTTAGTAGAGATGGGGTCTTGCTCTTGCTTGGGCCGGTCTCAAACTGCTGAGCTCAAGCAATCCTCCTGCCTCAGCCTCCCAGCATGCTAGGATTATATGCGTGAGCCACTGTGTCTGGCCTAATCCTTTTTTTTAGGCAGGAGGATGACAGGATTGATTTGTATTTCAGGAAATTGACTCTGGTGATCAGGTTGAAGACAGACTGGGAAGGAGGGAAATTAGAGGCAGGAAATATAGCCCAGGTGAGAGGTAATGAGGTCTTGCATTAAGGGAAGGTGGTGGAGATGGAGTGGAGGTGAGGAATTTAAAACATTCACAGGAGAAATCACATGACTGCTAATCAGGCAGCTATGGGAGGGAGGATGATAAAATAGAAGGGAATATAAGATAACTGTCCAGCTTGCATAATAGGGTGGATGGAATTTAAAAGAGTGGATGCAGAAGGAGGAACTGGTTATGCATGCTAAAATAGACAACTGAGGGAGGAAGTATTTTGCTTTGGTTGAAAGCAATTTAGAAGTCACTGGCATAAACACATCAATTAGAAGCCATGAGAACAGAGGGGGCCCAGAGAATATGACTTTAAGAATAAGCAGAAGCATAGAAGCTTAGGAAACAATATGAAAAGGGTAAGCAGAGCAGAAGCTATGGCAAGAGAACAAGGAGCCGCGGGGGCAGAACCAGTAGACTGGGCCTGGTTCCGAGGGACGAGACACAGCAGCGAGCATTCCTGGAAGTGTAGGTGTATGCAAACTTCCACCCCTGTGATATACACCATTGCAGAATCCTAACTGTTGTGCAAGAAAGGAATAACCCTGTTGTCAAGATGCCCCATAATATCCGTAGGTAATGTAGAAGAGGAACATTGATCATCTACATACTAGTTCTTCCTTTTGAAACATCTGGTGACAAAACAACATAGCAAATCATAGGTTCACTGTGTGCCACTGAAACTGTCACTTTAATGTGACGTGGCTCTAAGGGATAGAGTGCATGCTCATAAGCTAGGAACTTGTAAAAACAAGGACAGAACTGCCTAATGAATGAAGGCTGCTGTGCTCTACTGATGGCACCTGAGAACCTGAATGCTCTGAACAAAGGTACCCTGGAGTAGACATTGGATGCCTTTCCCAGAGTCCATCCTTCTTTCTCTCTGTAACAGTATCCTGATTTTTCTTAGGGATCTACCCAAGCCTCTGTAAAACCTATGAGCTGGAGGTAGGACCACAGCCCATGCTCAAGGGCTGGGCCCAACCAGCCTAAGCCAATTAGCACATAACATCTCACACAACATCACTCCCTACACATGGTAAGTAGGGTGGAACAGGAACGTTCAGGAATGGAAAATGTGACTGGCTACAGATTGACACAATGGAAAGGGATTTCTATCTGCCGAGGGCTTAGAAAAAGAAGCTTTCTTACCCTATTAAGAAAACTACTGGAATAGATGCTCTCTACTCCCATTGGACACACATAAGAAAGTGAAATGCACAATGGAAGCTGCTGGTGCCAACAGCTTGCATGATTGCACTGCAGCCAGCAGAGGTGCCTGTCTAGGGATAAAGCAAACACTGAAGAAGGCAGAAAGGAGAGAAGGAAGGAAACTGGATTTTGGGTTACATTACTGAAATGCTAGATCAAGTCTTATGAATAATTCAAGTCTATCCCAACTTCTGGACTTCTCAGTTAGCAAACCAATAAATTACTTCTACTTTCTAAGTCAATTTAAGATAGGTTTCAGCTTTCTGTCATCAAAGGAGGCCTAACCGACATGTCCATTCTCTTATCAATGACAAATGGTTCATCAAGTCTTAAAAGCACCTGGAGAAGATTCAGTACAAACAGGGCTTTCAGCCCAGTGATATACTAAGCACAAAAGAATGTGATGGTCAGGTAGGTGTCATAAGCATGCCTGGTTATAGAAGGTACCAATCCAAAGGCAAATCTGCTGATGCTGCGTGGGAAAAACTAACCAATCCCGAGAGTGAAAAGCTTCAGAGATATGCAGGAACTGTGGCTCTGAGTCGCATCTGATACTCACGTGTCTTCTATCTGCATCAGTGCCATGCTGGCCCTGGAAGCAAGCCATCAGGCGCTTATGGGAATGGTGGCACATGGACCGCACCATGTCCAGGCGCCGTTCAATCTGAGAAGGCAGAGACAAAAGAATCATTTGCAGGGCTTTATAACAAACTCAGTCTCTCCCTTTTGTAGTGTTTGCGTGTAGGTAGAGAAAGCATCCTGCAGTCTAACATTTTAACTCTTGAGTATACATGGAAATGGTTCCCATTCACCTATACCAGGGTTTCTCACTAATGACATTTTGGGCTGGATAATTCTGGGTTGTCGGGGGGCTATCCTATACATTGTGGGATGTTTAGCACCATCTCTGGCCTCTACCCACTAGATGCCAGCAGCATCCCACTCTCCTAGTTGTGAAAACCAAAAATTCTTCAGATATTGTCAAATATCCCCTAGCAGGAAAGATCACCCTGGTTGAGAACCACCAACCTCCCTTACACTGAGGATTTTAGATCCCTGTAAGGCTGAATCTATGAGCAGGGAGAGGGACAGTCTTAACTAAAACTCACTATCAGACTGAGTGGCGGTAGTCAAATTACATGTGACAAGCACCAGCAATACCCCAGGTCCAATCAAGCAGTACTGCAAATGAACTGGTCCTGGCCCAGATCCACTGCCAAGTGGGAAAAACCACAGGGATACACAGAAGCTCTCTCCAGCTCACAGCAATGAAGCCACATTGTACATCAGATAGAAGAATTAAAATAAATGTTCTACAATTTAACTTTGAGATCAGTGTTTTCAAAATTATTCCTTATTGGGTTTATGGAGGGGTTTTTTGTTGTTTTTTGTTTGTTTTTTAAATAAACCTCAAAGTAGAATGGGCAGCTAGCAGAAAGAAACATTGACTTAGGGGACCCCACGCATCATGAGTAGCTTCCCAAAATACTATTGCTGGGATATGGCTGTTTATGGCAAAGAGAGCTGCTTTTTACAGGAAGGAATGCCAAAAATGTGTATTCTGATGACTCATGAAGAAGGAGAGCAGGCCCTTGGGGATGCTTTCTATTTTAAAGAAAAATCAACAAATTCAAAGCAGAATACATTTTAATCCCAAAACATTTTACCCAATGAGATTGTTTGTGCCTCTTTCTCAAAAGAGCAGCTTTTCTTCAGATCCTAGCCCTGGTCACCAGGACTCGGATCTGGCAGGTAAGTTTATATTAATATTTAGGAGCAGACACCACATCACCTTCCCCAAATCTTATAAAGACCAGATTTTAAAACATTAGGAAACTAATGCACATTCTTCATTTGCCACAAGAGCAAAACAAAATGCAAACAAACAAAATTTCTTAATTTAATTTTGATTCCAAATTCTACTAGAATGTAAACTCCACAAGGACAGGAACCTTGATCTGTTTTGTTCACTGATTTTATTCCAAGAATGTTAATGTTGTCTGTCACAGAACAGAAGGTGCTCATTTCTTCTTTGTCGAAAAGATATATGGATATTGAGTCCTTGTGTCAAGTATTTGAAAAACAACAGTAAATAAATTCTGGTTCCTGCCTCCTAGGATTCATAGCCTCCTGGGTAAATGCCACCCAACCAAAATAAAAGGCAGCCTTGAACCGCTCTAAAAGAGATCTAACTAAGAAAAGAGGTAGAAGGATATCAGAGCATATCAAGGGAAGTTTCATATCAGAAACAATCTCTGTGGCTGATAGTATAGTAATAGTAACAACAAATCACTAATATCTAGCACTTACCATGTGCCAGGCTCTGTTCCCCCGAGCTTCCCATGATTAATGCATTAAACCCTCCTAACCACTCCATGAGGTGGAGACTGCCATTACCTTCAGTTTAGAGAGGTGGAAACTGAGGCACAGGGAAGTTATGTAAATCCCTGAGGCCACAAAACTAGTCAGAAGCAGACCTTGGGATTTGAACCCAGGGAGCTGGGTTTCAGATCCCCCTTTTATCACATGCAACAAAACTACTATTCTTTCCTGCTCAAAACCATGCTAATTCATTTTATTCTGTTTCAGGTTAAAGAAAAACAAACCCACCAGCTTCAATTCTCACCTACGGATTTTTTTCTTCTTTTCATGTCTTTAAACAGAGCATTTAAAAAAGACTATATTTTGTTACCTGTAACAGATCTTCACTGAGGACTTCTGTTTTCTCAGCTCTGTGGGAAAAATTAAAAGTTCAGAGTTAGTAATGCAGAAATGAAAAGCAACTCATGAAATTTAACAATTATTGGCCTGGAGTTTAAAACAAAACAGGCAAAAATGAATTTAGATGGCGGGGGGACCAAAGAAAAACAACGAAACAAAAGTTTGCAGAAAGTAACAACCCGAAGCAAGAATGAATGACCTGGAGTAGTGGTTCTCCAACTTGAACAGGCACAGAGTCACCAATAGGGGGTGCTGATTTAAAATGCCATTTCCCAGATCTAACCTGGAGATTCTACCCTAAATCAGTAGGTCTGGAATGAGATCCTGCATTTTTAACAGCCCCTCCCTGTTCAGAATTCCACCGCAGTGGGTCTCTAGACCACACTTTGAGAAAAGACTGCTCTACAGAAGTTTAAACTTCGGTTCTCAAAATGATCCTTCCCAAGTTTCAGAGCCTTACTGAAACAAGTTCGGCACAAATCCAGAAATATTATGCAAAAATACAAGTCTAGACCATAACACACAATAACAACAATTGAGTATTCTCTCCTTTAGGTTTCTCCCCATCTTTACTTAAAAAACAAAATAAAACAGTATTTTCACAACTTTCCCTTTGCTATGCTTTAGAACTTCTATTAACTTCGCTGCCCTTTCCAGAAAACCAAAGTGGCAGCCAGCAATCAGAAAGGGGCATTCTAAGTTGCTGGAGTCTCCATTGCCAGACCATAATAATTTAAGAAGACTTCTCTCTGCAATTCAAAAGGGCTACACCATTGTCACACATAATACCCAGAATTACTAGAATCTAAGTGCCATTTTGGACTTCTGGTTCAAACAGTGATTTGAACCAAGTCATTTAACACCCCTACCAAATTCCCATTGACATAACAGGGAAATTTTTTAAGAAGAAAGAAAAAGTCTGCTTCAGCTCTTTACAGTGAGGGGGGTCAAGGGGAGGCCATGAGTAAACCAGAAATTCTGAGACCTTTTTATAAGATATATTGCAGAATGGGGGGCTGCTGATCTCGGACACAAACCAATGCAAGAGAAGAAGCTGTTAGGACAGAAAGTGAATGGGTCTCCTAGAACGACCTCAAAACACTGCTAAGCACAAAGTAGCAAGCACAGCTATGGGTAAGGGCACGAAGTAACATGCTGCCCCCCTCTGGCCTAAGTTTAGGGCAATGGCACGTCAGCCAGACGTGGCCTAGCCACAGAGGATGCCAACACCAGCCGCTACAGCAGTGTCCCAGTTAACCTGGAGATGCCGATAGGGGTAGCTCACTCACCAGTTTCTGCAGGAAACTGGAACTCTGACCTGACTCAAATACCTCCCAGGAGCAGAGGATCAGAGCCTGGAAACAAAGTCAAGGCCCCAACTTCCAGCAGCAGCCAACTCTCAATTCCATGAACAAGTTCCGCCAGCAGCAGGTCACAATATGCCATCCTAGCCTCTGCTTGGCACGCGTGGTGCTGGGCATTACCGAAGAGCCAAACATGGGTAGTCATGCCAGTTAGGGAAGTGGAGCAGGGCCCCAGCTGACTATGAGGTTAAACAACCGGCCTCAAAAAGAAACCTGACAGTCAGCCTAGCAGGGACCTACATACCTGGCATGAGACGGCCCCAGCTTCACCATGAGATCCCTCCAAGAGTCTCGCCAACAGCCTCCTCCCCCTCTGGCAGAACACCACCATTGGATTGGGTAACTTTAACCTTTCTCCTCTGACCGAACCCCCCAAATCTGGACAGGGCCCTCTATATCTCAGACAGAACTCACCTCAACTCTGAAATGTCTTCCTTCTGTAGGTATGAGTAGTACACAGAGAAAAGGCCCAAGGTCTATTAAAATCTTCACAAGTTCGAAAGAAAAGACTCAACCTGAGAATCACAGGGAGTATGTCCTTTTACAAAACAAATTATTTTTTAAAAAGAACAGAAGAGGAAAACTCGTTTTACAATGCCCATGTGGGCTACGAGAGGTGTGAGAGAGTTAGTAATACTTCAGCGGGTGCCAGAGCCAGCTCAGGAGAACCCGAACTGTAAGCATCTTTTCCCAACTCCTTGTTCAGTGACCTCACATCAGTACTTGAAATCAAAAACCAGACATAATACAAATAGCCACAAACAATTCAAACTGGGGCTTGGCAGTTTTTAAACATTTATGGGCACAGAGCTGCAACAGTCACAAAGAAAATAAAGCAAATGTAAAAAAAATAAGTATTAACTTCAGGAAAAACAAAAGTCTAACAGAAAGATACTCACAGCACACTACTATGCTCAGCTGCAAATAACTGATTGGACATCATAATGTAACTATCAAATAGTAAGTAATATAACCAAAAATTGTAACTGTATTGGAAGGATGGGGGAGCAGAAACAGGGTAAAGGTTATACAAGAGCCCTAAGCTCTCATTTATCATGACAAAAAGTCAATAGACAACAGCCAAATTGGATGACCCAAATGATAGTTTACACCTATTATTTATAAATATGGACATAAATAAATGCCAGAATATACTGCTAAAATTTCAAAGTGGTTGCTTCTGGGGTTAGGGAACCTCTGGGAGAGTAAAGAGAGAACCCACAATATTTTGTGACAATCCTTTTACTATTTTTGACATTTTAAACTACATGTATTCATAGTTCCAAATTTTTCTTTTTTAAATAGCATGTTACTTACATTTTTAAGTAGCATGCTTGATACAGCTAGAGGTAACATATACCTAAGTTAAACCAATGGGTCCAACTGTCAATCTCTACAAAAAGCACAACAGAATACATCCCTCAGAGAATCCAAAATATAAAGAAAAGTATATTTATTGTCCTTTTTTCAAATTAACTGGAGTCTTTTTTTTTTTTTTTTTTTGAGACAGAGTCTCACTCTGTTGCCCGGGCTAGAGTGCCATGGCATCAGCCTAGCTCACAGCAACCTCAAACTCCTGGGCTCAAGCAATCGTTTTGCCTCAGTCTCCCGAGCAGCTGGGACTACAGGCATGCACCACCATGCCCGGCTAATTTTTTCTATATATTTTTACTTTGCCAATTAATTTCTTTCTATTTTTAGTAGAGATGGGATCTCGCTCTTGCTCAGGCTGGTCTCGAACTCCTGAGCTCAAACGATCCACCCACCTCAGCCTCCCAGAGTGCTAGGATTACAGGCGTGAGCTGGTCAAATTAACTGGAGTCTTTAGAGGAACTTTAGTTGAAAAGGTATCTGGAGGCTGAGAAATATACTAAACATATTATATAAAAATGTTAGCATACTGTTTAAAAATAAGTTTGCCCTATGTTCCTTGCATTTGTGGATGCTCTGCGTATCACATTAATAAAATTAATTTTAGAAAAAGATCCAATGTGTCTTTTTAACCAGATTTTAGGGTCCAATGAAATTATTAAAAATGATCTATAATCAGGAAAGATTACTTTTAAAGGTGACAAATAATGACTGCAGAATGTAATATGCAAATTGGAGTGGCTCCCTCACCCTCGAGATTCCTCTGCGGGACTGTGCTATTTCCACCTTAATTTTTAGGAACCACCACTGTCTCCACCTTCCCCAACAATGTGATGACCTGATCTCTGTCATCACTCTTACTGGGCCAAGGCTCAGCCCTTTCTATGCCAAACTGTTTTGAAGTGTTCATCTCGATCAGAAATATGGAATTTTGACCTAGGGAAAGTCTAGCAATTATTCAGAATATTGGCCAAAGTGCCATTCAATAGGCATGTACATTAGCCATAAAAACTTGCTGGTTTTTACTGAGAAGTGTTATTTTTCATTGGATGGGTTTTTTAAATTCATTAAAGCAAAGGGTGGGGGTGGGATGGGGTGGGGAACAGATTGACTTTATCAAAGTACCTAAAGACAAAAAAAAAAAAAAAATCAAACCAGCGGACAAAGTGATACAATAATAAAACATAATACTTGCTAAATCAGATTGTTTTAAATCAGACATTTTGCTGCATGGACCTAAATTTTTTGTATATGGGGCTTTTCTGCTTTGTCAGAGCCTTCTTTGTGTCCAGTGTTCTGTGCTTGAAAACACACTTGAATGTTTCCTGTCTGTAACTGGAAAAACAATACGAATCAGGAAGGAACTTCCCACTCGCCATTTTACTCTGGGGTTTGTTTTTTCCTATGCAAGCCACTCTGCAATTTCACTAGTCATTCAAACAAGGCTTACGTCACGCAGGATTTTTAATTTACTTTTTGGTAAAGCACAAAATTTTCTCCTCGTAATTCCCAAAGCCTCAAAGCACCAGTGCTATGCAGGCCTTGATATGTTCACCTTTTCCCTTGACTAGGTGTGGTAATGCCCAACCCTTCAGTTGTGGTACACAGGATGTTTCACTCAACCTACTACCGGGCAAGGAGGAAACAGAAATGTTCCCAATCTGAAGGAGTTCATCTTACCAAAATGACAGAAAATTGCTCAGACCAGGAGATAGGATCAAAGGAAAACTTCCGACTGAGCTAACAATTTCCATCTCTAATCATGGACTGACTTCTGGCAGAGTTACCTTCATAAGACATGTACTATGGGAGCCATGGACATGAATGCTAAATCCACGACATCAATGCAGGCTGTGATCTTCCAAACAATGGGCATGACTGACCTCCTCCCTGCTAGACAGCAAGCTCTGTGAGGGCAGAGACCAAATCTTTACAGTCGTCACTCCTTCCCAGCACCAAGCTTAGCACCTGCCCCCCACATAGTAGGTGCTTCATAATTATACACTGAATGAATAAATGAACTGCTGTCACAATGATAGAGAAGGGTTTGAAAAAAGAACTTTCTAGATATCGAAAGAGGTAACAAGGAAAAAAATTCAATAAAACTAGGTAGAAAAGCAGCCATAGGTGTATAAAATTGCCTTTCTACAATAAAATCCACAATGACTAAAAGTGAAATGTAATGTTGCCTTTCAAAGTTAATCGTTTTTAAGATTGAAAGAAAAAACACACAAAACTATCCATATTACAACAGTTTTGTAAATTTTATATTAAAAGAGCAGTGAAAGCCATCCTTCCATACATATTTCCAATCCCATATCCCAGAGGGAACTACTGTTACCAATTTGTTATATATCCTTCCCAATTTTTTCCTAAATTTAAACTAGTTGTTCTCAACTGGAGGCAACCATGTCCCTAGAGGAAATATGGCAATACCTGGAGACATTTTTGGTTGTCATGATAGGGCCTTGCTACTAGTATCTGCGGGGTAGAGGCCAGGATAATAAATATCCTAAATGTACCCTCCTCCCCTAAATAATATAAAAAATTATAAATAAAGAATGATCCAGCCCTGTATTAGTTTCCTATTACGGCCAGGTGTGGTGGCTCACGCCTGTAATCCCAGCACTTCGGGAGGCCCAGGAGGAGGATTGCTTGACGCCAGGAGTTGGAGTTTCCTATTGCTGCTGATCACCACAAACTTAGTGGCTTAAACAATTCAAATTTATTATCTTATACTTCTGGAGGTCAGAGGTTTGAAATGGGTTTCAGTGGGCTAAAATCAAGGTGTCAGTCAGCAGGGCTGAATAGGGGAGAATCTGTTTCCTTGCCATTTCCAGGTTGTAGAGGCTGCCCACAGTCCTTGGCCCCCTTCCTACATGTTCAAAGTCAGCAATGTTTGCTCTGTGCCTTTCTTCCATAATCACATCTTCCTCTAACTCTGCAACCTCCCTCTTCCACTTCTAAGGACCTTTGTAATTACAATGGGCCCACCTGGATAATCCAGGCTAATCTCCCTTTCTGCTGATTAGCAACTTTAATTCCATCTCCAACCTTAATTCCCCTTTGCCATGTAACCTAACATATTCACAGGTTCTGCAGATTGGGATATGGGCATCTTTGGGGAGGGGACAGCATTATTCTACCTACTATATATCCAAATGTCAGCAGTGCCAAGGCTGAGAAATCCTGATTTCAAATGACACATTTACACATGTATGCACACATATATACATTATATACATACATACACACACGTAGACCGACAGACATGAGGGGCATCTTTACAGGTCAGAACACGGATGTACATCTCTACTTCATTCTTTTTTATGGCTGTATGGTAACCCATTATGTGGCTGTACCATGATCTATTTAAACAACTTAATCTTTTTTTTTTTTTGAGACAGAGTCTCACTCTGTTGCCCGGGCTAGAGTGCCGTGGCGTCAGCCTAGCTCATAGCAACCTCAAACTCCTGGACTCAAGCAATCCTTCTGCCTCAGCCTCCTGAGTAGCTGGGACTATAGGCATGTGCCACCATGCCTGGCTAATTTTTTCTATATATATTTTTAGTTGGCCAATTAATTTCTTTCTATCTATAGTAGAAACAGGGGGGGTCTCACTCTTGCTCAGGCTGGTTTCGAACTCCTGATCTTGAGCAATCCACCCGCCTCCCAGAGTGCTAGGATTACAGGCATGAGCCACCGCGCCCGGCCTAAACAACTTAATCTTAATTGCAGAAAATCAAAGCAATACCACCCAAACCCTCCATCCTCATATTAATTCTAACTGCATTGTGGACTGAAGAAAGATAAAGAATGTCAAACCTCCACATCATAAACAGTTCCTCTAGGGCTGTAGCCGTCCTTCTAGAGCCTTCATAATAGCCAAGAACAGCAGCAGCTAAATTTGCTGGGTGCTTTCTATGCCCCAGGCACTGGGCCTGCACTTAAATCTATTTTCTCACTTTAATTCTCACATCAACCCTATTAGGTAGGAACTACCATGACCTTCATTTCACATATGAGGAAAGTGGGGCTCCAAGAGGTAACTTGCCTAGGACCACACTGCTAGAAAATGGGATTATGGGATTCAAACCCCAAGTGCCTATCAAGCCCTGGCACTTAGTTTATCTACACCAGGGGTTAGCAAACTACACCTGTGGGCCAAATCCAGTCACTGCCCATTTTTATATGGCCAGGGAGCTAAGAAGAGTTTTTTTATTTTTAAATGGTTGGAAAAACCCGAGAGAGGAATAATGTTTTGTAAATACATGCAAATTATATGAAATTCAAATTTCAGTGTGTATTAAATAAAGTTTTATTGGAACAGAGCCAGTCTCATTTGTTTATGTCTTATCTATGATTGCTTTCCAGCTACAACAGCGGAGTTGAGTTGTTGCAACAGAGACCACCATATGGCCTAAAGAGCTCAAAATATTTACTATTGGGCCATTTACAGAAAAAAACCCCAGGTCTGTATCAGTGATTCCCACAGGATGTGGTGCAAATCTCGCTCCCTTTTTACAATCACTTTGAGGAGTGGTGAGGCTGGTCTGGAGGTGTATTTTCTCTTTCTCGACATTCTGCCTCATAGTCAAGCAGTAGCTGCCAAAATGCACAGAGGTGGCTGACTCTGATAATACAGTCCAGATGTGGAGGTACAGCCCAGTGCTGGTGACACTGGTGACGGAAAGAAATCAGAAATTATGTCCCTCTTCCACCTACCCACCTCCACCCACTCATCTCCCCCAAAATACGCTGAAATATTGTAACTACTGTTTTCTCTCTGATCTCTACTTATAAACATATGTCAGGACAAGATCTAAATAAACACAATTCTCCATGTAAGGGTTCTGCAAACTTTTTCCAGAAAGACCAAAGAATAAATATTTTAGGCTTACAGGCCATACTGTCTCTGTTGCAATTACTCAACTCTGCCAATTGTAGCACAAAAGCAGCCACAGACAACATATAAATGAATGAACCTGGCTGTGTTCCAATAAAACTTTATATATGGACACTGAAATTTGAATTTCACATAATTTTCATGTGTCATGAACTGTTGTTCCTCTTTTAATTTTTTTCAACTACTTAAAACTGCAAAAAACCATTCTGAGCCTGTGGCAGCCGGATTTGGCCCGCAGGCCATAGTGTGCTGACCCCTGATCTATGTACAAGTTAAGTAAGTTTTCCCATGAAACTTCAATCCTTTTTAATCACTTCCCAAATCCAAATTCTTCTTACTCTGAAGGGGGATTTCTGTGCTTTCCCAACTTGCATTTCAGAGGTTGAGAGACGCTGGCTTTTCAAGACTTCACCAAATTGCTCCTTTTCAATCCTTTCAGCCATTCTGGGGCTTTGAGAGCAGGGGGCTCATCTTTCCACCACACCCAGAGCACTCTCCACTCTGGGGTGGCAAATAGGTGGCTGGGGCACCAATACCAACAGCAAACATCAAGGGCTCCCCATTGTTCCTGAGCTCACAGTGCTGTTAGGTTTTGGTTTACAAATTCACACAGGAGCTCACAGTTGTATTGGTTTTTCTTACTTGTACATTCACTTTGATACACCAATTTAAATGAACAAAAGAAATGGGACATGGAAGGAATTGTTAATGAACTGATTTTAAACTCTGGTTACATGGAAATATTTAAATGCATCTTCGAGGAATAAGATAAATTATGAGTAATCTCCTAAGGAATCTGAATATCGAACATAGGGCAACAACATAAACAATACTGCATGCAACATGATTTGTATTCACAGTGAAATTATAGCGGCCAGACCCATAGCTAAGACCCAGTATATTTTATTCTGTTGGGAACCTCAATTTTGTGCAACTTAGTCATCTTCTGTTACAAATGTTTACACAATCCACTTGAGCTTTTGTGCTGAGTTTGGATGCGATAATTTGATTTCATAGTGAGCTGGACGACTACTCAGTTGAGTTTTTACTGTTTTATCTCATTAGATTAGCTGTCTTCTTAAATTTCTGGGAAGGAATCTGAAATCTACTTAATTGGATTTTATTGGGTGGATTTTAAAAATAAAGGACGCTCTGAAACTTTATAAATGAAACAATTTGTTACACATTCCACAAAGTAGTTTAAAAAGTCATAAAAGAGAGTTTACAGAACTCTAAAGGGATGGTATTGGGAAAAAAATTGTTCCCATGCATAACACTGAAAAGAAAAAGGATATTTATCAGGGGGAAAATGATCAAATAGCAAATATTGTGACAATGGTATAGAGAAAATAGATCTAACAGTTCTATACCCTGAATTATTTCCCCAAATGATGGGATTTTGCCCACATATTTACAGCTTCTCTAAGACAGGGTTAAAACACTTATTTTTTTACTTTAAACAACATTAACAAAACCCTTATCAATCTTAGCTTAATCTTCACAATATTATTTGAATTCCAATCAATGACTAAGATGAACAGTTATATTTTACAATAAACTGAATTGAGTTTTTTCATTTTCCTACACATGTAAGCTTATCCACGCAGCTTTTTGTTTGGTCAGTTGGCTTTTTTCTCTCCTCTGGCACATGAAATGGAATCTATTTGCTATCCCTTGCTCTAACCACGTGGTCTATCTCAAAGCTCCACCAATGATTCCTGTTTATGGCAAAGTCTGGAAGAAATCTCCCAGCCACCAACCACTTCAATGACCTCCTCAAGGGACTTTCAAGTGCCTCATTCCACAGCCTGCTCATTTATGGTACCTGCTTGGACCTGGAGACAGCTGAGTTTGAGATTTCAAAATTTGTTAAGCAGCCAAAAATACATGAAAAATATTTGCAGAATATTGCAATGAGTGCATGCACAGAGAGCTACAACCTACAGGTGGAGGGCTCAGGGAGTCCAATTTACTGCCATGGAAAGGCAACACAAGAGGCTAGGAGGAGCTGACAAGCCACGTGAAAAATGTGAAGCAAAAGTGCCAAGGGCAAGGCCACACAAAGTCATGGGCTCAGCTCTCCACACCTCAGCTCTGACTCAGTGCTTTGGCCCCTGGTGCTGGCCGGGAGGCACTCCGCATCTGAAGGCAGGCTGTGTAGGCTCCCATACAAACGTTTCTTCCTAAGGTCGGCACATTTGGACTTTGCAAAGCATGTTCCCATAAAAAGCAGGTTATAAATGATCATCAAGTTCTCAATCTAGCTTACAAGAAAGCACTTATCTCCCAGCTTATCTAAAAGCCCTAGTAAAGGCCTATTGATTTTTCTAAGCCACTCTGAACTGAGGGACGGTAGTTAAAAAAAAATCTAGGAGGCAACAGTGGTTCTCAAGCAGGGCTACACATTACAATCCTAGGGGCTTTAAAAATAATATGGATGATTCCATTTATATGAAATGGCCAGAAAGGGCAAATCTATAGAGGCAGAAAGTAGATAGATGAGTGGTTGGCAGGGGCAGGGAGTGTTAACAGTGGGAATTAACTGTAAAGGGGCATGAGGGATCTTATTTGGGGTGATGAAAATGTTCTAAAATTGGATTGTAAATTTACTAAAAATCATTGAGTTGTACACTTAAAATTTCATAAATAAGTCAGACACATAAAGATACATACTGCATGCTCTCATTCATATGTGGGAGCTGAAAAAATGAGCTCACAGAAGTAGAGAGTAGAATTGTGGTTATTAGAGGCTGGGAAGGGTAATGCGGAGGGGAGGATGGGGAGAGGTTGGTTAATGGATAGAAAGTTACAGCTAGATGGGAGGAATAAGTTCTAGTGCTCTGTAGCACTGTAGGGTGAATATGGTTAACTAAATTTTCAAAAAGCTAGAAACTTCTGAAAGTTCACAACAGAAAGAAGTGATAAATGAGGTGACAGATATGCTGATTACCCTGATTTGATCATTACACATTGTATACATGTATCAAGATATCACTCTGTATCCCATAAATATGTACAATTATTAAGAGTCAACTGAGAAAAAAGGAAAAACCGGGATGAATTTTATGATCTATAAAAAAATGCCTCAATAAAATTGTTAAAAGAAAATAACACTAATGCCTGGACACCAACCCAGAGCAACTGAATCAAAACCTGAGGAGGGTAGGGCTTGGCCTTTTTTTTTTTTTTTTTAAGCTCCCCAGGCAATTCCCAAGGGCAGCTGGCATAGAGAACCATGGCGGGAGAAGTCTGAGAGTAGCAATAGCTGGCAAGTGGCAGAGTGATCAGCAGGTCAGAGTGGGATGGGGCCGGCAGTAACAGATGGCAATAGTAAGGACAGTCTACAGTGTCCCCGTGCAGTAGGCCATAAATGCACTCTTTCCAGGGCTGTCCAGAAGTAGCTCTTGTATGCATGATTTGCGATTGCGTTTACTCTCTTGCCTTCACAGGCTGAGTATCCAAGTGATAAGAAACTGATAGATGCCAGATTCTAAGTTTCACTTTTGGCAAAGGATAAGGATACAAGATACATCAGGAGCTAAAATGTGGGGCTCTGGAGTCAGACAGGTCTGACTTTGAATCCCAGTGTTGGACACCCACAATTATAACTTACTAAGTGACATTTCCTCCACTGTAAAATGAGAATAATCCTAACTATATAACAGGAAGAATAATAATACTGCCACCACAGTGGTCGTTTACAAACACCATCTATGTATCTCATTTAACATGGTCCCTGGCACCTGGGGAGGGCTCACAGAGTGTTAGGTGTTCTGAGAATTACAACCAATGATAACCTTCAGATAAATCCCAAGTCTTACCTAAGAATGACCTTTCTGAAGTTTCCAGGCTCTTCCAGATTCTCTCTGGAAGGAGTTACTGTTGAGCCCAGACCACACAAAGACAAAAAGCTATGCCAGACTTAGAGCAGGAGCAGGGCAGGCTGCTCAATTAAGACAAAGGGTTGGTTGTGATAACGCTGCGTGGGATGGTAGCCACCAAAGAGAATCACAGGCACACAATAAACAGAAACTTAGGGACGGAATATATGGAGAGTTAGCGACCTTTCATCAAAGGCTCAATATCTTAAGCTGCTGTGCATCACAACATTGGTAATGAGGCTATAAAAACACCTGTGCCAGCAGATCTCACATGTGCATTCCTAGAGGGGTGAAAGCAATTCTCCAAATATAAACCATCCATCCTAGGATGGACTTGCTCCAAGGCATTCAGATCATGGATCTTCATTCATTCAGCCAGTATTTATGGAGCTCTTACTAAGTGTCAAGAACTGGGGAAGAAAAAAAAAAGGGGGGAGAGAAATAAGACACCCCACCCTTGAGGAGCTCATGAGAAAGAGAAATGTCAACAATCAACCTCCTTCAGAGAGCTATAGGGTACTGACAGAAGAGTAATGAATGGATTGTGTGGCCAGAAAAGACTTCACAGGGAAGCAGTCCAAGCAGAACTCAGGTTGAGTCAGGACAACCAAAGACATGGGGAGAAGGGATCTGGGGAGGAGTCTGTACTCAAAAGGGCATAGAATAGGAGTGGGGGATCCGGTTGCAAAGAAAGGCTTTGCCTGCTAAGGAATTAGGGGGCAATAGGGAGCCACTGATGGTTTTTCAATAAAGGAATGTCATCAGGTTGGAGTTCTGGAATAAAAATTCTGATAGCAGGGTACAGGATGGAGGTAGGGAGAACACCTGGAGGCCTCTACAAAGAGCACAGACCCAGAGAGAGTCCCATCGGTCTGATCCAGACAACATGCAGCTATTTTAAGAGAATTAGTACAACAGACTCTGACTATTGACTGTCAACTTGAAAACATTTCAGAAAGTACAAGAAAAATTTATAAAATATAAATATAAATTCTCTCTGGTCAAGAAATTAATCAAACATAGAAACTAAAATTCAAAAAAAAAAAGAAACTAAAATTCATGGATCATAACATACTTAATCAGAAGAGCTTATTTAACACCAGATTTCCAATGCTAAATTAAAAAAAATTTAAACAGTAACATTTTGCATTTGTACATTCTTTTCTTTTATGAAAGCACTTTCACCTATACTATTTCATTTTATTATAATACATGTACCCTTATATAGGGCAATTTTTATTATCTCTATTTTGTGGGTGTTCAGGCACCCATTAAATGAATTACACAATGTGAATCAGTCTTTGAACCTTCAGAAAGACAGTAACTTCAAGGTCATCGGCCAAAGTTGAGTTTCTTTTAAATTTTCATGCTAGATTCTGGTCCTGGCTTCACCACAAACTAACCATATGATCTAAAAATACATCCTTAACCTTCCTACCCCTCACTTTATTTATATGTGCATCAACATTCTCACACGACTTCTGAAGAGACTACAATAAAATAGCAAAGGAGAGAACATTTCAAAACCTTCACAACCGTGCTTTGCAAATATAAGACTGTATCTCTATAAACAATAAATGTTACATAGTTTAAAAAGGCACACAGTGCTGAGAATTTGGATAATCTTGGTCCTTGCAGGTTTCTACAATGAATACACATCACAGATGTAGCCCAGAAAGTTCCCTGATTAACTGTGGTGCACAAAATGAAGGGAAAAACTATTCACCTGGAAAATCAGGGTGAGGCAGATTTTACATGATGACGGGTAGATTCTGGGTGGGGAACACCATAAAATCTTCACTTGCCCTTTTCTAAAGGTCAGAGAAAAGATTGCTTAATGGATGAAAGGACTCTGTAGATGACTCAAAATAGAATACTGATTTTTTTTTAAATGAGGCTTTTTCCCAAAAGGATATTCATAATAATTAAATGTGAACTGAGCAGAGCTATGCAGCCCATCACTGAATTCAACCACAGGCTAGTGTCATGAAAAATTTGCCACTAATCTTTTCATTTGGTTAGTCACTGAACAAATATTTTTGGGCTTCCTTCCATGAGCCATCATGAGTAAGAGATATGGCCCCCTGCTCTGACAGAGCTCGAGGACTATCGAGGAAAATAAGTGATTATACTTCAATGTGATGGCTGCTCCAATAGCAGAAGTGCAGAGTCCTCTGGGAGTTGTCATTATTATCATAGCTAACATCAATTGAGCTCACATCGTGTGCTCAGCACTGTTCCAGGTACTTTGCCAGAATAAATTCTCTTACAGTTCATAAAGACTCTATGGGGTATTATTATCCCTATGTCACAGATGAGGAAACTGAGGCACAGAGAAATTGAGTGACTTGCCTAAGGTTTCACAGCTAGGCTTCCAAATCTAGGCAATATTACTCCAGAGATCTTGTTCTTAACCACCTAATACACACTTTACACATATTAACCCATTTAATCCCCAAGGTAACCATCAGATCAATACTATTAATGTATCCATTTTAGAGATTAGAAATCCAGGCACAGAGAAGCTGATTGACTTGTTGAAGGTTACAGAGATGACAGGAGGATCCCTGAACACGACCCAGGATACCAGAAAGATTTCCTGAAACTGGTGATGGCTTCTGAGACCTAATGGATGAGTTGGAAACTTGGACGTTGGATGGTACAAGAGTATATCAGAGTAGGGAGAAGAGAGGTAAGAGCGAGCATGGGAGGAACAGACACAGGTGATACAGCTGGGCGAGAAACCCTCCCCTTAAGCTCAGATGCATGGGGCCTGCTGAAGTCTGCGAGCAAAGCAGGAAAACTGAGAGGAAGCTTCTAATACCCTGGGCCTGGTATTGAGTAGGAGGCAGTACGGATCTACCACTGGGGGAGGGGCAGGAGAGCCGAGAGACATCCCTCCCTCCCCCAGGCCAACCAAAGCACAGGTGCACAGAGCCTGCTGAAAAGGCTATGGAAAACCTGAGAGAAACCCTGCAGGACTTTGGGCCTTAAAATGAAAATGAGGCAGCAGACATAAGAAAAAAGTCTTCAGAAAGGCTGTGACATCTATTTAAAGAAAAGAGAAGCAAGCTTGCCTTGGACAATGAACGAACAAATAAAACTACACTGCCCTAGCTCTCTATTGACGTCTTAAGTACACCTGGGACTTTTTCTGAATGGCTTTCAGTACCATATTTTTTAATTTCTAAGACTTTTTAAAAACATCTTTTCTAACATTTCAATGGATTTTAATGGGGGAGAATAAACACATGTGTTCTGTCAACCATCTTAAACTGAAATGTTTCCCACAATGTCTTAAGTCCCTCTCCTCATTGGAGAATTTTCCTACCATCAGTGATTTCAGGAACCTACCAGTGGAGACAACGGTTCAATCTATTATGCTATAACATGTTATTACGATAGTTGTATTACTAAGCATTTATCAACACTTAAATTATAAAATCAACTGATATGATGGCAAGAGGAGGAATATTCAGGAGATGGAACATTTTGAACTAGCAAAGGAATTTCTCCAGCATTGCAGGGCAAATCCAGCATTTCATCATATCTGGATATTGTTCAAACAGGATACTGGTCTGTTCTTATAATCACAAGCACTCTTATTAATGAGAACATCTTATACATGCATATCTCCTTTGCTACCCACAACTCTAAAAGCAGAACAGAAAAACACCCATTAAAGTGTGTTCAGAAGGTACCCCACCTCCACCCCCAGCAAGGTGCTGGCTCCTTGTGGGTGGGTGAAGTGGCTAAGAGTGAGACCCTGGAGCAAGTTCACTGGGGGTCAAAGCCCAGTTCACCACCTAAGAGCTGTGTAACTATCAGCAGATTACTTAACATTCATGTGTCTCTATTTCCTTGTCTATAAAAATGGTGATATTAACGATATCTAACTTACAGAATTGGAAGGATTAAAAGAGATAATATAAGCAAAGTGCTAATTCCTAGAAAGCTCGAAAAATGCTTCTTGTTCTTGTTATTACATAAGCAATTAAGAGTCTGGACTCTGGAGACATGAGTTCGGATAAGTTACACAAGCTTGCTGTACCTCTGTCTTCTCACCTGTAAAAGGGGATAACACAGTACTGATTTCGCAGGGTTTGGCAGGTATTAAATGGGTCAATACACAACTAGCACTTGGAATGGCCTGGTACCTGGTAAACATCCAAATAAATGTTAGCTATCATTATCATTTTTTTTTTTTTTTGGAAGGATCTCTCTGACAACAATATGGAAGATGCTGAGAGGGAAGACGTACTGGAGGGTAGAAAACCAAGGAAGAGAAGATTAAAAGGCCCAAGAATATGAGATCCATGGCCTGGTATTGAGTACGAAGCAGGGAAGCAGGGAAGCTGGGAAGCAGGCCTGCACTAAGCAGTTGGCGTGTAAAGGAGGGGACAGAGAGCTATTACAAAGATAAGATGAACAAGACTTACTGACTTGGGTGTAGGTGGGAAGTGAGAAGGAGGAGCCTGGGATGACCACCAGGTTTCTGTCTTGAGGGACTGGCTGGTAATAAGGCCCTTCACTGAGAGAGAAAGTTTGGGAGGATTTGAGGGTGCAGCCACTGAGGTCAGCTCTCAACAGGCTGAATTGAAAGGATCTGTTAAACATTCAGGTGCAGATGTCCAGTGTGGTTTTTTTTCTAGATGGTTCTGAAGCACAGAAGAGGCATCTGGACCAGACATGCAGAGCATGCTGTAAGTACTAGCAGCAAACATGGATTTGGGGGCGTTCACTCAGAATGTAGATCCTGCAGAGAAGATGAAGGCTGAGGACAGAAGCTTTGGGAACACAACAGGAAGAGCCACAGCAGGGAACAAAAAGGCAGTCCCCAGGAAAGGCACCAAGAGTAAGTTGTGAATGAAGCAAGGACAAGTGCCTGGCTAAGGATGCAAAATGTCCCGGGGCACAGGAAAGGCAGGGAAGGCAGGGACAGGAAAGTGTGAGATGGTTGCTGGAAACCTGGATGTGGGGCACTGATGAGAGAGAGTGAAGCAAGCCACGTGAAGGACGGGGACACTGAGAAAGTTCGCACGTGACTAGCAGCTGAGAAGGCAGTAGTGGAGAGAGGGAGGCTGAAAATGCAGAGCAGCAAGGGGAAGACCAACAAGTGACACACCCAGGAAAGTGGCACAGGCTGGAAGGTCGTCTTAGAGGGCAGGATGGAGGCTGACAGGCACTAATGGTGACCATGACAACCATCAACTTGAGCACCAGACTAGGGGAAGGGTTGGCTGTATCCAGTTTTCTCTGGAAATTAGGAGGCAGGTCATCTGAGGAGAGTGGGTGTGTCTGGGGTAGGGAGGAGTAGGGTTTGAGAAAAGTGAGAGTCTGGCAAGAGCACGCAGGAAAATGGGATAGGAAATTTAGCCAAGGATTGAAAGGCAGTATTAAAAGCCCAGCAGAGCTTGGAGGCCATAAAATTTTGGCAGCCATAAATCACACAACTGGAAGATCTTTCTCAGCCACACCCTGCATCCCAGGTATGGGAGCGAAGAAGCCAGAAAGAGAAGTGAGTCAGGCTGTTATTCTGCAGAACAGGTGAAAGAAAAAGACCAGCTGGGCAGAGCTGTGCAAGTGATGTCAAAGAGTAACCAGCATGACTAACACACGTCAGAGAAGGTCGGGAACTAACAGGAGGCAGAAGAAACTGTTGGGGAAAGGAATCTGAAAGGATAAGAGATTGCAGTCAGAGGGGGGACAAAGTATTAGGGCTAATTAAAGAATAAAAAGTTACACTGTGAGAAATGATATGACAAACTTTTAATGTATAACAAAATTATCCATTTGGGGAAAAGATGTCCATCAGTTTACACTAATATAAAGAAAATAAAAGCATGCCGGATTTAAAGCTTTTTAAAGCTTTGAAGAACCAACTTACATCTTCTGTTGGATTGAACTGCAACCAGGGGCTGGAAATTTAAATACCACAGTCACTCTGGACTTAAGAACAAATGGATCTGCAAATAGCCATTCACTACCCAACTGATTTGAAAGTAAAAGAGCTGGAGAGAGTTGTCCAGAGACATGTCAGCATAGACATTCAAGACAGAGATGGCAGCATCAATCTAGGGATGAAGAAATGCTAGGGTTAGAGGCATAAAACAGAGTCATCAACCACAAGGTAACAGTTATGGGGCTGTGATCTCCCAGAGAAATGGCTAAGAGGAGGGGAAACCAAGGACATTTACCTGTCCAAATACAAGGGTGGATACCCAACATTACCCTGGATCACTATGGCCCTGGAATGTAGGAACGTTACAATCTACAAGTTATTTTTTATTGTTCTTTCTCTGCACTTTTATGCCAAAGCATGGAGTACTTTCCATAATAAGCTGTATTTTCTTCTATTTATTTTATGATTTTATTTTTTACAAGAAACACTTAATCCATTTGGAATTTATTTTGGCATACAGTGGTGAGGTGGAATCTAACCTATTTTTCTCAATACTAACCTGTCATCTTATACTATTTCCTCACTATCTTATGATGCCTCCTTATCACATGTCTACTTCTTAAACCTTCCAGGGCTTTTTCCTGCGCGGTATCAGGAGCCATGTTTCACAAGTATGGGAACACAGCAGAGAGGCTGAATGGGCCAGCGTCAGAAAGAGAGCTAGCACAGACAGGATCTCAGCCCCCTCAGGCTCAAATCCAATATATTTGTTACTATACTCCAACTACCCTAAAGCTGTTCTAGTTTTTTAAAGCCCTCATCTAAAAGTTTTAAAGACTGAATTAATTGCCAAGAAAGCTGATTCTTAAGGGAAAGTAATTTGATAATCACCAAATTTCACCACAGAGAGAACCACCATTTCTGCGTTTTGGGGGATAGGCTCTCATTTAGAACTCGAGTGTGTTTGATGACTAGCAGAACACACACAAACAGATGCATGCGGTGCATATCTATAAACAACATTTCTCTAGAGAGCAGTTCCTAATATTGGACTGTAGCTAAGCATCTCTTGGATAAGGAGTAGGTTTCTACTAGGCCAGCCATGTTGATGGGTTTTCTTTAATCCTGGGGTTCTTGTCCATGGGCTTGAAAATGTCTGTGAAGTCTACAAAGTTATATGCAAATCTGTGTGTGAGGGTGGGTTTTTTCTGACAAGAGGGTGGTTAGAAACCCCATTAAATCTATTGGCAATAAGGTTTCCATTCCTAAAGACTGCCCTGGGATTTGGAGCCTACAATTAAGTCCACTGCCTTGTGACCTGTCAACCACTTCTTTAGAAGTGACATTAACATATTGCCACTTATGCTCCATTAAAACTCCTCTTACCATTTCTCAACTTTCTCCCTCCCCACCCCAAGAATCAGATAATGGTTGCCTTTTTCCAATTTATAGACAAAAAAAACCCATTAAATTAAAGGATAAAATTTTCAGTGTTAGGTTTCCCCTATTTCTGCCCTCTTAGACTTCTCTATCACCTGTTATCTCTACCTGCCTGCTATCAATATTGCTCAAGTGTTATGTAGCCAGAGAAGCCCTCACTGAACCCCAAGACACATCTCTGAGGAACCCCGAAGCCCACCCCATGCCTGTGCCCATGCTCCCTCTATCCTAGCACTAACCTTATCTAGTGAAATAGAAATACTTTGGTGGATTTCCCTGAGGTACAAATGGGAATGGTTTCAAGTGGCCACTTCAGCTTATGCATCTGTAAGTATCCAATGACCACATGAAATCCAAGCTGGTTGATTTATACATGTTCACACTGACAGGTGACAGGTAGCTGGTAGGTGATTGGAAGAATTTCTGTGCATTTGTGAACATTTATTTATTTAAAGATTTATATTCATTTGAGCACCTGTTTACCTAGTCTAGGATTATGACTTAAACTCTGTAAGAAGCATACATTTGGCTGAACCATGTGGACGAACACGGAGAAACTATAGATGAAATGCTAATAAAACATTAAAGGAGAGATCAAATTGACTACTGGACCCAAAGGCATCTCTGATAAGGAAGACACCTAAAAAGAACAACTGTGGGAAAAGAGAGGCAGAGACAAACATCTTAAGATAATCAAAAAAAAGTAACCAATGCAAATAATCAATAAGCTACAATTATTGTGAAATATCATGACATAGGAAACACAGTCATATAATCTGGATGGCTGAAATGAACTGAATATTGTTTTCCTATCAAATGTGTCTCTCATCTTATTTTCTATAAATAGGCTCTACCTATTCAAAAGACAGTTACTTATATATATCACAGATATGAATATTGAGCAGTATTGATAGAAAGTTGGAATCTGCTGTCTTCTGAAACGTGCATTAAACCTACACCTAGTTATGAGTGTGCTCTCTCAAGATTCCATCACTGTACTTGTTAAGTAATGTATGAGAACAAGAATGTTAACTTGTTTATATTAAAATACATTAATAAATCAAGGAATGGCATTAAGATTTCATTAACAACACCTAAGGTCTGCTAGCATAGGTACAACTGGTTATATTCAAATTAACTGTTTGTATGTCTGTCTCCCCTCTCAAGTCCCTAGGGATTGGTTATATTTTTAACCTCAGTCCCTACATTGGTTCTATATTTTAACTCCATTTGACAGGTTCTCAGTAAACACTTGTTGGACTGAATTGGTAATTGAACAATGAAATTGATAACTAAACATTAATTCTATGACAAATAAACAAATGACACATACAGAAAAATCATATAAAGAAATATTAATACAAATACAAGAACAAATATTCCAACCTTAGTGGAAAAAAATTTAAATAGGTAACAAATTGTGCCTTTTTTAAAAGGCACTATCTAAGGCAGGGCACAGTGGCTCACGCCTATAATCCTAGCACTCTGGGAGGCCAAGGCAGGAGGATCGCTCAAGGTCAGGAGTTCGAAACCTGTCTGAGCAAGAGTGAGACCCCATCTCTACTAAAAATAGAAAGAAATTAATTGGCCAACTAAAAATATATAGAAAAAATTAGCCGGGCATGGTGGCACATGCCTGTAGTCTCAGCTACTCGGGAGGCTGACACAGAAGGATTGCTTGAGCCCAGGAGTTTGAGGTTGCTGTGAGCTAGGCTGACGCCACGGCACTCTAGCCCGGGCAACAGAGTGAGACTCTGTCTCAAAAAAAAAAAAGACACTATCTAATGCCATAATAGTAAGGTGATGGTGAAAATGATATTCTTCATGCCATGCATAATGATGTGCATTATTTTATGGTGCAATATTACTTTCTGCACTATAAAATAAATGATAGCATTATCATCTTAAAAGACAATTTGGCATTACTATGGCTATATAAATATTAATTTCCTACAAATGTATTGATTCTAACCCCTAGAGAATTTATCAGAAAAAAACAATCTAGAGGGGAACAGCTATAATCATTAAAACAGAGACTGATCATGTGAAACAGAGGTGGGGTGCCTAGATGCCTGACAAAAGGGATAAAATCTAGTTCAAGCCAACACAGCCAGTTGGAAGATAAAGTTTTGAGTCCAGATGAAAAATAGTGAGCTCCTGATTAAGGCAACAAGAAGCACAGATACTGAGAAGCAGAGACCAAGTCAAAAGATAACCAAGGAGGAAGAATTGCCAGATCATGGTGATAGCCTGGAAATGAGAAGATGGAAGAGAAAGAGGGGGATTGGCAGGTGACTGAGGAAGTGGTGGTGATGGCATTCAGTGCCCTAGGGTAGGGGGTCAAGAAACTTTTTATAAAGGGCCAGCAATAAATACCATAGGCTTTGTTGTGGGCCATGCGGGTCACTATGGCAACTGCTTAACTTTGCTGCAGTAGTAAGTAGCTGTGTTCCAATAACCCTGTTTTATAAAACAGGCAGTGGGCTGGATTGAACCTGTGGCCAAAGTTTGTTGACCCAAGGACTAGAGAATACAAGGAAATGAAACCAATTTGAGGATGAAGTTCATGAGTTCAATTTTAGTAGGACATGTCAGCAGAGACATTCAAGAGAGAGATGGCAGCATCAATCTAGGGATGAAGAAATGCCAGAGTTAGAGGCATAAAACAGTCATCAGCCACGAGGTAATAGTTATGGGACTGAGATCACCCAGAGAAATGGCTGAGAGAAGGGGAAACCAAGGACATTTACCTGTCCAAATGCAAGAGTGGATACCCAACATTACCCTGGATCACTATGCTAAACGACCACATCCTTTTAGGGCTCATTTTTTTTCCCCAATGAAGAATGTATTTTCACTCACCTATAAATACTCTGATATTCTAGGATTTCACAACATGTAAACTATATAACGAGGCCATGAGAGATCAAATTAAGAGAAAGCAACAAAGATACAGGACTTCTTACCACCCCTGCTCTACGCAGAGGCTGGATGGAACCCACTCATATGGAAGTAAAGCACACATAGCTACTACCCTTTCTCAGAAATACTGTTCTGAGCTCCCCTAGAAAAGGGAGAGTAAAAATCAGTGGGAGGAAAAGGAGACAGTGGAGTAGGTGAAGGATGTAGAATGTTACTGCTGGCAAAGTAAGAATAAGGTTTGTGATCATCAAAAATAGAGAGGGCTGTCTCGTGGAAGAGAAATGAGATTTATTCAATGTGGCACCAGAGGACCATTCTGGAATCAGAAAGTAGACATGCCTTTTAACTCAGTGTGAGAATTTGTGCTGCTGGTAATGGATCCGGCTATCTCATGAGGTAGTGAGTCCTCCACTCCTGGAGAAGGTCATTAGATCTCTGTGATCAGGGTTTATAGCTGCTTCAGAATCAGAAATCTGGGTTTGGATCTGCAGCTCTGTCATTTACTAGCTTGGTGACCTCTTTGATCTCTGGCTTCCTCATCATTCAATCAGGAATAAATAATATCACCTCTGAGAGTTGCTGTGAGAGGGCAGTGAAATAAATCTATGCAAACCACCTAGTCCAGCAGCTTAATAAGCACAGAAGACATTTAATAAACATTAATAAACATTAATCCTTTGCTGGTGAAAAGGCAGCCCAGTTTCTGTAGTCAAAGTACATGGGATCCAGAGTCAGAAGCCCTGGACCCACGTCCTGCCTTGACCACTTAGTAGCTGTGCAAACCTGGCAAATCATTTTTCCTCCTTTACAAAAGAGAAATGATAATTACCAATAGATGAGAATCAAGCCAGGTGGTTTAGTATAGCACTTTGTAAACTAAACCCCTATAGAAACCCTGATGATTATTACTATCAGACCTTCTGAAAATTTCAGTAAAGCAAAGGATGGCCTTCCACAAATCCAAAGAACTGAGAATGTAGTAATACCAGGATAAGGTACAGGGGAAAAGGAAAAAGAATAACAGAGACTATTAATTTCCAGGTCCTTCTAGACAAGTGGTTACCAATGGGTGACCCACAGGCCAAATCTGGCTTCTCAGTACAGCATTGTTTTTAGTCCCTACTAGTGTCTCAAGTGGTTGTTTAATTTGAATTAAATGCCATCTAATTAAAATGCGATCTTTTCTTGAAATTCCAAAGGTCTGCCACACTGGGCCCACATTCCCACACAGCTCCTTTGCCTCACACCTCCAGCCTTTGTCAGGCCCAAGTCACTCATTTATTTTACTGGCCTGGCCCCATAGGCATTAGGGTTTGTAACTTTGGCTTATCTAAAGACAACTATCTGGGAAAGCATTCAGGCCTCCAGGGGAAACTTCCATCACAGCAGAAATCCGCGCCCAATGAGGCACTCCCTACTACATCCTAAGTACTATGTTTTCCTAGTTAGGTCCTTCCAACTCCTTTTCTCCTTGACAAGTTTACGACCTAAGTTCTCTTCATCCTAGTGCACACCCTCCTCTATTCAGGACATCACCTTCCCCAAAACACCATCTGCATCCACTAGATTATCTGTATCTAAGCATTTTCAAGAAACAAAACATCTCTCTTTTAAGCAGGACTACAAAAGACACAACATGATGTTTATTTCTTGCCTGACCAGCACCCATTCTCCCCTCTTGCTGGTAACAGCACCCTAGCTTACCTTAGGGAACCAGCTCTCCTCTACTCTCCGTCCATATGGCTTGGGTGCAGCTGACTCCATTCCTTTTTCAGAGATAGGCATGTGACCCAGAAGCATTCAAAGTCAATCCTGAGACTTTGGCCACAGTGACTGGGAGAAAAGTAAGACTGAGGAGTCTCCCTATAGATGGATATACCCTGTCTAAAGAGTGGAATCCCTGGATGCAGTGAAGCCTGAAGACACACTGTTCTTGGACTCTTCTGGTCACATATGAGCTGATGAATTCCTGTCTTTGCTCAAGGCACTTTGAGTTGGGTTTTCTTACAACCAAAAGAGGTCTAATCAATGCAAAAAAAAAAAATTGAAAGAAGTCCTTGAAGACTGAAGATAAACAAAGGCTCTGCTCAAATTGTCTCCTCTAGGAAGCTTTTGTTACCTCCCTGTAGACAATGACAGCTAGGTTGTGCCTCAGCCAGCCCTCTATAAGCACTTATCTAACATACACATTAATAATTATTTTTTGCTTGCCTATATCCTCCATATAGCCATTGTGCTTCTTCAGGACAGAAACCATGTCATATTCACCTTTGATTCTTTAATACCTTACACAATGGCAAACAGTGTGGGCTCAACAAGTGTCTATCGAATGTATGAATCAACAAAAGACAAGTGGACAAAAAGAACCATCCTAATTCTCTCCTTTGGGACACCCATATCATGAGACCACTTCATAAGCCTTGCCCCTGTGATACATAGACCATTTTCCTCAAATAGACTCATCCACCCATTGTAAACAAATTGCATCATGAGAACTCACTCCTTCCAGACATTACTAATTCTCTACATGTCCATCCCATTGAACCCTACCATCGAGTTTCTTACGATGTCTCCTCCATTCTGGGGAGAATACCTCATTGCAAGACACCACCTAGAACTTGAAGAATTGATAAACCAATACACAATGGACATGCCATTCACATATATAACTTTATTCTCCATCTAGATCACAAGGGGGAAAAAAAACCCCTTTGCTTTCTAGCCTTCATGTTGACCCAAATACACCCAGAATCCCGATTCTGGTGACCACCAACCATCTGCTTCCACACAGTAACAATTCTAGGCTCTCTTCTGCCTCCATTTTTCTTCCCTGGTCCTTTATGATTACTTGAGTGGAAAAAAATAAAAAATATCTAGGAAATCAACAGCAGGGAAGCAACAGGTTTCCCAGTAAGAACACATGTTCTGACTTTGGGTACATAATTGCCCCTCCCTTAATAGCTCTGTAATAGCTTCAGCTTCCACTGGCACCTAGCAATAAAGATTTTCAAACAGTCAAAGGTCAGGCCCAGAATTTACAGTCCCAGTATGAATCACCATCCACTCTATCCAGTTCACAGTTTCCCATACTTGGACCCACACCACCAAGGCAATCTAGTAAGAAACTAGAATCCAGGAATTAACAATGTCTATCAAGCATCTACCATGTGATAGGAACCAAAGCAGACTCTGGGAATCAAAGGGGATATAGCAAGGACTCTCAAGGCATTTAGTCTAATGCCGAACACAGACAAGAAAAGAGGCAATTACATTATAGAAAAGCAGGTGCTACATGAGATTAGGAAAACTCCCAGGAGGGAGATCCGATCTATGCTGAGCATCAGAGAAGGACTTCCAGAGACACAGAGGCCTTTACTGGGAGACCTGAAGAATGAGTAGGAGGTGATACAGGGAAGGTGTCGTACAAGAGGCTTTCCAGAAATCCAGGTAGAGACTAATAGGTAAGAGAAAGCAAGGCCTCCTCTGGAAACTGAAAGTAGCAAGTAGGGCTGGAATTTAAAAGCATGAAAGGAGAAGCGGCTAGGAGGAAGCAGGGGCCAGAAAGACCCTAAATAGTTTTGCAGATTAAGAAGTCTCAGAACTTTGTATAAGAAGAGCAAACATCCCTTGCCTGACACAAACAATGTAAAAACAGGCCAAAATGACAATCTGACAAACGTACCTTAGCATTTACTATAAATGCTGGCTCCACAGCGCACATTGCTGAGAACACTAAGTGGGGTACAAAACTCATCAGAAATTTTCATTAGCCTTTAGATTCACTTGAAACATTAGCCCCCATTACTACTTGTGTCTACCTTCTTCTCAGCATTATTTCCTTAATTTTCCTGCAAATAACAGAAAAGTAGCCTGTCTGGGCTTTAACGGGCAGGGAATAACTCTGGAATCATTTCATCACTGATAAATGCACACCAAGATAACATGGTGGGGTATCAAAAAAATTACACAAGAAAACTAAGCAAAAAGTTGAGGGAAATGAAACAGTAAAAAAGCAAATATAGAAAACTCAAGAGGAAGTAAAAGTATTTTCATACACTCAAAAAAAAGAAGTGCTACCATGTGCTTCAGCCAAACCAAACTCCCCTTAACTGTTGAAAAAAAAGAAAAACAAAAGAAGCAAGAGCTGCGAAAAATTCACACTTTCATATCTCAGAAATATCGCAGAATAAACAGCAAATTGGTACAGAACAGACAGCTGCCCTGAAAGACCTTGAAATATTCGCCCCAGATCATATAGCACATGACAATCACCTCTCGAAGCTCTCAAAACCACAAATCATTCCTGTTCCAACAGCCTGATCATCTGCAAAACTCTGGTCTATTCTGTCATTTCAGAATCAATAATGCTTCCTGTCAAGCAGTCAAGCAGCACCAAAAGAACATGGAGAAGTATCAGTTTTCAAATCCAAGGTGAGAAAGATTTTTCTTTTAATTGGCGCAAGGTGTCTCCATAATCCTTTTCTCCCAATTCCAAATTTCTAAATGTCAAGAACTTGCAGCAGCAGTCAAGTTCCTACACTATTAGCCCTGGTTTTGAGACGGCACCACCTCCGAGTTCCCTCAAAGGGCGTTTTGAAACTCACTAAGCAAATCCGACCGGCTTCAGTAACCCTCTAGTTATCTATTGCCACCATGCACTTGCAGAAGGGCTCGCGACAGCGGGTCAGCCCGGAAAGGCTGGGAATACCGCCCCGCAAAGCACAGCGCTCGTCACCGCGACGGGCACAGAAGTTTTCGGAGTCCTAGCTCAAGGCAGCGAGCCCGGGCTGGCTCGGTCCCGGGCAAGAGAGCCTAAGGATCGGGTCTAGTCCCGGAAGGCGATGCTGCACGGGGCAGGGACAATGGGCACTGGGGACCCCGAGGGGTGCTGCGGAGGAGGTGGCGGCCCGCCCTGGCTGGTCTCAGGGGCCGGGCGGCGGCGGGGTTGCAGACGGGCTGCCCAGAGTTCGGCGTCCGGCCACGCCGCGGCGCAGACCCCGGCCCCGGGCCCAGCTGGCCTCGGGCGGGGCCGCGGCCCGGTCCAGAGCGACCGATCCCGAAGAGAGGCCGTCCCGCCCCCCGCCCCGGCGCGACCCCCAGCCCAGCCCGGCCCAGCCTGGCTCGTCGCACTCGCCTGCCCACGGTCTGGTTGGCCAGCTGCTTCATGCGGTTGAACTGCTTCTTCATGGTGGCGGCGGCGGCCCGCGGGGCTCGGGCCGGGCAGGGCTGGGGACGGCCTGGCGGCTCCTACATCGCTTCCCGGCCCAGGCGGCGGCGGCGGCGGCTGCTCAGGCCGGCGGCCCCGCCCTCGCCGCGTCACTTCCAGCGGCGCCGCCCGCCCTCCCGCTGGGCCGGCGGAGCAGGGCCGAGCCCGGCCGAGCCGAGCGAAGCCGACCAGAGCCGAGCCGGGACGGGACGAGCCGAACCGAGCCGAGCGGCCCCGACCTGGCCAGGCCAGGCCTCGCGCGCAGCACCAGGCCCAGGGCGCCGAGACCACAAGGCCTCCGCTGCCCGACCACCCCCTGGTGGATTCCAATGCATGGAAATCCGCCTCGTGTTGGGCACCAGCTCGGTGCCCTGCAGTCTGCTAGGACCTCTACGCTCTGTGGCTGATCGATCACTTGGTCGATCAATAGAGCCACCGGTTGGGAGTTAGAACTCACTCCCCTGAGGAGATCTCAAACACGGGTGGGAAGAAGCCAGACACCAAGAGTGTAAACGTGCGGTCCCCTGTGTGCGACGTCCAGGACCAGACAAAACTCATCCGCGGGAACAGATACTGGAACCGGGCTTGCTGGAGCAGGAGGGCAGAGGTGGAATGGCAAAGGGCACGGGGAACTTTTTGGGTGATGGAAATACCCAGTATCTTCTCCAGGGTAGTGATTTTCCGTTCTTAAAGATGGATGCGGTTCACTACTGAAAAAAACCCTCCAAACTCTGTAAAATAATTTAAAGAGGTTTATTCTGAGTCAAATATGGGCGACTGCAGCCCAGGGAACATGGTCTCAAGAAGTTACAGCTTGGTTTTATACATTCATGAAGACAGGAATTACAGGTAAAACCATAAATCGACACATGGAAGGTATATATTGGTTAAGCCTGAAAAGGCAGGATATCTCAAAGCGGGGTCACAAGTCATAGTTGGATTTTAAAGATTCTTTAGTTGACAATTGGTTGAAAGAGTTGAGTTTTGTCTAAAGACCCGGAGTCAGGAGAAAGAATGATTGGGTTAAGTTAAGGGGGTTTTCTGTCATGTGGTGGTACAGCAAAATCAGATTGGAAAGTAAGCTACGTTATATGGGGTTAATAAAAACTCATTTAATGAGGTTTTTATCTTTTGTAGGCATGACTCACCAGGCCTCTTAGGAAGGAATTTGGGCAATAGAAAAAGGTCAGAGCTCAGTCCTCAGTTCCCCCTTTTGGCCAAAGATCATTCCATGGAATGCATGTGCAGGCCAACAACCAGCAGGAGACCACGGTGCTAGGAAAGCTCATTCCTAGAATTGTCTATTTGGTCATCTGGCATTGGTGATGATAGTTTCAATATTAGCAATGTTGGATCTTAGGGGAAGGACATGGTTTGGCCTGATTTATTAGGTCATTAAATATGAAATGTCCGATTTTGAATCAAAAGTTTATTATATGTCAAACAAGAGTGCTACGATTAATCAAAGTATGCGACTAAACTATCAACACAGTTTTGCCATCTTAACAGTAGCTTGTGTATGCCACCAGCAAAGAAGCCTGGAGAGTAAGTGGCAATGAAATGGCAAAAGGCATTTTCCATAGCTTGTTGAATATTGAATATTTTTCTTGCAAGAAGTGATCCAAAGCCTGGAAGAAGTGGTAGTCAGTTGGTGCAAGGTCTGGTGAATATGGTCTGAATGACAGAGAATTTCCAAGTCCAGCTTCTGTAATTTGAGCAGTGTTTGTACGACCTATAGTCGAGTGTTGTCTTGCAAAAGGATTGCCTTGTCTCTATTGACCAATCTCAGCTGCTTAATGGCAAGCATCTTCATCATTTCATCCAATTGGTTGCAGTAGACATCAGCTATCATCAATTGACCAAGTTTTATGAAACTATAGTGGTTAATACCAGTGCTAGACCACCAAACAGACACCGTTAGCTTTTTTTTGATGAATATTCAGGTTGGGACCGTGTTTCGGCACTTCATCTTTATCCAACCATTGTGCTGAATGCTTGCAATTGTCAAAAAGAATCTATTTTTCATCGCATGTAACAATACAGTGTAGAAATGGTTCACCTTTATGTTGTAACAGCAAAGAAAGGCAAGTTTTGAGACAATTTTCCTTCTGACGCTTGTATAATGCATGTGGTACCCATCTATACAGCTACTTAACCTTGCTCATTTGTTTCAAATGGTCCATTATCATTAGAATAGTAACGTCAAATCTTGCTGCTAATTCATGCATAGGTTGAGATGGATTCTCTTCCACTACAGCTTTCAGCTCATTATCCACCTTGGTCTCAGGTCATCCACATGGCTCATTTTCAAGTTTAAAATCACCAGAATGGAACTTCTCAAACCACTGACATAGTGTGTGTTCATTAGCCACATCCTTCCCAAACACTCCATTGATATTTCGAGCTCTCTGTGTAGCATTGGCTCCATGACAGAACTCATTCAAAAATAATGTGAAATTTTGATTTATTCATGGTTTCACAAAAATTGCTCTAAAAAAAATTTGAAAGTAATCACAAGCCAAACCATGTGTTTGAAAGAGTGAGGATGTACCTTCACAACAAATATATAAAAAGAGCCGGGCGTGGTGGCTCACGCCTGTAATCCTAGCACTCTGAGAGGCCGAGGTGG
>VBSM01002153.1:16143374-16166771 GCA_008086735.1 Cheirogaleus medius
AAAAAAAAAAAAAAAAAAAGGGTACTTGAATTAATCAGACACAGCAAGAGTGTGTCCAGGGTCATGAGGGTACAGTATATTATAGAGGAATGCGAATAAGAAAAACTAGTACCTTGAGTAGGAGAACAGGTAACTCTTAGCAACAGCATGAGAAGTATTTTGACCATATTAAATATTAATAATTCAAACATGCCAAGAAAAGCTGAGTATAGAATTAAGTTATACTGGAGGAAAACACTGCTTTTCTAAAAGTTTAAGATAAAACATTTTAGCATCAGGCCATAACAACAGATCTTGAACTGGAGGGGGGGATAATTATAGGAGCCAACAAAAAATTGAAAGAGTTATCATCCCAGCCTTCTTAAGGGAAGAAAAAGCTGAAAGCAGTGAGACACAGCAAACATATAAGTCTGAGAAGCTTTAAAAAGAAACAGGCTATAAAATTAAAATCAAAATGTCTTAGAATTTCATTAAGAGCAAATTAGTATTTTAACAAAACTGTTGTTTTAACTAAAAAGTTTTCCTTTTAGTTATAGCCAGCTTAATCACATTCAAAATTCCTTTGTAAATTCTCTTTTACAAACCTTATTATGATTTACCCAGACCAGCTACAACATGCTTGGACTTTCTGATTTGTCCTAAATTTCCCCTTTCCTAAATAACCTGTTGTTTTACTTTAGGACAAAAATTTACCATATAAGATTATTCCTCATACAAAATTATCCTCTTTTCTGTTTAACTTTCTTTACCAAAAATATATTTTCATATTCATAACTTTCTTTATATATCTCTCTTTTACTTATTGATTCCTTTTTACCTTGTTTCATTTCCTTTTTCAATTCATATTTTGAATTAATCTTTAAATAACTTTTGAATTAGACAAAATTATTTTTTCTTAATAAAGAACACATTTTATGTCTTTCTTATAATTGCTTTCATCAAAAACACATCTTACATATTTATTTTTACCTTACTTTATATATATTATCGCACACATTAAACAGAAATTTTAACTTTCAGTAACCCTAAACCTTAGTGTAAACTTAGGCAGCAAGAAATCTTGACTGGTCTCTCAAATATCAATATTTTATATATGAAAACCACTTTATAATATTTAGACATGTATTTCCTTATAACAATTTTCTGTCAGTTGGAAATGACCCAGACATTTAATGAGTATCTATTATTTAATTTAATTTTAAAATTTTAAGTTATATGAAAATTTTATTTACAAGCATTTATCCCATTTACATTTACCTAATTTATTTATTTTAGTGGTTTACTTATAATACTTATGAAAACTCAGATATTAGACAAAGTTAGTTATAATTTCAATTTATTTTTCTGTTAATGATTCTTATAGCCTATGAATATTATTACAGCTATTCACCTAAATAAGAACCTTAAAGTTAAACACATGGGTATTTTTGCTGATAAGTCAGAAGATTCAGCTGTTTTCAGAAATCAAAAATATTAAATTAGTCTTATCAAAAATCACACAATGATCATTTTGGTTTTGGCTGGGTTTATAGTTTTACAATTTTGAGGCAGGAGGATTGCTTAAGAACAGGAGTTTGAGGTTGCAGTGAGCTATGATAACACCACTATTCTCTAGCTAGGGTGACAGAGCAAGACTCTGTCTCAAAAAAAAAAAAAGAAAAATGGTGAGTAAACCCAGGCAAAAATGTATGCTGACAATGTTGAAGACATTTTTATTTTTACTTTTGCAATAATTTTTTAAAACCAGCTTAATTACCAAAGATTACTAAATGCAGGTGAACTTGAAAAGCATTTGGGCTTATTTAGTTAATTTGTGAGTGCTCCTTTGTTTATAAGCCAATTTGGTACCATGTAGACACAACATATAACATAACACATGTACATATACAAAACACATCTAAACATATATGGACACATGCACACAAAGGTCCAATAGCACTTACCTTGGAACTCTAGCCATGAAATAGCACTGCAAGTTCATTGTTTAATGAAAAATGGTTGAATCTAAATTATAATTTTGACAAATTCAGAACCTGTCCATATGGCTAAACTTTATTGTCCCACAGGTAATGTAATGAAAGCTGTGGACCATAGTTTTGAGTAAAGCACTTTCTGTGGCAGTTCGATTTTAAACCACTTATCTCCTTCTTTTTTACTTCTGTTTCAATGAGTTTTTTTTTTTTTTTTTTTTTTTTTTTTTTTTTTTTAGAGACGGGGTCTCGCTCTTGGTCAGGCTGGTTTCGAACTCCTAACCTTGAGCTATCCACCCGCCTTGGCCTCCCAGAGTGCTAGGTCAATGAGTTTTTTATGTTTACATTTTAGCTAGAACTGCCTGAACTGTATAAGAAAACTAAGATTTCCAGGTAGCCTTGAATTAGTAGTACCATAAGCAGTGAGTTTTATCTGAACACCAATAGAGTGTAACAGCAGATTCCGCGTAGGCAAAAAAGAAAATGGAGAGATAGGCGGAGATCTTAAGAGACTGGACATTTGAACTTTATAGCGGCAGGTCAACCATTTAAGCTTTGAATTTCCTTTGATGTAATTGGCCCATCAGTTTAAACATGTGCACCAGAATTAGCCATAATATGTAACCAGCTAGAGTCCTAGAAAACCTGGTATGCCTTTGAACCCTTCCAATTACACAAATACTTGGAAGAAGAGATGCCATAAACCGACTGGGGAGCCTGGAAGGGATCATTCTTGTCATTCTTCATTTTTAGAGGATTTGTGTCACATTTTTCCTTAAAATAAGGAAGTGAACTGTAGCCTAAGGCTTAGTGCAGTGAATCAGAGTGTGCTAATTGTGGGTGGGTTTCCACAGTGTTTCACCACGGAGTCATTCCCACTCTTTTACACATCTCAGTTTCTCTCTTAGGAAGTCTATCACCTCCAAGAGGGCTCTGAACACCAAGTAATCAGATCTTATATGCATTTCCTGGATGAGCCTCCTTTTAATTAATTTTGTTGGGGGTTCCCTGTCTATCTCAGGAAGTTGCCCCCCAGACACTCCCACTTAAGCCGCTGGTCACCCAGGGGTGCCTTTTGGGTGGGAGGAATAAAATTCACTTTCTCTTTGGAGCTGAAGAAATCAGTCTCTCATTTGTCTGTGAAAAGGACAATTCAGTTCCTTGCACAAATATGCAGACAACCCAGTTAAGATTAATTTGGGGAAGAAAAACCAGTGGAAAAGACCCTTTAGAATCCACCTCCAAATCAAAATTAGGATCCCAAATAAACAACTTCCTAGGAAAAGAACAGATAGCTCAGAATAAACCAGGGACTGTCAACCAAGAGCAGAAAGTCCAGGGCTCAGGAGGACTTGTTCTGCCCATGGAGAAGCTCAAAGTCAGGGGCCCAAGGGCAGCCCATGCCAGTACCTAGCACCAAGTCTGGGTGACTCCTTAGGTGGATCCTGAGTCTCCTCAGGCCTCATCTTGGGAACCAGAATTGTTAATGGGGAAAAAATTCCAAACTCTGTAATATAATTTGAAGAGGTTTATTCTGAGCTGAATATGTGTGACTATGGGCTGGGGAACATGATCTCAAGAGGTTACAGTTTGGTTTTATATATTCATGAAGACAGAAAATTTACATGTAAAACCATATATCAGTACATAAAAGGTATACATTGGTTTAGCCCAAAAAGGGAGGGGGGGGACATCTCAAAATGGGGGTTTATAAGTCATAGGTAGCTTTTAGGGATTCTTTAGTTGGCAATTGGTGAAAAGAGTTAAGCTTTGTTTAAAGACCTGGAGTCAGTAGAAAGGAATGCTTGAGTTAAGTTAAGGGGTCATCTATCTGTCATGTGATGCTATACCAGAATCAGGTTGGAAAGCAAGCCACATTATACCAGGTTAGTTAAAACCTGTTTAATGAGATGTTATTATTTGTAAGCGTGACTCACCAGGCCAGGTAGAAAGGAATGTGGGCAAGAGAAAAAAAAGGTCTCAGTTAAGTCCTCATTATGTGAATTTTTACTTCCATTGAAAAAAGTAATTATAATCACAAGTTACAGAACAAACATGTACTTTATGGTACCACCACTTTGTAAAAACATAAAAGGCAATGCATGTTTTCCTTAACGCATGTGCTCACACATACACTCAGGGAAAGGCATTTGGGGCTGCTGGCATTTGGGTGTCCTGGCGGCCAGCATCTGGGTGGCAGGAGGGGTGCATGGTGCTGGGGAAAGTCAATGACACAGAGGGAGAAAGGCCACCCTGAGGGTCAGAAGAGGGCGGGAAGTTGTGGGGAGGAGCAAAGGGCTGGGGTCACTGGAGTTGGGCCCTAGTTAGGGCGTTTCCAGGCAGCACCCTGCCCTTGGGGGGCTCTGAGCTGGTGTTGCTGAGAAACACTCCATTGTGTGTGTGTGTGTTTTTCCTTGGTTTTAGCAACAGAGTCTCCCTACTGTGTTCAGACTGGACTCAGATCCGACTGCGCTGGATGCTTTTCTTGGAGTGGACCGTGTCAGTTCTATAACCTGCAGTGATGTCGTCCCAGTTTGGTGGCCTTCGCTCTGGCTTAGGCCACTCCCTGGGGCAAGTGGGCAGCAATGTGACTACCTTGACGAACCACATCTCAAATTTTCCTAAGCATGTGCTGATAAAGAGTGCAGATAAGGGACAACAGTTACCTAACTCTGGGAAAGAGGAGACTGATGCCAATCTGGCATTCTTAAGATCAGAGAATGACCGACTTCAAAATCTTTGTAGTGACCTAGAAGAGAAGTATGAAGCATCAGAGCTTTAGATAAGGCAGCAAACTGCAAGTTATTGCCATGAGTTACAACAGAAAGAGGTAGAAATAAAACTTCTTAAAGCAAGGCAGATAGCACTATGGGAAGAGTTGCAGAAGCCGCAGTCAGCTTTCTAGTCAGTGACATTCAGGAGCTGCCACTGTTCCATTAACCACTGTGTCACCTTCATTCATTGATGGCACTAATCATGCTTCAGCTTTCCACGAAGATAACATGAATAATTGTGACAGAATTTGGTCAGAACAAGAAATAGATTGTCAAACCAAGTTTTAAAACTTGAGTCTGAAGTTGGCCATGGAGGCATATTGCTCAGACTTCTAAAGTAGAAGGGACCTGGAATGATGATGGCTCATGCCTATAATCCCAGCATGTTGAGAGGCAGACGTGGGAGCATCACTTGAGGCCAGGAGTTCAAGACCACCCTGGACAACATAGCAAGACCTTCATCTCTAGAAAAGATTTTTTAAAAAGTTAGCTGGGAACAGTGGCAGCCTCGTGAGTACCTGTAGTCCCACCTACTCAAGAGGCTGAGGCAGGCGGATCCTTTGGGCCCAGGAATTTGAGGTAATGGTGAATTGTAATCAGGCCACTGCACTCTAACCTGGGCGACAGAGAGAGACCATGTTTTTAAAAACTAAATAAATACATACATAAAAAGTAGAAGAAACAATTAGCTTTTATAAAAATGAAAACTACAAAATACTCTCAAGGAACTTGAACAGAATAGAGTCGGGAAACTGATAACCATCAGCTTGAAATACCAGTATTACAGAATGTTCATCAACAGATATTGAGAGAAATAAGTAGGAAGCATCAAGAAAACCTAAGCAACTATGAAGAAAGCATGGAAGAACTAGAAAAATTGTTACAGCAAGGTGGCTCAGGAATTGGAGTATCTGATCTCTCCAAAATTCAAGAGATGCAAAACACTATTCAAGTGTTATGAACTTTAAAACTACACTCTGGGAGGCTGAAGCAGGAGGAATGCTTGAGTTCAAGAGTTCAAGACCAGCCTGCGTGAGAGTGAGACTCCATCTCTACTAAAAATAGACAAATTAGCCGGATGTAGTGGTACACGCCTGTAGTCCCAGTTACTCGGGAGACTAAGGCAAGAGAGGATGGTTTGAGCCCACAAGTTTGAGGTTGCAGTGAGCTACAATGATGCCACTGCACTCTACCCAGGGTGACAGAGTGAGACTCTGTCTTAAAAAAAAAGAGTCTACTAAAAAATTGAAGAACTTGAAAATAGAGGAAAAGACTTAAAAAATTATCTTCGGTGGAAAATGAAGTGCTAGATGATGAAAAAAAGAGAGTTTGTTACTTTGAAGATAATAAAATGAACATTATCAAAGAGTTAGATATGCAAAAAGAAAGTTAATTCAATGTGAACTGTTAGTAATTTTCATTTAACCAAGCAGAAACTTGAAGATAAAATAGAAGATTTGTGGGTTAAGTAAATAAGTCACAAGAATATAATTTTAACACCCAGAAAAAGAAGTTTGAACTTAAGGAACATATTAGACAAAATGAGGAGGAGGCACTTTCTAGAGTGAGGAATGACTCAACACCGCCTCTTAATCAAGACTTTAACAGCAATTTTAAGGGTGACTTAGGGAAGCTGAAGTTAGAAACTTAAAGCAAAATCTTTCAAATATGAAACAGCTCAATGAAAAGTTAAAGTTGTTTTTGATCTCAAAATGGAAAATAAAAAGTTCATTTTAGTTTATTAAGATGTAAATCATCAACTGGAAGAATCTATTGTTGGTAACAATCAGATTTCCCTGAAAAAAACCCCACTATTTAGAGTCTCAAAATATGCACAAAGGACAGTTAAAAGTAGAATTGTGTCTAGCTGAAAAGAGGCTGTTGGAAGAAACAAACCAGTATGAGCAAACCGTCAAAGAACCGTCCAGTGCATCTAACCTGGATAGCTCTGGCAGAATTGTTAATTGTTAATAAGAATTTCCAGTTCTGCCAGCATGAGTACTTAAACTCAGTCAAGAGAAAGTCTTTGAAATGTCAGCACTCAAAAAGAATATTGAACAGATGGATGCTGACCATAAAGAAACTAAAGAAATTTTGTTATCGAGTTTAGAAGAGCAGAAGCGATTCTCTTATAAAAGAGAAAGACATTTTCATAGAAAAACAAAGGAAGTTCAGAGCTTCCAGAGGGATTTGATAAACATACTCAAGCCTTAAGCAAAAATGAAATTTTACAGCAAACCATAGAGGAAAAAGACAGCAGTCTTGCATTCATGAAAGAAAAAAACAACTATCTGAAAGAACTGGAGTGGAACAGCTCTGATAGCTGGGCCTAAAACGTGAGACACTATTATGCAACTAGAATCTGAGGCATCTCAACTGAAAGTAATCAAAGGTAAGCTTGGGGAGGAAAGAAAATATCATCCAAAGATAACTGAAGATCAAAAACAAAGATAGATGCAACTACTTCAGTTTTGCCAAGAGCAGAATCAGGAAATGGAGGTATTATATTTTAAATGCCAGCATGAACAAATGAATGTCACACATACTCAGCTTTTTCAGCCAAAGATGAAGAAATTAAGAATTTGCAAAATACAACAGAACAAATCAAAACCCAGCAGGAAACAGAACAAGGCATTCCAACAGACTGTGATGTTTTTCAAGTAAAAAAAAGCTCAATGTCTGAATATAGAAAAGGGAAGTGAAAGGCATGATTTATCTAAAGCTGAAACAGAAAGATTAGTGAAAGGAATTAAAGAATAAGAATTGGAGATTAAACTTCTCAATGAGAAGAGTACGTGTTTAACTAAACAGATGGATCAGCTGTCCAGTGATGGAGTTGATAAACTAATTCAGATTATCCAGCAGAAAGATTTGGAGATACAGGGTCTTCACCCGAGAATAGTTTCAGCTTCTTACACCCACAATGTTGCTTACCTTGAGCAGCAACTGCAAGCATATGCTTTGGAAAAAGAACACATGTTAGCTGTTTGGAGTGAGAAGGCTAAAGAAAACAGCTATCTAACATGAGAGTATCACTAATTGATGGGCATCATTGTTGCCAAAGAAGTAGCCATCAGCAAGCTGCAAAATGAAAATAAAAAATTGTCCACGAGACTTGAAAACAGTGGTCAGGAGGTATTTAGAGACAGTGTTCAGGATTTATCATGTCTCATTAGAGCAAAGTGTCAGACTTTATACACAATTTTGCAAACATCCAGCACTGGTAATGAGACAAGAAGTATCAATAGTAACCGGTTTGAGGAACTTCTACAGGAGCATAATAAATTAAAATAGCAAGTTAAGAAAATAGAAGAATGGCAACAGCAGGTAGTTACCAAAGTAAAAAATAAGCGGCATGGGGCAGCTCAACTTCAAGGACTTTGTCAACTTAGAGCGAAGATTTTAATTAACAGTGATAATAACTATAAACTACAGGTGAACCATACCAGACTCATCCAAAATTATGAAGGGAATGCAACCAAACTCAAAAATGGGGGGCAGGAATTAGTACAAATTCAGCATAGGAAAGAGCAGCTTTGCAATAAGAAGGACAGTCTTTTAGGGCACGTCCATATTTTATCACAACTCTCTACCCAATCATCACCCTCCCCACTGTCAGTAGAATCTCCTGGGGCAGGTAAACTGCTATATTGAGTGAGCCCTCAAAATTGCCCCAGCAAGAGACTGAAGAACTAAGAAAATAAGTGCAGGAAAAAGATGCAACCATTAGAACCTTCCGAGAAGATAATCCAAGATTGTCCCATTGGATTGCCGCACCCTCAGAACTAGAAAGAAAAGAACACAAACAAATGGATTTGGACATTTAGCTGCTAAAAGAGAAAGATGTTCTACAAAAGTTACTTAAGGGGAAAAGCCTTTTCATAAAAGCCAAAAATGGTCAATTTCTTTCCTGGAGAGAAAAATCTCACTAATAAAGTAAATGAAAATGAGATTTTGAGGCAAACGATGAGAAATCTGAAGGAGAGAATGCCAATTTTAGAAATGGACGTGTCAACTGAAACAGCAAAATGAAAAAATAGCAGAAGCATCCAGGGAAAAGGAGACAGAATACCAGGCAGCACAAGAGACTAATATGAAGTATTCTATGACACAGAGAGAAAAAGAGTTTGAATGTCGTGTAATGAAGAAGGAGGTCCACAACTTTGAGCAACTATTGAAAGAAAAAGAAGACAAACGTGGAGAATTACATGAGCTTTTAAATACACTTAAGTCAGTGCAGGAGAAATCAGTTCTGCTTCAGCAGGAGAGAGATCAAGCCATGCTGGCCCTGCAACAGAAACAAATGGAAAACCAAGCCCTCCAGAATGAGGTTCAACATTTATGTGACAAAGAATTACATTTAAACCAGGAGCTACAGAAACTACATAACCAACTTTTAGAATCAGAAGATTCTTGTATTCGTGAAGCTTTAGCTGCAAAAGACATAGTGAGCAAATTAACCAAGAAAGTCACAGTATTGGAGGAAAACCTAGTTTCACCCACAAAGGAAATGGAAAAGGCAAGCCGGGAAGCTAGCTTGCAGGTAGAGTCATTGCATGAGAACGTGAATATGGTCTCCAGACAGAAAGAGGAAGTGGCATCACAGCTTTCTGTCTCAAAGGAACAAGAAAAGCAGTATGCTCTAGCATTGGCTGAATGGAAAGAAAAGGCAGAACATCTAGAGGGGAAACTGGTATTGTTGCAGGAGCATTTGGATAAAGCAAATGCAGTCCTGTAGCTGAAGGAAGAACAAATTGAAAGACTGAAAAAACAAAATGAGGTCCAACAGGAAGAGCTGGAGGATGTACAAAAGAAACTGATAGACTTATTAAACAGCACAGAAGAAAAGGGAACAAAGTTCTCATGAGAAACCTCTTCATTGGATATTTTCAAACACCAAAACAGGAACAACATGAAGTGTCAGGATTAATGGGAAGCACTCTGGGTATCAAACGGGAGGAAATGGAGCAGTTGTTGAAGGAAGATCAAGGTGCTGTCACTGGGTGGATGATTGGGTGGCTTGGAGGAGGATCAAAAAGTGGCCAGGTGTGGTGGCTCACATCTATAATTCTAGCACTCTGGGAGGCCAAAGCAGAAGATCACTTGAGGTAAGGAGACCAGGCTGAGCAAAATCAAGACCCTGTCTGTACTCAAAAAATAGAAAAAATTAGCTGGGCACAGTGGCGTGCACCTGTAGTCCCAGCTACTTGGGAAGCTGAGGCAGGAGGATCGCTTGAGCCCAAGAGTTTGAGGTTGCTGTGAGCTAGGCTGACGCCACTGCAATCTAGCCGAGGTGACAGAGTAAGACTGACAGAGTTAGACTCTGTCACCAAAAAAAAATGTGTCTCAACACACGTCTGAGGCCTAACAAACAATCTATGCTTAAGAGTTTTTTTAGAACTTTACATTAAATTTCTAGAAGCAAAATCTCATTTAGCTACTCTGCCAACAAGGCTTTCTCTCATGATAAGAAGCCTCTAGATTCACCAGGAAGGAAAAGACTACCTAAAAATTTAGCACAAAGTTTTAAAAATACCCCAGGATCCATACTCAAAAGAGCAGATGTCAATCCCTGCTCCATAGTTGTGTCTCTTATTAATCCAGATGGACTTAAAACCCATGGGACTGAGCTCCTTTTTTAAAATTCTGTTGCTGAGGTGTTGCCCACAAATACAACTTTGCTGATGTCACCTGGTGAAAGTACAGGAATGGTGCTGAAAGGCCTTTCAAAACAATAGAAAATTTTCAAGCCAGAGACATTTAAGGAAACCAAGCCACTTATATGTATGTACTTTATCACACAGTGGCCTTTTGAAAAAAGTCATTTATTTGTTTTTAGTTTAACTTTCTTTTCTTTCTCTTTTTTTTAACTTCTAAGAATTTGGAAGTTAACTTTTATTGTAAATCTATTTTATAACCTTTTATTGAAAAACATTTAGATTTACTTCCTAATTTTTTTTCAGAATATTATAGGAGTACAGTTTTACTTTCTTTAAATTTAATAACAATATGCTTAATGATTTTTATAATATCTCTTAAGGGCTACAAACATATTCATGAAACTTAGAGGTTACATCATGTGAGAGTGAGTGTTGGTGAGATTGGAGGTTGTGGTCAAAGGGTACTTTTAGGAATATTTGTAATACTTTAATTTTTTTTGACAAGGAGCAAGTATTTAAGTATGCCTTGGGAAATCAAAACATTAATATGTGTTAAGGTTCAAAAATCATAAAATACACTAATGTATACTCCTTATATAAGAAAAAAGGTAAAAAATACAAGATGCTTAAAATTAAAACAATGAAAGTTCCCTTCTTTTGACTAAATCCTACTCTTCTTTCTGTTACCTGGGAAACCACTCTATTGTTAACCTGTTTTCTTTCATATCTTATAGAAATACATATATATTTGTATATCTGAAAGTATTAATATATTATTCTTTGACTTGCTTTCTAAAAAAAAAAAATCACTCCACTTTAGCTCCTATGGATCAGTATTTAAACATTTTCTACCCCAAATCTTATCAAATGTCTGTGGTCAACTCCCTTGCCCATTTCCTCAAGGGACACTTGAAATCTTTATCACTTTCCTCAAGCGTGGTCATGCCTTATACCTCTTGCAGACATTAGAGACCAGCAAGCAAGAACTCCTAATTTCCCATTCCCCTTTCCTGCACCCCACCATCCTCTCTCCATCCTTCTCTACTGCTTCCCTTTTGTTGTAGAGTGAAAGGGATCCAGCTTTGTAGTTTAAGGCTCAATACCGAATCGTGGAAATTGTCCATTCAGACTTCTTCAAAGGCCTTATTCTGTTCATTTTCCACATTGTTCCACAATGCTTCATCTTCTGCCTGTCTCTTCCCCCAGGCATATGAGCACACCCAAGTTCCTCCTGGCATAGAATACAATCCTTTCTGCTCCTCCAGCATCTCTACCTTTCGTAGCTAAGCTTCTGAAATAAGTTTTTACTCCTCATCACCATCTCATTTTTTTATTGACTTATTTTTGAAAACTCCACAAATCTTGTCTCCTTAATGTCCCAGGAATTTTCCAATTGCTAAATCCAATGCACACTTTTCAGTCCATTGTTCACTTAATCCCCTGCACTGTCTGTTAAATGTTACTCCATCTTCATTCTTTACATTCTCTCCACCTTCTTCATTTTTTTGCCATCTTGCTCTCCCCAGGTTGCCTTCTTAATGTCAGATCCTTCTCTCTCAGTCTCTTTTGTGACTTCTTTTGACCACTTCTTAAATGTGAATGTTCTCCAAGGTATGTCATCAGCCAACAGCATCTTTTCACCTTCTCTGAGGAGTCAGGGCAAGGTCATCCACTGTCATGATTCAACTTTCCCTGGTATGCCAGTGACTTCTCAATGTCCATGTCTAACCTCACTCTTCTGACTCCACACTGGTTTATCTAATTTTCTTCTGGACGCTTCTATCACGATGGTCATCAAAATCAACATGCCCAAGAAGGAACTCAGAATCCTCCCTTACAGCCCTCTCATCAACCAAGCAAGAGGCCTTGGGATCATGATTGACATTTCTCTCTCTTTCTCTCTCCCACTTCATATCCAGTCAACTACCCAATAGATCTTAATTTTCTCCCTTTTTTTCTATTCCCTCTACTCTAATCCATCCCGTCCTGTCTTTTGTATGGACCAATGCATTCAAATCCTTAATAATCTTACTGGTTCCATTCTTGGCCTCCCTTGAATCCATTCTCCACACTGCTATGAGGGTGATCTTTCTAAGATCTTATAATGTTATTTCCCTGCTTTAAATGATTTTAGGAATTCCCATTGCCTGGAGTCCAAACTTTAACAGGACATTCAAGGCCTTGCCTGTGCATAGTCATGAAGCCTCACTTGATCCATGTGGACTGAAAGAAGAGCAGTTTAGTTCTTTATAAGAAACTCTAGCTATTTGTTGTAGAAGAAAGGCATACTGGATAGCCAAAGCAATAAATGACCACTTTGGCCTCTTGGGAGAAATTCCATGTGAATGCCCTACTTTTTGCCCCCAATATTCATGTTCACAGGGCTTTTACACTTCGTGTGTCTCTTCGCTTGACTCAGAGGATGCAGACTTGGTGGTGGTGACTGTTCACTGGCTGGGACATTGCTCCCAGACTACCCCAGCATTGTCTCATATTAAAGGCACCATTCAGCCTGAGTTGGCTCAGCTTGCCATCTCCACACTCCATTCCTATATCATCAACTTCCAGACCCTACATCTTCCTATGAGATTCCTACAAACCAGGAGTAATGGAATGAGTTGGCCCCGCAGAGCAGTTGCAGGAAGCTTTTGAGGTGGCCCTGAGTAAAAAACTGACTAAATTTCTCTGACTTACCAGATTTTCTGAATCAAAGGCTCATCAAAGAACACAGTTGTGTCCACGCATCTTTCTCTACCTTCTGCCAGTCACCCTCAGCCTCACCATCCAGACCTATGGGATTGACACGTTATACTACTTGCTCTTGACACTTCTTATACATGAAATGTGGACACTGCCAAGCTGGGAAACTATGCTTGTTCAGTCATTTGCATTACCCTCTTGGCAGAGGACCACTCTAAGAAAATGATGTATTTCATCCCATTACCACCCCCCGTCGCAAAATTCCATAACCTTGGCTGTTCCCCACTGTCATTTCTTTTTTATTTTTAATTCATTACTTTATTATTATTATTTTTTTGAGAGACAAGCTCTCACTCTGTCCCCCGGGCTGGAGTGCAGTAGTGCAATCACAGCTAACTACAGACTCGAACTCCTGGAATCAGGTGATCCTCTTGCCTCAGCCTCTCAAAGCTCCAGGATTATAGGTACAGGCCACTGCACCTGGCCTCCCACTGTCATTTCTACCTTGGGTATCAGTGAGCTCTTGTGCCTCAACTGAATACTAAGCAAGCATTTGATATCTGATCTCCCCTCAAGATGTGTGTCCTGGGTTTTTGCTGTTATTTTGCTTTTTAAATTTTATTTCATGGGGGTTATTCATAACTTTTTAAAGTTTGAGTATATCCATCCCTATTCCCAACACCTGACAGATAACAAACACATTTTTTTCATTAGAATGTTTTGTAATAAATCCAGCACAAAATACATGTAATGAACATTTATGCATAATAATGAAACAAACAGATGTATACTCAACTCGAGTCACTGAAGGAATATCTATGTACTCCTTCCCCAGTCCCTTTCCCTGTTCTCTTGCATCCTACCCTTCCTACTCCCTAGAGGTCACCAATATCCTGATTCCTTGTTTTGTTTCTCATTCCTTTGCTTTTCTATATAGTATTTTACCACATGTTTCTTTATGCAACATTAGTTTTACTTGGTTTGACTTCTATAAAAATGTTGTTATACTTCTTTCTTACAGTGGACAATATGTTTCTGAAATTCAGCCATATATGCTTGCACTTGATAGCTCTAGTTCATTCATTTTCATTGGTATATATTTTTCCATTGTATTAATCTTCTACACACCATTTCCTTCACATTTCAAAGGTGATAATGTGTGCAAAGCCCTTAGCACAGTTCCTAGTGCAAAGTCAGCACTAGAAAAAATTTCTTATATTGTTAAATGACACTGAGAGCTAACGAATGTAACAACTTACACTTGGTTCTTCTGGCTGGATCTCTACCCTTCGCCCCAATACTGAGAATTGAGCTGGTTCTTCCGCCCCAACTTAATTACAGCGATAAAATTTCACCTGGGTGACCAACTGGCCTTACAAAGCATCTAAGACTACACTTCCCAGAGAGCATTGCGGTACACTCTTAAGCCCAATTTCAGTTTCCTTTCTCCCTCGGCTAACTTCCGGGTCATGCGGGCGGGGCCAAAAGAGTCATCCAATAAGCGCCTCCGCGTTCTGAGAGGGCGGAATAACTGTCCAATGAGCGTCACGGCAGAGGCTCCAATGAGTGTGAAGGTTGCTGGGCGGAGTCACTGAACCGCGCCAGCTGAGTCTGGTGGAGACCATCTCTTACCTCCTACATTCTCCCTGCTTCTCGCTCCTACCTATGTCGCCTCTACACCCCGCTTCATGTCTCTGGTGGCACGGTACCGGGAACCTCCAGGCCCATGGCCGCTGGCCTGAGGGAGCCCTCTGCAACCCACTATTCTTCTGTCCTGAGCTGCGGCACAGACGACGAGGGCGTGCGCGGCACCTGCGAAGATGCTTGTCTGTGAAAGAGGTGCGTGTGGAGCGCGGGGTTAGGGGCTGGCGTCCGGGGGGCCGGGGCCCAGGTGGGAGGCGGGCCTATATCTGACGTATACACTTGGACGCCCAAAGGGATGCGGTACCAGACTCGAGGGATTCTCGGTTCACACATGTGAGGTGCACTGAACAGGGGGTCGTTAATAATAATAATGATAATTTCTGAGTTCCTGCTGTGTGCCATGGGTGGTGCAAGCCTGGGGTATCGTGAATGGGAGTACCTAGGTAGACGTGGTCTTGGAATTCTCGGAGCTAAAGTCTTGCTGGAAAAACAAACGTGAAGCAAATAATGAGTTGATGGTGAATTATGAGGAAGAGGAGAAGTGCAGGTTCTCCTTACGTTGTAGGTTACATTCTATTGAGGGTTGTCATGATCCCCATTGTGCACCTGTAACTCAGGCCACTGAGGGAGAAATGATCTTTCCAGGTTCACAAAATATTTTTTGTGCAGCCGGTACTACGCTGGCTCCACTCTTAGGGGGTGGAGGTGTTGTCAGCACAAGTGTGTGTCTCAGAAAGAGAAAACGTGAGGCTTGATGTTCTTTTATTCATTCCTTCAACAAAAATTATTGAGAGCTTTTTTGTGTCAGGCCCTTTCTTTGGGCTGGTTGGTGGGAATTCAGTGATAAGAATACATACATGATGAGCAAGACAGACATGGTGTCAGAGGTACTGAAACTCGCAACGAAGTTGGGAAAGACAGGAAACAAAGAATAACCCATGAAATACATAATTACAGTTTTGTATTAAGCGCTAAGAAATACTGCATGCCATTAGAGTTTGTAATTTAGACAGTGATTATGCTGAGAACAAAAGGCATTATATAGTGAGGAAAACCGAAGTTTAGAATTAAGGCAGCAATGTTTGTAGGTTCTTGGAAACTAAATATAGTGATTCAGAGCGTGGACTTTGGAGCCAGACTGTCAGACTGAGTTTTGCCCCTTATTAGCCGTGTACAATTGTGTAAAATTCTGTGCCTCAGTTTTCTGATCTTTAAATGGGGGTGATGGTAATGCCCATTTTGTAGGTGGTTGTGAAGATTAAATGGTATTTAACAGTAGAGAGCACTTAAAGTGGTCTCTAGCATGCAGTAGGTGTCAGTGTGGCTGATTAAGTAAATAAAAAATACATAAGTATTAAAGGCTTAGAGGCAGTCCCAGGTGAAGTTTGTGAACGTAAATGGATTACACTCAGCTGTTTCTTCTCCAGCTTTCAGTTGCTATTAACCACATCTGTAGCACTGTTGAATTAGAAATAGTTTTTCTCATATTAACTGCTATTTGCTAAGAGAATCTGAAGTGCCATCCAAATTGTCAGAGAAATAAAATTCTTTTAAGTAGTATATTAAGGTTAGATTTATTTAATTATTGGTAATATTGTTCACAAACTCACTTAAAATATTAATTAGGTATAAATAGTTCAGATGCAAAGTACAGAGGAACAGTATAACTAGAGCATGCCTTTCCTTGACTCTCGGTTGGGTAGTTTTTATAATTTTAGGTCTTCTCTGACTCAATTTCCAATGCCGTTTGGGTCTACAAACATCTAAACACAGTACGGGAAGGTTGGGTTTGGAAGTGCAAAGTTATATAAAGCAGTAGGCCCCAATCTGAATTGCACATCAGCATAGCCTGTGGAGATTTTTAATAATAATAAAAAAATACAGATGTTCAGGACCTATTCTAGACTCATGAATCACAATCTTCTGGCATAAATCCTGTATTATAAGGCCACAGGTGTTTGCCATCTGGGATGCATTTCATAAAAGTTTTTTTATACTGGGTTTTCCCTTTAAAAAAATATGCAAGGAGATTGTGAGAAGAGATAGTGAGAAGTTAAATATCTTCCAGATTCTGTGATATTGTGATCTTCCTGTTCACTGTAGTGTATTAAGCCCCTAAATATTGTCCAAAGGTCACAATATTAAATAAGAATCCCTTATGTAAATCATGGGCAAATTACCCTCCTTTGTCTGCCTCAGTCTCTTCATTTTAAAAATGAGTGTAGCGCGGGTGTGATGGCTCATACCGGTAATCCTAGCACTCTGGGAGGCTGAGGTGGGAGGCTAGTTTGAGGTAAGGAGTTCGAGAACAGCCAGAGCAAGAGCAAGACCCTGTCTCTACTAAAAATAGAAAAAGTTAGCAGCACCTGTAGTCTCAGCTACTCGAGGAGGCTGAGGCAGGAGGATCGCTTGAGCCCAGGAGTTTGAGGTTTCAGTGAGCTATGATGACACCACTGCACTCTAGCTGGGGCAACAGAACAAGACTCTTGACTCAAAAAAGAAGAGGGGGGTGGATAATAAGGGTAACCTACCTTTTGGGTATGAGGATTAAATGAGATAATTGACTCAAAGCAGTTGGTGCAAGTGAAGGCCTCAGTAAATTATTATTGGTAGTTTTGATTTCCCTCCAGTCTGAGTATTATTTGGTTGAATTTGCTGAGTGTGTAGTAGCTATAGGTCAGGCTGGCCATAAGTGAGTTATAGCCATAAGATCCCTAAAATAACACTTAAAAAGCCAATTAGCCTCCCAGGGCACCTACAATTCTGTTACTTCTGTTTGAGTTTGCTTTCTCCTTTAGTTCAGAGTCCTTCTAGGGATAATGAGAATATTACATCTCAGAGCGTTGTTGTGAACAATAAATGTGGAGTGCTTCTAACAGTGCTTTCCATATGGTAGGTGTTCAAAATTGATAGTTACTGTCATCATCAGCACCTCATTGTCATCAAATCACCACCACCACCATGGACTTGTACTATCAGAACTTTTCTGATTGAGTGTATTGGGTTTATGCTTTTTTCTTTCTTTTTTTTAATCCTTCAATTTATTATACTTTCATTTTTTTTCGTTATTTATTTCTGACATATAAAGAGCTTAGTTTATGCTTACTCATTACTTACCATGGTAGCTAACTCTCCTATGCTCTCTCCTTATCATGCCCATCATGCTGTGCCCCTAAGTCAGTTTTCCACTCTTCTTTTTCATCTGTGACCCAGCCCTCCCACCAAACCCTCACTGTGTCCTCTGAAATCAGCACTCCTAAATCCACAGGAGCCTCTAGTTCCTCAGCCTTTCCTTAGCCATTCTCTCCCTCCTTTTGCCTTAACCCTTCCCCTTCCCTAGGGACATCCTGTTCTTCAAGCCCCTTCAAGTGGTGCCTCCGTTCTTTCATAGCCTGCATATCTTAGGATCAGAGGGTTTGAGATTTGTGTCCTCCCTGCTGTTTGTTAGGCATCCCATTTCTTTGAGTTCCATCAGACTCAGCTGGACCACTCTGCTGCTGCTGCTCACCTTCTCCTGGTTATTCACATAATTCATTGAAGACTTTGGTGCCAGGCCCTCAGACTTCCTCTCTACTTCAATTCTTGACATCATCGTAGGTGACCTCAGTGTCCAGGCGGAGGAGGCAACCTACACACAGGCATTCAACTTTCTTGAATGCCTTATTTGCAATGGTTACCTCTTCTCATCAGATTCTGTCACCTCTTTCTACCATGATGCCCTGTATTTCCTTCCCAATGCTCCACTGCCTCACAGATGACCAGTGCCGTACTCTCCAACCTGATCTCATCTTTCCAGGTTGCTTGGTCAATTATTTCTGCTATGTCCATTTTTTCTTAGGACCTCTATGGTTTTCTGTATCTTCCCTTTATGTTGTTCCCTTTCAGTTGATCTTAGAGTTCGTAGTCTATCACTTAGTAATTCTCTTGGCAGTGCCTTTATCTCCCTTGCTCTTTGATCCTAGTAGACCTAAAACCCTGGTTGAACCAAGCTATCCATTTTTACCTTGAATACTGGTGACAGAAATCACACAACAGGGCAGCTTGATACTGCTATGAATTCATGTCACTCAGCTTCACCTGTGCCCTTAATAGATCCTGACCATTCTAGTATATTTCTCTGGTCAACTCACTGTCTCATTCTCCAGAATATTTAATTTAGACACTTTCTACTTTCCTCAAACTTCTGATTTACCCCACTCCTTCTCAAGATAATGTCAGCCATTGCTTAACATAGAAACTGGAAGCCTTCAAGTAGAAACTCCATTAACTTCCCTCCAAGAAGCATAACTATCCTTTCCTCCCGTTATAGTTGTCAGTGTCCTCCAGTAAAAACCACCAGAAACACCTGTGATGAAACAAATTGGGTTTATTACTTGTGGCAATGAGGGAAATCTCACACCATGAGGAACTATGGGGCATTTATCAGTAAAAGGGTGTTAGAAGGACCTTTTAGGATTTGGGCTTTGTCTGGGTGATGTGGAGGAGAGTCCAAAAAAGTAGGGATTTGGTCTGGACTGAGTGCTGATAGGTGGGGAAAGTTCTATCATCATGGCGTCCACTTATCTTTTATAGAAGGGCTATGGCTAAAGTAGGGCTAAATGTATAAAGAAGCACAGTAACTCATATCAGTCAGAGAGAGGGATGTTTGGTATCTTGTGGGTGGCACGTTGACCTTGTTTTTGTGCTTAGAGAAAATTACTAAGTGGTCTTGTTTCATCTTACATCATCACTGTTGCAGAGGGTCTCTATGTTGGTGTTCTGTGAGATTGTTTATGTCTAATAGGAGAACAACATGGTCTTTCTGGGTGTACCAGTCAGCTTCCAACAACATTAAGGCCTGGCTTCTGGTACCAGGCTAGCTCATAGAGATCAAGGCTGCTTTTCTCTGCATGAGGAGAGGCATAGAGACTGATGCAGAACAGTATGTTAGGGGAAGTTGACATAGGGTGGGGAGTGGGTGGCAGGAGAGAATTCAGAGAGGTGATGAGAGAACAAATCATGTAAGGTCCCAAGGAGTGTGAGTTTCATCCTGAGGGATTTTAAGTGAGGGAAATGACATGATCTGGGTTTGCAGTTTAGAAAAATCTCCACAGCTGTATGGGAGATGGGTCAGTGATAAAGTAGAAGTCCCCTTTCCCATGGCCACAGTTATTGCTTGGGCTTTACTTGCTCACATAATCTATTGCAACACTTCCTGATTGTTCTACCTGCTGGTCAGGTGATTTTTAGAATCGCTGATATTACCCTGTCACTTACTTAAAACCGTCCAGTTCCCCAGCAGGTAAAAATCTGCACTTGGTTGAATGACATACTGTACCTTTTTATGATCTGGTCACTCTAGCCTGATATCTGACTGCCAACTGGAAATCTCCGTTGGATGTCTCAGACCTATCCCAAATTCACTATTTCTAAAACTGTTCTTGAGATTATCTTCCCATGCTCTCCTCTCTGCTGCCCCCCCCACCCCCCCACCCCCAGTGAATGGTGCCATTGTTTATTGGGTTTGCTGGTACAACAAGGTAGGTATCACCGTGGAACCGCCCTTTTACTCCCCCCCCCCATGTGATCAGTCAACCAGACCTGTTGATTTTATCTGCTAAGTATTTCTGGAATCTACTTCCTTTTCTCCACCTCTGCTTCTGGCATCTCAGCCCAAGCCAAGGTCATTTGATCTGAGCTAAGGCACTAGTCTTCCTACTGGGCTCCCCATTCACTCTTACCTCACCCCAGATCCCTATCTCACACTGAATCCAGAGGTGTGCAAAAGGCCCATTTGATCATTGTCATTGTGTAGCTTAAGGGCTTCCTGTTCCTGTTAGGAAAAGACTGAGGTTCCTTCCATGGTCTCCAAGGCCCTGTCTGCCCTGTCCTACTTCCCCAGCTCATTTCATACCACTCTTCTCTCTCCTGGGCTGTTCTTTCAGGTTCCTCACAGGTGCCATGTCCTTTCCTTGGGATGGGGTGGGATTGTTTCCTTTGAACATGCTGTTCCCTCTGCCTGGAATGCATCCTCCCACCCTGCCTTGCCTAATTAGTTCCACATCATCTCTCAGATTAAGGCGTTGCTTAACATTCTTTACTGAGTTCCTGCTCACTTCATGGCAGCACCATTTTAGACACTGTGGACACAGAAGTGAACAAAACAGAAAAACTAGAGCTCTTGAGGAGCATTGATTCCAGTCGGGGAAACATCCAGGAAAGAAGCAAAATGTCTGACATGTCAGTTGGTGGTAGATGCTGGGAAAAGTTGTCATTTGAGATGGAGTGGCCAGAAAGGCATCACCGAGCAGGCCTGCTGAATACCCAGCAGGGACCATGCCTACCTTTGGGCCATGTGCTCAAGTAAATATTTGTCAGTTGGCCAAAATGACTACGAACTGAATATAAATGTTCAGGGTGATATTTCCTGATGATGTCTTAAAATTCTGGTTTTCTGTATTACTGGTTTTGAGTGGTCTGTGTGTTCTAGAAACTAGACTAAGGTTTATAAAGTTGAAATTTCATTGTGAAAATTATAAAACTTAATCTCATTTCTCAACTGAATCAAAAAATGTTTCTTGTTGACATGGAAGAAGGTCACAGGGTCACCTGTTGGCAAAGGTAGCTTTGTCCTGAGGGCTTCAGCCCAGGGCCTTTGCAGCACACTGATTGTGTCTTCATAGCTATGCCTCAGAGAGCGAGGTTGAGATTTTGATCTGAAATATTTTCAAGGCAGGTGCTGCTTTTCATCCTCTGGGAAGATATGCCACTTTCGAGCTAAAATTCTGTTGAAAATAAACTAGCTGTAAAACTTGCCCGTCAATAAAGTAAATCATGTGTATTTTTGTTTTTCATTTGTTGTTGGTTTTTTTGCTAAAGAGCCAATTAAATTTGGGAAAATATCTGCCAAAGATAAAAATCTTAGAACTAGAATATCTCACATCATTTTTTTTCTTAATTCACTTGTGTCATTAAAAAATTAAGTTTATTTCTTCCCCACTTCATGGCCTAAAATGAACATATTGTATATGTCATTCCCATAGATCTGCCGCCTTTTTTTTTTTTTTTTTTTTTTTTTTGAGACAGAATCTCACTCTGTTGCCCAGGCTAGAGTGAGTGCCGTGGCGTCAGCCTAGCTCACAGCAACCTCAAACTCCTGAGCTCAAGCAATCCTTCTGCCTCAGCCTCCCAAGTAGCTGGGACTGCAGGCATGCGCCACCATGCCCGGCTAATTTTTTCTATATATTTTTAGTTGGCCAATTAATTTCTTTCTATTTTTAGTAGAGACAGTGTCTCGCTCTTGCTCAGGCTGGTTTTGAACTCCTGACCTTGAGCGATCCCCCTGCCTCGGCCTCCCATGCCGCCTTCTTTTTGATAGCTGCATAATGTTCTGCAGCATAATTGTAGTTTATTTGGCCATTCTTCTATTCATCATTTAGGTGGCTCTGGTTTTGCTATTACAGTAATGCTGTGATGAGCATTTTTGCACATTTGAGTTTTCCTGTGAAATAGATTCAAGGGAGAAGTTTCTGCTAAATGGTCCTCAAAAGAGATTGTGTCAGTTTCCATTCCCACACATGGTGAATGAGATGCTAATTACTGAATATTCTCAGTGTCTTCAGTTTACCAACTGGCAGGTAGAAAATAATCTCTTAAATTGGTATCCTATAATCACTAGTGAGATTGAGTGTTTTTTCTTTTTCTTTTTTTGTATATATTTATGGAGTACAAGTGTAATTTTGTTACTTGGATAGATTGTGTAGTGGTGGCATCCAGGATTTGAGGTTATCCATCACCCGAATAACGTACATTGTACCCATTAAGTAATTTCTCATCACCCACCCCTCTTCCAGCCTCCTGAGTCTCCATTGTCTGTCATTCCACACAATGCTGATCATGTGTAATCTGCTCAGTGTTGTTGATCTTTTTTATGTGAACCTTCTCTCCATATCATTTCCTAATGGGCTGTTTGTCTGTCTTGTTGGATTATTTGTATTTTTATTATTGATTTGTAAGAACTCTTTATGTCAGGCATAGTAATTCTTTGCTGCTGTAGTTGTTGCAGTTACTTTCTGTCAGGCTGGCTGATGCTTCTCTCTTGGTTTAATGTGTATGGTGCATTTCATAATTTAGTAGTTATAAATCTTTATGATGCAAAACCTGTCAGTTTTTACCTTTATGGGTTGTGGGTTTGGGGTAGTGCTTAGACCATTCCAGTCATGATATCTTTTCTTTTGGCGCTTTTATGGTTTTGGCTTTTATATTTAAATCATTCATCTCTCTTTATTAGTTTGCGTATTGTAAAGTTGCACTGTTGATTGTCTCAAATCGTTAGCCAGTTGTCCCTTTACCAACTATTGAATGGTCTGTATTGATTCCCCATTCATTGCTCCAGGAAGGAAGAAGAAAAGGAAAGAATGCTAGCAAAAGCCATATGCCTTGAGTGTATTCTTTTTCTTGAAGAAAGCAGTACCCTTTCAGGAAGCTCTACCTGGTAAGACTCCTGTGTGCTTCTCACTGGCCAGGAGTAGGTCCCTGGAAGCTGAGAATTTCTAATAAGGCTAATTGACGCCTCAAACAAACTTGGGATTCTCTTAGTAAGGAAGAAGGAATGAATGGATATTGAAAAGGGAACTTGGAATGTCTGCTCCATCCTTTTTTTTTTTTTTT
>VBSM01002153.1:16166871-16180461 GCA_008086735.1 Cheirogaleus medius
CTCGGCCTCCCAGAGTGCTAGGATTACAGGCATGAGCCACCACGCCCGGCCTCTAGATATTCTTAAGATAGAGGGAGAAGAGAGAAGTAAGAAGGGAGAGAGAGGGAGATAATTTACATATAATAAAATGCTCAAATCTTCAATGTTCCTTTTGATGAGGGTTGACAATTATATATACCTGTATATACAATTATACACTACCACCCAAAATAAGAGACAAAAATCTTTCTTTTTTTTTCTTTGACCGGATCTAGCTTTTTTGCTCAGGCTAGAGTACAGTGGCGCAATCATAGCTCACTACAATCTTGAATACCTGGACTCTTCTGGCCTCAGCTTGCCAAGTAGCCGGTACTAAAGGTATGCGCCATGCCTGGTTAGTTTATTTTTCAAATTCTTTTAAAGATGAGGTCTCACTATGTTGCCAGGCTGGTCTCGAACTCCTGGCCTCAGCCTCCCAAGTTGCCAGGATTACAAGGGAGAGTCACCGTGCCTGGCGGTAGATATAAAATATTTTTGAAACTCCAAAAGTTTCTCTTATATCTCTTCCTTATGAGTCTTTACACCCCAGCTAGTAACCGTTTTCTGATTTTAGCTGCTATAGATTAGATTTGCCTGTTCTTGAATGTCATATAATATAGTATGCTTTCTTTTGTGTGTCTTTTACTGAACATGTTCTTTGAGATTCATCTATGTTGTGTGTGTTGTCAAAGATAAAGCTGGACACTAAAGTGGCAAGGACAGATTTTAATCAGTAGTAACTATTGCAATTCAGTCAAATTCAATCCAGTGTGAACTGAGCTCAGCTTCAGTTTGTATAGAGGGGACTGGGTGTTGTAAGAGGAGAATGAGAAAGTAGGGAGATGAGCAGGGCTCAGTAGAGTCAGAAGTGAAAAATTAAAAGTGGGAAGGGAGGGTGGGCCCATGTGAAACCAATCCCTCTGGGTTTGCCAACTTGGGCTCATCCAAATTAGGCTCCTACCCTCCCACAGAGGCTGGGAGAGGGGCCCTATCTTTGGGTGTTGGCTGGAACAAACAAATTCTTTCGGCAACCTTGACTTTTCTCAAGCAGGCACTTTTAGGGGGTCATCGTAGAGCTGAGGCCTTGAGCTGTTAGAAAGTATGTTAGTGTTTAAGTCTTTATTGGACAGGATTGAGGCCTAGTGGAGAAGAGGCTGAGAGGCGCTTGGCTAGAGTTTGATCAAGGAGAGAATCTCTGTCAGTGTAAAGAAAGAGTTTGCTCCTGTTTAATGTTGTATATACCACAATTTGTTCATCTCTTCCCCTTTGTTGAACATTTGATTTGTGTTCACTTTTTGGCCATTGTAAATAAACTGTAAGGAATATTCTTGTATAAGTCTATCATTTCTCTTGGATAAATGTCTAGGAGTAAAATTGCTTAGTCATCAGGTGGATGTGTATTTTTAACTGTCAGACTAATTTTCCAAAGTGGTTTATTAGTTTATACTTCCCACTACCAATGTGTCAAAACTTGATTTGCTCTATATCGTTGTTAATATTCAGTATTATCTGTGGATGTGAAATAGCATCTCATTATAGTTTTAAATTATATTTCCCTGGTCAATAATGATGGTAAGCACCTTTTCACGTACTTTTGGGCCATTTCTTCATTTTTTATGAACTAAGTCTTTTGCTGATTTTTTTTGATGGTTTTGTTGTTTTTGAGTTATGAGTGTTTATTATATATTCTGCATAGGGCTTTTAAATCAAATATATTGTAAATATACATGTATAGGAAGATGAAATTTTGAAATACCATTTATAATGGTATCAAAAAACAAACTAGGAATAAGTCTAATGAAAGACATGAAACACCTTTACACAGAATACTTAAAATATTTTTAAGATAAATTAAAGAAGACATAAATAGGAGGTGTCCTTTGTTCATACATTAGAAGACTTGATATTATTAAGATTTCTGTTCTTCCCAAATTGATCTCTACAGTCAATGCAATCCTACTCAAAATCCTATTTCTTTTATTGAAGAAATTAATGAGTTGATTCTTAAATGTGTATGAAAGTGCAAAGGATCTGGAACAGCCAGATCCTTCCTTCAAAAGAAGAGCACAGTTGGAGAACTTACACTGCTTATTTTTTTATACTACTTAATTTTAAGACTTACTATAAAGCTACAGTAATCAAAATATTGTGATGTTGACATAAAGATATATAAATAGATCAATGAAACAGTCCAGAAATAGACCTATGTACTATCAGTTGATTTTTGCACAGAGAGGGTAAGTCTTTTAAACTAAATTTTGGATGAACTGGATGTTCAGGTGTAGAAAAAAATGGACCTTTACCCCTATCTCATGCCATACACACCAATTAATTGATAATGAATCATAAACCTACACATAAAAGCTAGATTCATAACGCTTCCATAGGAAAACATAGGAGACTATCTTTGCAACCTTGGAGTGGGCAAATATTTCATAGGTAGAACACAAAAAGCACTAACTATAAATGAAAAATAGAAAATGAACAGGTAAACCATCAAATATTTACAGTACATGTTCTTAAATGTTTTATTTTTTTCCTGAAGTACTTTAGCATTATTAGGTCTAGGGCATCTTGTTCTTATATTCCATATGAACAGGTTTTTTGTTAAGTTAGATACGGGACATTGACCCAAGGGAACTTTCTGATTGAATTCCCCTACTCATTTCGCCCTCCTGTGACTGTGATCCCTTTTCGTATTACGCGACTGCTTACAACAGACACCGACTTTAGATCATATTAATCCTTGTAAAGTAAGCAGATGTTAGATGTAGCCAAAAGGCAACACCCATAGTCGGCTGTGGGAGGGAATTGTAGCCTGTGATTCTTCCTAGTTATTGAGATGCAGTTTTGTAGTTGATTCTACACTTAAGTTCTGGCAGGTCCACTTAGGAAACTGACAGACCTCATAGGAAGGGAAATAAATCCAAAGTCTGTTTAGGTACAGAGCCTCTTGCCCTTAAGACTTTGCTGCCTGCCTTCCATTTATAAACCAAGAATAAAACCAATAGGAAATAGAAACTAAAAGTGAAACTAAAAGATGTAAAAGAACAACAGTAAAATTAAAATTGGAGGCAGTACAAATTGTAAAGACCACAAACAGTATATAGTTAAAATTTGATATGTGAAATTTTATTGCTAAAATAGTTGATTTTTGCAATTCTGAAAACATCTAATGGTGCATTTCAGTTAATGACAGACTGCATATACCATGATGGTTCTGTAAGATTATCAGAGAGCTGAAAAATTCCTATCTACTGTCGTAATGTCCTAGTGCAAGGCATGACTCCTGTGCTGGTGGCAGTGCTGGTGTAAGCAAACCTGTGCTGTCAGTAGTATAAAAGCATAGCACATACAATTATGTACTGTACATAATATTTGATAATGACAATAAATGTGTTAACTGGTTTATGTACTTACTGTACTATACTTTTTATTGTTATTTTAGAGTGCACTCCTTCTACTTATAAAGAGTGAATTTTAAAACAGCCTCAGACAGGTTCTTCAGAACATATTCCAGAAGAAGGCATTGTTATCATAGGAGATGACAGCTCTAAGCATGTTATTGCCCCTGAAGGCCTTCCAGTGGGACAAGATGTGCGGGTGGAAGACAGTGATGTTGATGATCTTGACCCTGTGTAGGCCTAGGCTAATGCTTGTGTTTGTGTCTTAGTTTTTAACAAAAAAATTTAATAAGAACAAAAAATTTAAATGTATAAAAAGCTTATAGAATAAGGATGTAAAGAAAGAAAATATTTTTATACAGGCTGTATAATGTCTGTTTTAAGCTAAGTGTTATTACAAAACAGTCAAAAAGTTAAAAAAATTAAAAGTTTATAAAGTAAAAAAGTTACAGTAAGCTAAGATTAATTTATTGAACAAAGGAAAACATTTTTAATAAATTTAGTATAGCCTGAGTGCACAGTATTTTTACAGTTCACAGTAATTTACAGTAAGGTCCTAGGGCTTCACATTTTTACTCACTACTCATCCACTGACTCAGAGCAACTTCCAGTCCCGCAAGTTCCATTCATGGTCAGTGCCCTATACAGGTGTGCCACTTTTTGCCTTTTATACCATATTTTTATTGTACCTTTTTAAGTTAATATACATAAATACTTTGTTGCAGTTGCCTACAGTATTCAACACAGTATATGCTGTACAGGTTTGAGGCCTAGGAGCAATAGGCTGTGCCATCTAGGTTTGTATAAGTATACTCTATGATGTTCACACAATGGTGAAATTGCCTAACAACGCATTTTTCAGAATGTATCCCTATTGTTAAGTGTCGCATAATAGTATGTTCACAAACAGATACATATGCATACCATTTGAGCAATTAAAGCATTATGAGTGTAAAAACAAGTGTGTGTGGGAGGTCTAAATGCAGGTGGGTAAGTGGGTTTGAAAAGCAATAGCCTTAAGTTCCTACATTAATAGAATTTAAGTTCCACGGCTGAGATAACTATGCTGACCTCTGTCTATAAAGCACTGCCATCCTTGTAGGATTGTTATGTGGGTTATATGTGCTCGTATTCATCAGGTATTTGGAATAATGCCTGGCATATAGTCAATGCCTGTGTTACCTGGCGCCCGCCATGTGGCTTAAAGAAGTAGGTGAGGCGCCAGGCTTGATTTTTACAGGCTGGTAGAACAGGGAGGTCCCCCCCATTCCCTGAAGCCTCAGGTGAGAAAACACCCATTGGAGGTGGATTTCACACCTTTCAGGTGAAGGACCCATTGTTGCTGTTGACACTCATGCAGCTAGGACAGACAGTAATGTTTCTGGAATGAATAGGTGGTTGGACCAGATCATTGTTTCCCACAGGAGGAATGTGAGATGACGTTAGGTGGTACACAGGCAGGCGTTTTACATTTTAATAGAGAGGTATTTATAATTGTGTTGCGTTAAAAGAAAATATTAGGTAGCACATCAAACCTGAGTATTAAAAAAGTGAGTGACTTAAAGACATACTAAATGGAACAGCTGTGTGAATGTCATGGAAATTGAAAGCGGTAGTAGATTGAAAGGAGACTTGGAAAATCTTTGGGGTCTTTCCAAATCTGAGATTTTTGATTATTTGAATCTGGGCTTTCTTTTTTTTTTTTTTTGAGACAGAGTCTCACTCTGTTGACCAGGCTAGAATGAGTGCTGTGGCGTCAGCCTAGCTCACAGCAACCTCAAACTCCTGGGCTCAAGCAATCCTTCTGCCTCAATCTTCCAAGTAGCTGGGACTACAGGCATGCGCCACCATGCCTGGCTAATTTTTTTCTATATATTTTTAGTTGGCCAATTAATTTATTTCTATTTTTTTTAGTAGAGACGGGGTCTCACTCTTGATCAGGCTGGTTTTGAACTCCTAACCTTGAGCGATCCGCCCGCCTCGGCCTCCCAGAGTGCTAGGATTACAGGCGTGAGCCACTGCGCCCGGCCAAGAATCTGGGCTTTCATATGAAATCAGAATATACAAACAGAAGGGATGTTCTCTGGGTTTTGTGAGCAGAGGACTGTAGTAGAAATTGGCAGGCAGAACTCGATGCTCAGCGTCATAGATGGTGCAGCAATAACTGCTATTTACATTTAGGTGTCTGCTCTGGGCAGTCGTGTGTGTGTGTGTGTGTGTGTGTGTGTGTCTGTCTGTCTTCTAACAAAATGAGAACATCCTTTGCATGTAATTTTGTAGCCTGCTTTGTTCACCTGGTACTATAACTCCATATTCAGTGTTCTTGTAGAGAAATGTGTGTGCTAGTTTGATTTCCTTAGGATAGTCCTGGTGGTGGGATTGTTTGGTCATGTATGCCCGTTGTTTCAGACTTTTTATACCTGTTGTCACAGTGCTTTGCAGCATGCCTGTGCCCACTTATGGTTCTAGTGGTTTGAGTACCCTCTTCTTCATTCCTCTCTACAGCCAAGTTCAATTAAACGATAGTTTTGTTTCCAATTTGATGGAAATAATGCTCTATTTTTGCTTTCATTTTGCATCTTTTCAATTACTGATAAGACCGAACTTTTTGTGTCTTCATTGATTAGTTGTGTTTCTTCTTGTGTGAATTGCCTCCAGTTAGTCTTTTGCCCATTTTTTTCATCTGGGATTTTAGGGTTCTTATTAATTTATAAGAGTTCTTTACATTGTAAGGATGTCAGTACTTTGTAACATATTACAGATATTTTTCCTAGCTTGCCCATTATGTTTGCTTATGATATTCAAACTTGCTGGGATTTTTTTGTTGTGAAGGCAGTACTATATTTGATTTATTCTGCGACTCACGTGTTCTGTTTGTTTTTTTTTTATTTTTTTGGTGGAGACGTGGTCTGCCAATGTTGTCCAGACTGGTCTCAAACTCCTGCCCTCAAGTTATCCTCCTGCCTTAGCCTTCCAAAGCACTGGGATAACAAGCATTGTCTCATTTAACTTCCTTGAAATCCGATGTGATTCATTCTCTGTGTCCTGCAGCCACTGTCAGTCATGTTAGAGTTGTCTTTACTTGTGCATGAAGATGTGGTTGCTGTTCCTGGTGGCATGGATGGGCATCTGTGACTGCAGCCCATGGATGCTTTAGTTCACAAACCATTTAGGGACCATTCGAAGAAAGAGCAACAAATCCTGATTGCTGTTTGAAAACCATCTATTGATAACTTCTGATGAGATCCAGAAAGAATCAGTCTTAAAACTTACACAGTGGCCAGGTGTGGTGGCTCACACCTGTAATCCTAGCTCTTTGGGAGGCCAAGGTGGGAGGATCACTTGAGGCCAGAAGTTTGAGAGCAGTCTGGGCAATATAGCAAGACCCTGTCTCTACAAAAATAAAAAAAATTAGCTGAATGTGCTGGTGTGTGCCTGTAATCCCAGCTACTCAGGAGGCTGAGGCAGGAGGATCACTCGAACCCAGGAGTTTGAGGCTGCGGTGAGCTATGACGGTGCCACTGCACTCTTGCTTGGGCTGTACAGTGAGACCCTGTCTCAAAAAAAAAAAAAAAACAACTTGAAGTGAGGGTCAGCGGCTTGGAAGAAAATCTAAGGATGGTGGAGCTCTCTTAAGAATGCTGCATTGCCAAGGACCCTGATGGCACTAGAGTTGATGTGTAAAAACTCACAAACATCCTGAAATTGAAGACTTAATCAACTTATTCCATTCATCTTTTCCTTTTTATATGTGTGCTAGAGAGATATAACAATCTGCTTAAGCCTGAAAGAACTTTTTCAATAACCACAAAATTAAAATTCTAGGTGATAAAAAAAAGTTAATTTAATTGGCAGGGTTTTTTCTTCTTGGTGGTTTATTTTACTATTGATGCTGTCTTCAAGTTGATGAAATATATCATATGGTTAGTGGAGAAAATTTAGAAAATATAGATGAATAAAAACACCAGAAATTTGAGAGAATTATTAATATTTTGGTATCAATCCCCTGATAAATCTCTGTATAATAGAGACACACCCATATGTGTTTATTGATATGTATATTACATATGTTTTTGCCATCTAGTTTATATTTTAAATGTCTGGTTAGTATTTCATTGTATGGTGAACTGAAACTTGATGCTCATCTTCCTTCAGAACTCCCCTCAGTGGGGCCCAACAGTGCCCTCTTCCTTACTCTTCCCAACAGTGTGTTCTCAGTCTTTTTATCTTGGCCACTCTGATAGGCCAAACTGTAAGATCCTTTCTCCTTGGGGACATGGAAACCTCTTGCAGTCATCTGGCTTTGAGGAATGGAAAAAGACAAATGTTAGAAGCATTAGGAAATGGGAATTGATGGGAATTAGTGATTGGATATATTTGTGTCATGTCTGTGGCATCTCACCACCTCTTTGCCCTCCTGGATAGCACTGACCATGGATGGTGTGCTCTTGAAGCCAGTCCCAGGGTACCTGAGCTGCCTCCTCCCTACCCCCTCCTCTCCAGGTTCTCCTGGTTCTCACTGATCTCCAGTCCTTAGGCCTCCCTTGTGCTACTGGAGGGTTCAAGTCTGTGCCCACCCAGGGCATTTCTCTCTGTTGCTCTGCCTGCCTTTGGACAGCTGACTGTCTCCCATTCTCCAGGCCATCCCCTCTGCCTTCCGCTTTTCACCTTCATCCTCTATTAGTCATTCATTCCTCATAATCTTTTATCTTTGTCTCTCTCTTTTCTCTTCTTGTTCACCACTCTATCCCCAGTGCCTAGCACTTAGCAGACACTCAAATGTTGGTTGACTAAATCAGTCATATTGAATAGTGTTGAATAATCCAGAGCTGAGAGGAATAGAAACTGTTCTTTGTTGTCCAAGAGAACAGCAATGAGTCCAACAAGTTATGGCTTCCAAAAGGAGGCAACTTGATCAGCTTTCAACAAAGTTGCTCAGCAGTGGAGTGAGTGCCTTCCTTGAAGGAGTAGTCAAGCAAGCAGTGACTTGATATCATTGAAACGATTCTTACAGTAGATATTGGGGTTGGCTGGATGATTTCTAAGGCCCTTTCCAACCCTCAAAACTGTGGGATGAGTGTTCTCATTTGTGCGGTTACTAGTCTGTCTTGTTTCAACTGCAGCCCTGGCTTTTACCACTAGATGGCACTAGATGATTCTTTTGAAATCACTGTTTATAGAACTGCCATCCACAGTGAGAAAATAAATTTTTCATCGCACTTACACCCTCAAAACTCACTTGAAACAAAAGTTTCATGAAAGTTTTACCATAACTGTGTGTAATGCATGTTATTTTCTATTTCATTCTGTCCTACTTCATTTTTTCTTAAATGCAGGTTTGTAAACTAATTAATTTTATGATATTAAGGGGTCACAACTCACTGTTTGGAAACCACTATTTTAGGTAACTGAACCAGTTTACTGTTATGAAACTCTGCGGGTATGCTATTTTCCTTGGACAGACTGGGCTTGTGTTGTAAATCTTGTCCACTAGTGAATATTTTACATGTGTCTGTGTTGAGTTGCTACATAGAGTACATATGTGTTACATATGTGCTTTCTTATGGGTTTCTGTGGATGAGAGAGACAATGGGAGACATGTTTGTACATAATTCATCACCTATTATAGTCAAGGCAGAAGTAAGCCTTGTCTGTTGATGTAAGGAAAAGCTATATTATCTGCTTCTGGGAGTTCAGAATCTTGCTTGGAGATACAACACAGACACATACCTTAAATTTCAGCTCACTTATCAAGCAACATGGAAACAGGGTTATTATTCAGGGTATCAGTAAGGGTGTGTTAGGCTGCAAGTAACAGAAACCCAACTCAGGTTTGCTGAAAGGATGAAAACACTTCTTATTTTACAAAATATGTTGAGCTGTAGAGCAGTCTGTAGGCCCACAGCAGCTGAGCATGGCCTTAGGGATCCAGGTTCTTTTAATGACTAATCAGTTGTCTTATGGCTGGTTCTACTGATGGCCGCAAAAAGGCTTCCAGGCTTGAAACACTAAGCTTTAACTCCTTGGTGCAGACTGGGGTAGAGAGAATTTAGGCTACCATAGCACTTTCCAAGTTGGACTTGTCTTGTTCATTTTTTCTTGGTTTCCCCACTCTGACCTCCCTAAGGGTGAAATGACTGGCACCTAATATAGAGTCAGGAGAAATACTTAGATTTAGTGATGTTTGCCAGATATTTCTGAGTCTCCATTCCTTTGGCCTCAGAACTTGTTTAATAGCTATCTGACTAGCTCTTGCCAATGAGTTTCCTGGGAAAGGAGTTAACAATATGAGGAAAGAGAGATGAAACCATCCATTGTGGGAAATGTGAATATAAAGATGAATAGTTGGACAAGTCTTTACATTTGTAATGGGATGCCACATGTGCATTCGTTGGCCTTTTGAGGTGGATGATTTTTCTCTTGTTCCTGGGAACTTGGCTGTGGAACCTTGGCCTGAACGTGCTAATCTCTCCTCAGCTGTCTCCTTTTTCATCCCTTGCAGGTTTGCAGTAAGCATTGGCTACTGGCATGACCCTTCCATCCAACTCTGTGAGACTGACTAAATTGAGGAAGACTCCTGACATTAACTGAGGCAAGTGACCATCTCCCTCCCCAACTTCTCTTTGTCAGCCTAGAGGCCTGAGGTTGTAGAGATTCATTTCTTACAGGGAGTTCAAGCCTGCATCATTGCCAATAGTATAGGAAAGTGCTTATTTCCCAACATCCTTAGCAACACGGTGTATCATGAAACTTTTTGCTCTTTGTTAATCTGATAAATGAAAAATGGCATCTTACTGTGATTTTATTTTATATTCCTCTTATTTATAGGTGAGGTTAATTATCATTTTCATATGTTTAAAATCCATTTATGCATCTTTTACTGTGAACTGTCCATATCAGGAATTAGTTTTTTTCTAATTTTAAAAAATATAAATCTTTATTTTCCACACACCTGTTATACTGATTAAAATAGATATGGTGAAACTGCTTTATAAAACTGGTATGAGGAGGAAGGTCTCAGAGTACTCTATTAGACTTAGACTGTTTCAATAGAGGAAGAAAGGGCTCTGTTTTGCCTGCAGCTCATCTAGATGTGTGGACTAATTCTATGGATTTAATTGAGTTCTTCTGTGTGGGAGACTTTCTAAAGGCATTTGTCTATTTCAGGCTGAGCATACCTGAGTTTTCAACCCTCTTGCCTGTCTTTCTGAATCTTCCCTAGGGATGGAGGCTGTAAGTTTCCTGCCGAGCTTCACACCTTGAGGGTTGTATGTCTGGAGGACTTGAGTTTTCTACAACTTTCATGTCCTTCAGTGTAGGCTAGGGGGAAAGTGTTGTCAGATCTGGTAATTCTCAAATGAAGGAGGTCTCTGAGATGCTGACAGCAGTAGGCCTAGGCTCAGAAGATTTGGCTCTCAAGATTCTTCAACAGATTTATTTTCCTTTCCAACTCACAGTATAGATGGGGTTGGCCATTTATCCGTCTTGAAGCTTGTAGCAATAGGCATCTTGTTCAAGAACATCTCTAGAGTATGGCTACTAAGTGCAGTTTCAAATGCCTGCTCCTTGTAAGCTCCAAAGAGCAAAGAAGTCTCTGTTTGTATGTGTATGTACTGTCTGGAACACCTGAATGGAAGCAGCCTGAAGTAAATTCCTGGTTCTTCCATCCCAGGCAACAGTTTAGAGTGTGCAGGAATGCTAGAAATTCAGCTCCTCTCTGTCTTAGCAGTGTAGAGCCTGAGAGGGAAGAGATGGGGAATTACTTTTTGGTGATAGTAATACTATTAGCCTCTGCCAATAATTTTAATCAAAGAAGTCAAAGGATTTGAGACAGGAGCATGACATCTTCTCAGCCAGATGGAGAAATTGATGAAATGACCATAATTCTTGTGTGTGTAGGGAACCTTGGCTCTAAAGATGGATCCTGTACATGGATTCTATAAGAAATATAAAGAAATTCTAAAGTGGTGGTTCCTGAGAACAAGGATGCATTGTTTTGCTTTGCAATCTCTCCCCTGCTCTGGAGGCAGGTTTCCTAACAAACGCTGCAGAATCAGGAACACCCATCCCTTCTCCCACTCCTGCTGGCAGCATGTCAGCTAGCCTGCCTTCTTCCTCTCCCTGTATTTGAACTTCTAGATTGCAGCCCAATAAAAGAGTGCCTCCCGAACACTCTCCTATTCTGTGTGGTAAGGATTTTTCCCCCTAATATCCAATTCATCACAGATTATATCTCTGTAAAAATACAATAAAAATGATTTACTAGAAAAGTAAAATGAAAAAGACATGTAAAATACAACCCCAAATTATTCATTAGTAAGTAGATTGGACAGACATATAATTCCTCTCTCAGATTGCAGTAAAAGTTTCTAAGTGCTCTTCTTACATTTTGTTCTTAATATAATCGTGTCCTGTTAACAGTTCCCTACACACTTTGAGTAGGAGAGCTTTAGAATGCAGACAGTTTGTCTTCCTTTTTTTTTTTTTATTCCATCTCCTTTTCCCCAACCCTCCACCCCAAAGCTTAACAAGTCATTTTATTAGGCAACCATTTGCGTGTGCCCTCAACTCTTATTTTGCATAGAGATGATGACCCCTTCAGGGTGAAGAGAAAAGGAACAGGATAAGAAATGTGGCTTCCTTTGCTTTGACATTCATCTGTCCAATTGCCTTACCCAAAATATTATTTTCCATGAGATCTCCCAATTTTAAGTTTTACTGGAGTCCTGAGTAGCTTTTGCTATAGTCATGAAAGGGACATTTCCAAGAGAGACATTTGGGTCAGATATTTTGGTATAAAACACTTGCTTTTTATACAAAAAACTATAGAACATTTTTTAAGGTAGTTAATTCCTCCATTTAATAGGTTATACTTCAATTCAAATGGCTTTTAAACAAAAAGAATTTGAAAGCTGCTGTTTTTCCTAAAAAATCTACAGATCAACCTCTGACACTGAAGAAAGGCATGTTTTTTCTGTTTTGCTCTTCTGGTAATATGGGCTTCTGTCCACATTGGGTGATAGATTGTTTCTCTGTCCCTGTCTCAGGACATTATATTTTGCTCAAGTCTGTGGTGTCAGATTATAAAGGCATTTCTATGAAAGACAGAATGTCATTGTCAAATTCTCAACCTTGATGCTGGGATGGATACCGCTCTATGGAAATTAAAGGTAAGTCAATATTCCCCTGTTACCTCCCCAGTGGTTTAGATTTAAGTTTTTGAAGATGTTTGCTTGGCTGAAAATTTTAAAAATATATATTAAAGGTATGCAGTGGCAGCCTGTCTCCCAGCCCTACCCCTACCTGCCTAGACACCCCCATGACCACCATCAGTCCCATATTTTATCTCACCAGGGCCCTAGGATTGGATATTTTAGGTTGTTTCTAATTGTTGTTACAAATGGAATTATTATAAAATTTTTTGCATGTATTTCCCTCTGTATGTATGCAAATATAATATACCAGGATGAAAAATTCCACCAGTAGAATTCCTGGGGCAAAGAGCATTTGTGATTTTGATAATAACTTAAGATTTTGTTGGCACAGTGGCATCTTGGGTAAAATTTGGAGATTGACAAGGCTGGGTGGTATTAATATGAAAGTACTTTTGTAGTCATCATCTGATTTGATCCCTTAACTGCCCTGCTAGGGTATGGATGCAGATAAAATGACACCACTCACAGGCAAGGAAACTTGGGTCTCGGTAGCGGCAGAACTAGGACTAAAGTGCTAGTCTTTGGCTTGGTTTTTGCTGCATGTCTTTTCCCTACAAAGTCTTCACTGATTACATTTTCTTTTTTGTAGGTTCATACAGATTTTACTTGATTCTTTGAATCAGGTCGGTCATGGGGCATAATGAGTACGTATATTTCCCCAGATTTCTTGCAGATGTAAACCAAGTCCTGCATATCTACTTTGTCCCTAATAAGCTCACCTGATAAGAAGGTCTCTTTGGTCATCAGGTCTCCCAACCTTACTGAAGTGAGAAGTCAGTGGCCTCAACATGGTCTTTGGCATTTGTTTCCCTCTGCATTCTTCTTTCATGATATCACCTCTAGCACTTATGAAGTGCCTTTACATACAAGATGTTATGAATTAACATGAGAGCCCTGTGAGGGGGGTTTACACAGTTAGGGGAAGTGGTACTATGAGAGGTTATGTCTTTTTT
>VBSM01002153.1:16195163-16211156 GCA_008086735.1 Cheirogaleus medius
AAAAAAAAAAAAAAACTAGCCTAATAAGAAAAATATGCTTGCTCAAAAAGCTCAGAGCAATATTTTACCCCAATAACAGGAAAAAGAATTAGATGGCGAGCTAAGGGATAAGGAAAATTTGATAAATTTTTAAAAATTAAATGTTAAATCTTAAGATGTTCCTAAAAAATAGAATTTTTCAAAAAACAAATTGTAGATATTCTATGAAGAATGTAGAGAGAAACATTCAGACTTGTTCTCAAGCTGAAGGAGGTAAAAGAGCCACTTGAATTGTTTTGCAAGTTTAAAAATTGCTGAGCCTAACTCATCCACCCAGAGGCTGGCTGGACGCAAAACATTAAAAGCCGAAGAGGAATAAATAAAGTGATTAGACTTCTTTGCTTTTGCTTTTATTTTTCTGACTTTCTTTTAAAAGAGAATTTTTGTCAAATCAAGTAGAAAACGTAACTGTGATAAAAAGTGACGAACCACAACACCACACCATCTTTCAAGAAACAGAGAAAAAGCCAATATGTGTTCATTTCTCAAAACTACAGGATCATATTAAACATATTTTTTCAAACAGCATGCATTTCCCTTCCTTACCCCTAACCTCCCTCCCCCCTCTATTCTGTGCATCAACCTTGATTGGGTGGTTTACATCTGTCTGTTGAGGTCTGATGGTTCAGAGGGGCCCATCTGGAAGGGACAGTGTATTGGCCCTGGTTTGTGATACAGCTGCGTGTCAATATCCCTCTTCTTTCCACTACCTGTCTCTGCACTGTTATTGCAGAATCTCAGTCACAGAATTCAATCCAAGGCAGATTTATTGCATGGCTCTTTGCTTGAAAGGATATTGAGCAAGAGGTTAGTTTTATGTTTATTTTTATGCTGTAAACTTCATGTGATTCATTGAAAATGAAAACCAGGAAGTTACCTTGGAGGACACAGGTGAGAGTGTGTGTGTTTGAGCCCTTGGATATGTAAGAGGACTTCCCAGGCTGGCTCACCCTCCACACCGTTGACATTTAGGACAGGATGACTCTTCGGTGTGGGGGGCTGTCCTGTGCCTTGTGGGATGTTTAGCAGCATCTCTGGCTTCTACCCACCCGATGCTAGTAGCGACTGTCCCACTCCTCCTTCCCCCATTATAATAACCAAAAATGTCCCTAGATATTGCCTGATATCCTCTGGGGGGCAAATTTGTTGGGAACCTACGGGGACTTGGGCTACTGAGGGAAGGCTCGTCTGTCTCACATGCACGTGGCTATGATCATGTTTCTGTGAGACAGTGCTGAGGCCCTGCACAGACGCGAACATTTGGTGCTATGACATGGCGTTCAGGAGATGGTGATCTTAATGTTTGCTGAGAAATTACTGCTGGCTTGGCGATGGAGCCAGAACATTGCAAGATGCTTTCTTGATGTCTCCAGCAAATTCTTCTTGATCTCTTCTCTACAGAGCACTGCTCTAGGCCAAGTCTGAGTTAAGGGTATTGCCAAGGAAGCACGGGGCAAAATGACTTCCTTCCTCCCGGTCCCAACTGTAATTGTGTCTTTTTTTTAATGTAATTTTTTTTATTGTGTTAAAATATACCTTATAGATTATAAAATTTACCATTTTGACCATTATTAAGTGTACAGTTCCGTGGCATTAAGTACATTCACATTGTTGTGCAAACATCACCATCACCCATCTCTGCAGCTCTTCATCTTGCAAAACTGAAACGACTCCCCATTTCCCCCTCCCAAGGCTCCTGGGAACCACCACTCTACCTTCTGTCCCTGTGGATTTGACTCCTCCAGGGACCTTGTATAAGGGGAATCACACAGTATTTGTCCATTTCAGTCTGGCTTATTTCTCTCAGCATAATGTCCTCAAGGGCCATCCATGTTGTAGCATTTGTTAGAATTGCATTCCTTTTTATGATTAACAGCTCATTGTACGTATAAGGCCACATCTTGTTTATCAGTTATCAGTTCATGGACATTTGGGTTGTTGCCACCTCTTGGTTATTGTAAATAATGCTGCTGTGAACATTGATGCAATGATTGTTTGATCATATTAACAAGGCACATTTTCCTTAAAATCACAAAAGTCTCATGTTTCCCTGTCAGTGCTTGGCGTCCCTCACAGTCTGTCTCACTCTCTTCTTTTCCGTGACCCCCTGGGTATCTGGCAGGAATATCTGCTCAAGATCTACTCCCTCCTTCCTCAGGTGGTGGCATCTTGGTTTTCCTTGGGGAAACCACTGTTCCTGCACTCTCAGGTCACGTGATGTGGGCAGAGACCCCGCCCACCGTCGCTCAGCTCCCCCAACTTCATGCTCCCCACCCCTTCGAAGTTGGGCGTCAGCCCTGTGTCAGCCAGTCGGATGTTCCATCTCCCAGGCCACACTGGTTCAGAGATGGGCAGGCTATCCAAGTCAGGCCATTCTGGGGATTTTCCTGGAGACTGCTGGGAATGAGACGTGCCCTTTCTGTGGGGTCGCTGAGAGTGAGGATATAGACCTGAGGCTGCTGGCAGCCATGGTCACCGCTAGGCGAGAGGAGCCTGAAAAGAAGGGAGCGACTGGGAGGAACGCAGACCCAGGAGGGGGCAGAAGGAGGTGAATCCATACTGTGCCCTGGGTCCGGCTGTGCCTGCACCAGCCCCGGTCTCTTCAGGTCTTCTCCTTTCTTAAACCAGTTGAAGTTGGAATTTTGTTCCTTACCTGCACTCCCTTTGTTTCAAAAATACGATTTGCATTTCAGATTTCAGAATTCCTAGGAGACACTGGGGCAGACACACCGGAACAAGCTGACATTTCCTTGGTGTGTCTGGACCACAGGCCCCTGCTCAGGGTGGGGGCAGGGCAACACTTTAGTTGTCTGACGACACACCCATCTATCCAGAAGAGAGATGAGGAACAGGTCATCTCTTACACATTTACAGTCAAATCAGGGACATGTGTCAGGCACATCAATAACTGTCCCATAAACCACAACATGAGGGCAAAAGCCATGTTCAGATAAACTGCCCTGGAGTTTATAGCTAACACAGATGAACTGACCCTGGGTCAACACACAGGGTGGACCCCTACTTTGTCACAATGCCAGAAATTCTGGCAGTATATGAGCAGTCATTTGCATTCCTAGTCATCCTCTCTGGGAATGCAAATGACCCAGTAAGAATTAAGTATCCTAATTATCCACAAGGTCTCCCGGGGCCCCTGGTACCACAGGGCATAGGATGGCAAAGGTAGCATGACCCAGTGGACCCCAGCCAGCAGCCCAAGGTTCTAGGGCCGTGGTGACCTCTGGCTGGAGGTACAAGGTCTCACGCCTGGGTGGGCCAGGCCTTTCCTGGCTGGAATAAGAATGGAAGCCAGGTGACAGTGGCCTGTAATGGGAGCAGGACTCCAGGCAGTGATAGGAGTCTTGGGGTGGGGGGTGCTGGGAACAAGGCAGAGGGTCAAGGTTCCGCTAAGTGTGCTGTGCAGTCAGGAGCTGGCTTGGTAAATACAAAACAGAAGCTGAAACCTGGCTGGAGGTGTCAGTATGAGCTGGGTAGGGGTTAAATTAAGACCACAGGCCCAGCAGCACCTGGATGTCCATGGTCAGCCTCAGGTACAGTGCATTCTGGCTTCATTTTATTCAGTCCTCCCAACAACGGTGTGAGGCAGCTAGTATAATTATTATACCCATTTTATAGATAAGGGAACTGAGGCTCAGAGAGGTAAAGGGCCGTGGACCAGAACCACACACATGTGAACAGTGGAGCTCGAATTCAACTGACTCTGCTGCCAAAGACAGTGCCTTACTTCTTTTCATTCTTCTAACTTGGTGAAATGTCATCTTACAATCATATTTTGACTCTTTAAGTTTGGCACCTCACTCTGCAAACTATCTCATTTCCATAATCACAGTTACACATGTATGCAGATAGAGCAAAAATGTACAGCTTCAGTATACCTGTATTTCTTAATTCTAAATAGTTTTGTCCCTCTGTTCAGGTTAAATACAAACAATATTATCAACCTGAATAGTGAGAATTTTATCTTTGGGATACAAATTGCTATCCAGTAAAACAGCTTCCCAGTGAAAGATAAGGCATACCTTGTTTTCCAAGGAATTCTTTAGTTGAGACCGGGAGTGAATAATTTGCAAGACTCAGAATACATCAAGAATCCTTAATGACTGGTAGGTTTTTGTAATGAGTCCTTTAGACTCAAATACACGCATGGAAATTTATATTGAAGTTTACAGTCATGAGTTAAAGATATCTAAATAGTTGTTGGGGATCATAAAACAACACCCCCCAAAAAAGGCCTCAGAAGCAGCCCCCAAAACAAAAGTTTTTCGTTGACTTTCTCTTGCTGTCTTGTCTCTAAACCTTCATTCTGCCCGCAGGCTAGCCATGGAAACTAGAATCCCTCTTCCCTAAGGCAGGTCATAGAAATCAGAACCCCTTTTGCTCAAAGCCAGCCATAAAACCTAAAAATATTATTGGAACTTTCTCCCGCCTTCCCGTGAAAAACTAGCCATAAAGGATTTATCTGATCTACATTGGATGATTGCAGGTCATAAGACCCTCATTCCAGAGAGGGTCTTGCCTAACACCCAGAAGGAAGGAAAGCTGCTCAGAGAGGCCAAGAAGGACCTAACCAGACAGGCCTTGCTGGGCTTCCCCACTCAGCTTGTTAGCACTAGATCATACCCTTCAAGTCCAATCCCATTTCTACATGGCTGTCCCTACTTTGTTGAACCTAAGCATAAAAATGGACAGTTTCCCCTGTGTCTTTGGGACTTCGTTCTGAAGACTCTCATATCCTATAAAACTATGATGAAATAAGTCTGTCTGCCTTTTCTCCTATGAATCTGCCCCTTGTCAGTAATTTTCAGCAAACCTGCAGAAAGCATAGGGGAAGATTTCCCTTGACCCCTAAGCAGTGTTAGGAAAACTGGGAAGCCTCATGATAAAGACAAATGAAATTGGATCTTTGTCTCATTCTTAACCTCAGAATAAATTTGCAATGAGCCAAAGGTTACATACAATGTAAAAGACACATCATAAAAGTGCTAAAATAAAACATGGGTGGATATTTTTATAATGATGATGGGGCAAAACTTGACATGATACTAGACACTTCTTATAAAGTAAAAGGTTCTATTGATCTCAACTAGATAAAGAACAGAACCTCTAAACCAGAAAAGGAAAATGATTACCAGAAATAAGATTAAAGGACAAATGAAAAACTGGGGGAAAATATTGCATATAAATGACACAGTGTTACTATCCCTACTATGCAAAATGTTCTTATAAATCAATGTAAACAAATGACCAAGAAAAATAGGCAAAAGACACAAACAAGGAATTCATAAATAATAAATTCACAATAATGTGTGAAAAGATAGTAATAGACTCAACAAAGACATAAGTATATGAACATCAAAGATAGGTCTTTTCTTTTTCATTTATTGGGCTGCAAATTACAAACATTTCTAATGTCCAGTGTTGATAAGGATATAGTAAAACAGGCTCTCTTATGCATACTTGATAGGGATATAAATATATATATTTGATGATGTGAATTAAAGAGTAAACTATCAAATGCTTTGACCTCAATAACACTATTTCTAGGAATCTACCCTTGGGGATAAACTGGTAAGTTTAAAAAGATTTACTGACAAAGATGTTCATTCCCACACTATTTATAGTAGCAAATTAATATGGAAGCTACATAAATGTATATTAATAGAAGACTACCTGACCCATATTAGATATAATCATATGGCCACAGCTTAGATGCAAAGTGGACCAGGAAATGTAGTCTCAGGCTGGGCAGCAGCTCTCCCGCCCACCCACGCAACACTGTGGAAGAAGAGAGTGAATCTTTGAGGCACCACTTACTAAATCTGCCAACACTAAATTTCCAAAGGAAAAGCAAATGTGTGAGAATATCCAGGAACGTATGAGAAAGAAAAGAATTAGAGAAAACGCTCTACCAGATACCAACTGATGATAATTAAGATAGATTAAATAGTTTAGAACTGGGGAAGAAATATATAGTCAAGCCACTGGAACTGAATAAAGAGCCTAGGAATGTCCTCAAATATTTTTAGGAACTTACTTCATGATAAAGGTTGACTTTCAAATCAATGAGAATAGTGGGGAAATAGGCAAACCTTTTGGAAAATAAAAGAAAGTTAGAGCCTCACCTCTTTTAAGAAAATAATTTCCTGATAGAGAAAAAATTTTAATGTAGAAAATATAAAAGAATTCTTGATTAATTAATTTTTATTATTTGAAATGGGAAGACTTTTCTGAGCCAGACAAAAACATATAAAATACACAGAAAAAGACGGACAATCTTCATAAATGTGTAAAAGCAATCCAATGGAGGAATGATAGACTTTTTAACAAATTATGTTGGTGTAATTGGCCATCCATGGATAAATGAATGAACTTCAACCCATGTCTCACAACTCATATAAAACAAAACTCAAAATGGATCATAGGCTTAAATATAAATCCTAAAACTATAAAACTTTTAGGAAAAAATAGGAGAAAATCTTCAGGATCTAGGTCTAAGCAAAGCAAAATATTTGACACCAAAAGTATGATTCGTAGAAATAAAATTTGATAAATTGAACTTCATCAAAATAAAAACTTTTGCTCTTTGAAAGACTCTGTTAAGAGTATGAAAAGACAACTACAGCCTGGGAGAAAATACTTACAAACCACATATCTGACAAAGGACCAGTATGTAGACTATAGAGAAAACTCTCAGAACTCAATAGTATTAATTTAAAAAAATTAGAAAATGAGCAAGAGAATATAAAGAAACATGTAACCACCAAAGAGGATACACAGGTGGTAAAATATGCCCATGAAAAGATGTTGAACATCATTCGACATTAGGGAAATGAAAATTAAAACCACAATCAGATATGCCTACACACTTATCAGAATGGCTAACATTTAAAAAGAAAAAAAAAGTGATAACAACAAACTGGCAAGAATGTGGAGAAACTGGATCACTCATATTATGTCCCTGCTGGGAATGTTCAGCCACTCTGGAAAACAGTTTGATAGTTTTTAAAAAACCTATACATGACAAAATAAATAAAGTGGTGCTGGATTATAAACCAATATGAAAAAGTATATAATATAAACTAAATGTCCACGAATCCATACTGATAGAAAAAAATTGTTCAATAAATAAATAAATGAGGGAAAAGAAACAAATTTCCCAGGCAGAAGAATTCCCAGTAATTTTTGTGGAATGTCCACCCCCAAGGAGGTGGAATGTAACTTCCCACTGTTTAGGTGTGCACTGTGCATGGTGACTTCCTTCCAAAGAGTACGGTATGGAAAAGGTGGTAAAAAAGAGTAATTTACAGTGGAGAAACCTGACAAATACCATCTCTGGCCAGGTCATCAAGGTCCCCATCAATAGTGATAACGTTACATTGACAGCATGTACCTTTGATACGAGGTGATAAATATAATGGATGCATGCAACAAACTGAAGGTATCTTCAGAGAATTATTCTGAGTGAGAAAAAGCCAATCCTGAAAGTTTACATAGTGGGTGATTCCATTTGTATAATTTTCTCGGAATGACAAAAATTATAGAAATTGAGAAAAATTAGTGATTATCAAGTATTAAGGAGGTGGTGGGATGGGAAAGGAATGGGCGTGTCTGTAAAAGGGCACCAGGAGTGTGTAAAGGAAAATGAAAATCTCAGGATCACCCCCAACTCCGTATGCAAAAGAGAAGGTCACTTCTGGAGGCAGAGCATGCAACACCCCCTTCCAAATGAAGGAGTGATACTAACATTGTGCATTAGCCAGATTCCCATGGAAAGGTAAAAGGCCTCAGGTGTCTACAAGAACTGCCCCCACAGATGTTCTTCAGGAACTTCCTTGCTGGGCTCCCATAAACAAGGACATGCCAATCGTAACTTTAGGCCTACAGGATAAGTCTAGAATTCCACACTAATAATATATTTTTTTTTAATCTTGATTTGGAATCTGAGAATGACAGGCATAGATAGTATAGATGATAGTGAAGGAGTTGGAGGAAGCATGATCAATATAATGAACTGAAAATAAAAAGCCTAAAATGAACAAGTCATGTTTGGAACCTCAGCATGGACCATGCAGCCTGGAATGGTGACCACGTGGTAGAGAAGACAAGAAACAGGGTGAGAAGATCACTGACGGGATTAGACTACTGAGCTAAGAGTTTACAGATGTACTTAAACTTGAGAGGGTCATTGAACTGACAGTATGTTCCATGCTTCAGAAAAATTATTTAGGCAGCTAAGTCAAATAAATTACAGGAAAGGCTTCTTTCATGAAGTAAATTCACACTAATAATTGTGATTACAAGTTTATCTTCCCAGGTTCAGGACAGAGAAAAGGGCAAGAGATCAATCATGCTTCCATCTACCCAGGGACATCTACATAATTGATTCTTCAATCACTCCCTTTTTCTCTCGAATATTCACCTTATCATTTTTGGGGTGAGGGGTCAAACCACTTTAATGAGGGGAATTGGGGGCAGGGTAAAAAGAAGGGGGTGAGATGGTTAGATCCCAAGTCTTCCCCTATGCTTTGCTATCATGGAAAAAAGGACCTTATCTTATGTTAAAATAAATAAATAAATACATTTCCTGGGCTTCCCAGGAATGTAACCATTTCCCTTGCTACCCACACCTCCTCCTTCTTTTTCTTTCTGTAGCCCCTCTCCTCTTTAAACACTGAGTTCCCAGATCCCACTTTGGAAAAGATAGTCACAGATAAATCTGTGCCTTGTGTTTCTCCCAGCTGCGTCCTCAAATTTTGGCTTAATAAACCTCAGCTGATTGAGATATTTGCCTCCGTCACTTATTTGGGGTTGCTGTAATGGCAATCACATGAAGGGACACCTTGGAGTGGAGCCCCTTTGACTTGTGGGAACTCTCCCATCTGTGCTAAGGCACCTACTGACTAGAGTTTTACTCTGAGGGTGAGGTTCACCAAGGGTCAGTGGCTGCTCTCTCCCGAGATTCCTCAATCTTCTGAAACTTTTGGTTTTAGATCCAAGGTTTATTTTGCCAGGGAACTCCTCTAGAGCGGTTTTCCTTGCTTCTAATAAGGAAGGCAAGTTTCCTGCTTCTGTGACAATGGACAACAGTGTTCAGCTTGGGCCCCATCTCCGGGTAAGGAGCTGGCTTGGGGTTTCTTCTCAGAATTTGACAGCTGAAGGTTAAGGTTTATTTGTCAGCTGGCCAAAACGTCGCCTAGGCTTAGAGATCTCAACAATGTATAAATTGTGCCATCACTTTTTCTGGTTTTGGTTTTGGTCTGTCTTGTGTTAGATTTGACCGACTCTTGGTCAAAACTGACAGAAACTCCAAATTATGAGAAACGAGGCCTCTAAAAATTAACTAAAACCCCTGCAGCTGCAGTAAGTCAAGTTCTACCTCTAGAGACGCTGGCTGGTTAAAAGAAATCAAAGTATTTTATCCTCCAATATATTTCTTTGGCATATTTTAAAGTGGCCCTTCCAAAAAAAATAAAGAGTCTGGCGCCTTTAAAGGTCTAAATAGAGACAATCTCTGAAAGCTGCTACCTGTGCTACCTGGGAGGTTTCATTTACATACAAGACCACTTTCTATCTCTCTCTCTGTTATGAGAATTAAATACATCATTAAAAAATTCTATTTGTCAATAACCAGATGACATTATTATGAATCCTTTTAATAAGTCTCCTAAATTTTAAAAAATTATCTATTTTAGAGATTTCTTATTCTAAACAATTGCCTTATATATTTTTATAGAAAGATCAAATTATAACAGACACATGGCTAGCCTTAAAATTTTTTCTTGACAAAATGAAAGAGCAAAAATCTGACCTAACAGATAAAATCCTTGATATGCTGCCCCTACGGTAATAACTGGCAATAAAAGCTACTCTTCCTTGTCACCAAGTGGTTAAAATTCTGTGCTTTCACCCCAGCAGCTTGGGTTGGATTCCCAGTCAGGGAATGAGTCTGTTTTGGTTTGATATTTATATGACTTTTGACTTTTTGAGGTGCTGACTTATTATTGATCCTTTTCTCTTCCTTAAACAGCTTTTGATTTCCTGTCTTCTTCCATCTGTGGGGACACACAGAGCATTCTGGGCTTTTATATGTAGATGGTCAGCTGAGAAGCTGAGACAATAGAGAATACGGAGCGACAAAAATGGGAGTTACGCTCTCTGCTCCCATTGTTGCTAGTGAAACTTGCCTTTCTTAGAACTGTTTTTGTGGCACTTCTAGATCTTATGAAAACTGCTTTCTACTTCCTTAGAGATACTTCTTGAGTCCTTGGTCAAGTCACAACGTTGGTTAAACTTAATTTAAAAGTCACGTTTCGTTTTTGGTTTTTTTTTTTAAAGTTCAAAAGTCAGAAATATCAGCTGTTTGACCCACTTAAAACCTGCTCCATGAGATTCTAGGCTCTGACCAAATGGCCATGGTAAGGCTGGGGACCTGTGGAATTCTCCCTGGCCCAGCTATGCCTCCACGCTAGGCTGGAAACAAAAACCACGTTCCTATGTTTTTATACCCTATTTTTAGGGTATAAAATAGGACTGGCTTTGTCCCCAATCCTGAAGTCTATACTTGATATATAAATTCAGGACCCAGACGGGCCCCGCCCTTCATACCCATCTTGGGTACCATGTGCCTATTTGGGATCCAAGATGACTGAGGATGACATTAGCAAGGGTACTTGTATCATAGTTTCAAAATTCTTTTCAGCAATTAAAATCCTGAAGTCATGTTATATGAAATTAAGTAATAGATAATAATAAAATATCTGAGTCATGTTTAGGTAAATTAAAATACTGAAATAATTATTAAATGTAAGTTTAAATTCATATACTTTAGAAGTTTAAGTTTGTATATTTTGGCATCTTATTTTTTTATGATAGACAAAGCTAAATATATTTAGATCTGCTAAATAAAAGAATGGAGACTGATAACCATTCAAAGAGACCATATCGTCTGTTTCTAGAATGTAAAAAAAAATAAAACAAAGATACCATAATTTCCTAGGTTTTTCACTGAAAAAAGGGTTATTAAGAGTTAACATTGTAATAATATATATAATTAAAACTATTAGATATAAAAGAAATAATTTTATATACGAAGTATATAAAACAGTACATTTTTGGTAAAAATAGGGTACAAAAACATAGGAATGTGGCTTTTGTTAAAGGGAAAATAATTTTGCCTAGTTTAAAGGTTTTAAGAATTGTTTAAAATTTTTTAAAAAATTAAAAGAATGATAGATGAACTAAATAAATATAAAAAGTTGTGAAAGAAATAAAATGGTAAAAAATTATAAAATGTTGTGAGAAGTTTATAAAAATCTTACCCCTGTGGGCAAACTGATTAAGATTGGATAGATTTGTCTATAAGGTTTTATTAAAATTAGCTTTTAGCATTAATAATACACTAATACAAAGATAAATTTGGTTGAAACAAGATTTTCATATAATATCAATATAGTAAAAATTTTTTTGTTTGCCTTTTGAATACAAACTGCAAAAATGAGAGGAAAATAGGTACAGTTTGCCTCCGTTTTAGCTTGTTTTTCAGTTTGTCTTTATTAAGTTTTATGATTGCTTGGGAAACTGACCTCTCTATCAAAGAGAAAAGTTTTGGCTTTTTAAAATCTTTGAATTATCACCTTGGCTAAATGACTTATTTTACACTGACCTGTGATCCTGTTTTGTGATAATAAGTGTTTTAAACCAGCAGTCCTCAACCTTTTTTGCACCAGGGACCGGTTTCAGGAAAGACAATTTTTCCGCAGACAGGGGATGGGGTGGGGTGGTTTCAGGATGATTCAAGCACATTACATTTATTGGGCAGTCAAACGTCTCTGCTAATGATCATCTGTATTTCCAACCGCTCCCCAGCGCTAGCATCACTGCCTCTGCTCCACTTCAGATCATCAGTCATTAGATTCTCATAAGGAGCGCGCAGCTTAGATCCCTCCCATGTGCAGTTTACAGTAGGGTTCCCGCTCCTATGAGGATCTAATGCCACTGCTGATCTGACAGGAGGCGGAGCTTATGCGGTGATGCGAGTGATGGGGAGCAGCTGTAAGTACAGATGAAGCTTCGCTAGCTCACCTGCCGCTCACCTCCTGCTGTGCAGCCCGGTTGCTTAACAGGCCAGGACGAGTACCAGTCTGAGGCTGGGGGGTTGGGGACCACTGTTTCAAGCCTTTGATATTTGAGAAACATTCCAAAATCAAAATTCTACATTTAGTCTTTTTGACCTCAAACTAATATTTTGAATACTAGAGCCACCAAAAGTCCAAGAGAGACATATTAGGCCTATTTGGTATGTTTAAAACCATACAGGAAGCACTGTCAAACACGAACTGTGTTTAACCTTCTTTGAGTTATGTTTATATAACCATGTTATTAATATGTTTTCCAAAATTGTAGGAGATTCCTAAAATTCTGATGGCCGGGTGTATTTTATCAGTAATAATTATGGTTATTGTGTTAAATTGTAGGCCACAAAAATAAACAAATTTCTTTGTCAATTGTCTCTTTAACCATAGTTATTCTAAGACTTTTTGTCGTCAACAATTATTGTTTTTCTTTAATTCTTCTCAAAGAAAGCGGTTCTTAACTGGCTACAGTCCAAAATTTGCTTCTTCAAGGAAAGTCATGAAAAGAACTCTGACAAGTACTCTTGAATACAGGTTTCTAACGTCTTTGGAGATCATCCCATTTACACTAGGAAAACTTCCAAGACTCCAGTTCAAAAGCTGAAGTGTTGGCCGGACGTGGTGGTTCACGCCTGTAATCCTAGCACTCTGGGAGGCCAAGGCAGGCGGATCGCTCAAGGTCAGGAGTTCGAGACCAGCCTGAGCAAGAGCAAGACCATGTCTCTACTAAAAATAGAAAGAAATTAATTGCCCAACTAAAAATATGTAGAAAAAATTAGCCGGGCATGGTGGTGCATGCCTGCAGTCCCAGCTACTTGGGAGGCTGAGGCAGGAGGATTGCTTGAGCCCAGGAGTTTGAGGTTGCTGTGAGCTAGGCTGATGCCATAGCACTCTAGCCCGGGCAACAGAGTGAGACTCTGTCTCAAAAAAAAAAAAAAAAACCAAAAAACCAAACAAAACAAAAAAACCAAAAGCTGAAGTGTTCATGAGGATTGCTAAACCAACCTTGGTCACCACAAAAATTAATTGCATGGAATTAAACTAATAGTGGACTAAAATATTTTTATGACATTTTTGAAGTATACATTTTATTAATTTATTGAAATTACCTCTTTCACAAAGGAGTTTCACAAGTGAGATCAATGTCAACCAACCTGAGATAAAGCGTTGGTTTTTAACCAATCTAATAAATTGTTTTTTCCCAATAGCAGTTGAAATTGTTTGCCAAAAATTGACAGAGTCAACAATCTAATGTCTTATCAGTTATGCTTGGCTATTTCACTATAGAGGTAGGCTAGAATCTGTGTCATACAGTATGGAATGAGAGGCAGTTACCTGGTGAATTTTGTCAGGTTGAATGACTATGTGTATGTGTGTGTGTGTGTATAATATTCTGTTATATTTTTGAAAAATTCCTATTCTTATTTTTTAAATGAAGTATTATTAACATATTGATTTGTGCTTTCATTTTGTATAAAACCACATAGTTTTCTTTTCTTTTTTTTTTGAGACAGTCTCACTCTGTTGCCTGGGCTAGAGTGCCTGTGGCGTCAGCCTAGCTCACAGCAACCTCAAACTCCTGGGCTCAAGCAATCCTCCTGCCTCTGCCTCCCGAGTAGCTGGGACTACAGGCATGTGCCACCATGCCTGGCTAATTTTTTCTATTTTCGGTAGAGACAGGGTCTCGCTCTTGCTCAGGCTGGTCTCGAACTCCAGAGCTCAAACAATCCACCCACTTTGGCCTCCAGAGTGCTGACTTTTTCTTCCTTATAGAATGTGACTTAAAGCCAAACTCAGCAGCCCAGCACCATTCAATTGGCAAGAGTTTTTGAAAAGAAAAGAGTATTAGTGGCTACAACTCTATTCTAGGAGGGCTTGGTTGCATCTGTAACCCAGAGGGTTTAAATGTGAGAAGGATTTATTTTTCTCCAGTTCTTGCTTGCAACTGGAGATCTGTGGACTCTCTCCTTTCTGCCACTAAGAACTTCTAGGAAAGTTAGATTCCTAACTTTCAGATTCCATAGCTGTTCATTTTGGTTATTAAAATTCCATCTATTTAAAGACTTTAATTTCATTCTCAACTGAAATTCCATTTCCTTTCCTCTTAGGTCAGAACTGACCTAGGCCCTTGATTATTACAGAGCCTGGCTCTGAGACATCTTCTCTCCTCTCCTTAGCTCTTTCAAAGCTGAACTCTCCAGCATCAGGCAGGACAAGTGTGAAGGACAGGGACAAGGATCTCTTCCTCTCTTGGCCGGTTGTCATTTCTCTCTGGTTAACACAGTGGTTCTGAAGATGCCCTTTGTGTGACAGTCCCCAAATTCTGCCCACCTTGCAGGGTGAATGTATGAGTTCTTTGGAGGCAAGGCCTGCCTACTGCAGGAATCCCCAATGTAGGAGATGCAAGATGTTAGACAAAAGGGCAAGTATAGTATGATTTCACATACATGAATATCTTGAATGTATTGCGGGTTCAGTTTAACAATGAAGTGAGTCACATGAAATGAATTTTTTTGGTTTCCTAGTGCATATAATAGTTATTTTTACATTTTATTATAGTCTATTAAGTGTGCAATAGCATTATGTCTATAAAAGCAATGTACATACCTTAATTTAAAAGTACTTTATTGCTAAAAAATACTAACGATCATCTGAGCCTTCAAAAATCTTTCTGCTAGTGGAAAGTTCACTGATTGGGGTGGTAGTGGCTGAAGGTTGGAGTGACTGTGGCAGTTTCTTTCTTTTTTTTTTTTTTTTGCTGTGGCAGTTTCTTAAAATGAGACAATGAAGTTTGCCACATAGATTAACTCTTCTTTTCACAAAAGATTTCTCTGTAGCATGTGATACTGTTTCATAGTATTTTACCCACAGAACTTTCAAAATTGAAGTCAGTCCTCTCAAACCCTGCCACTGTTTTATCAACTAATTTTAATCAATATTCTAAATCCTTTGTTGTTGTTTCAATAATGTTCACAGCATCTTCACCAGGAGTAGATTCCATCTCAGGAAACTACTTTCTTTGTTCATCCGTAAGAAGCAACTCCTTATCTGTTCAAGTTTTATCACGAGATTGTAGCAATGTAGTCCCATCTTCAGGCTCCACCTCTAATTCTAGTTCTCTTGCTATTTCCACCACGTCCACAGTTCCTTCCTGCACTGAAGTCTTGAACCCCTCAAAGTCATCCGTGAAAGTTAGAATCAACTTCTCCCAAACTCATGGTAATGTTGCTGTTTTGACTTCCCATGAATCACAAATGTTCTCAATGACATATACAATGATGAATCTTTTCTAGAAGGTTTTTTATTTATTTTGCCCAGATCTCTCAGAGAAATGACTACCTATGGCAGTTACAGCCTTAGAAAATGTATTCTCAGTAATAACCCTTGAAAGTCAAAATTACTCTTTGATCCATGGGCTGTAGAATGGATGTTGTGATGGCAATCATGAAAACAACATTAATCTCCTTGTACATCTCCATCCGAGCTCTGGGGTGACCAGGTGCATTGTCAAGGAGCCGTAATATTTTGAAAGGAATGCTTTTTCCTGAACAGTGGGTCTCAACAGTGGGCTTAAAATATTCATTAAACCAGATGTACTGTCACCTAGGCTTTGTTGTTGCATTTCTAGAGCAGAGGCAGGGTAGATTTAACATAATTCTTAAGGGCCCTAGGATTTTCAGAATGGTAAATGAGCATTGGCTTCAACTTTAAATCACCAACTCCATTAGACCCTAACAAGAGAGCCAGACTTCGAGGATGTGGAGAGACAGGAACTCTCCTACACTGCTGGTGGGACTGCAAATTA
>VBSM01002153.1:16237839-16254924 GCA_008086735.1 Cheirogaleus medius
TTTTTTTTTTGGGAGTTTAGGGTTGTTGTTGATTTGAGTTTCTTTATATTGTAAGGATATGAGTACTTTGTGACATATTACAGATATTTATCCTGGAGTAATACTTGCCTTTTATGTTTGTTTATGATTTTCAAACCTCCTGGGGTTTTTTGTTGTGAAGGCAGTACTATACTTGATTCTGTGACACATTCTTTTCCATTTCACTTCTTTGAAATCAGATGTGATTTGTTCTTTATGTGTCCTGCAGTCTTTGTTGGTTGCGTTAGAGTTGTCATTCCTGGGCTGACGGACTTGGTTGTATTTTGGGTGGCAAGTCTGGGCAGCTATGACCACTGAACTGGATGCTTCAGTTCAGATACCATTTAGGGACCATTTGAAGAAGAAGCACAAATCCTGCTTGCTGTTTGACAACTATCCATTGATGACTTCTGATGATACCAAGAAAAAACCAGTAGCAAAACTTACAGCATGAGGGTCAATGACTTGGAAGAAAATTTCAGGATGGTGAAGCTCTCTTGAGAAATGCCATGTCACCAACACCCTTGATTGTAGAACAGTTGATATTGTGTGGAAACTCACATCCTGAAAGTGAAGACTTAACCAGCCTATTCCAGTAACCTTTTCCTTTTTTAAAAAATATATATATATTTTAAGAGACAAGGTTTCACTCTGTTGCCTAGGCTGGAGTGCAATGGTGCAATCCTAGCTCACTCTGGCCTCAAACTACCAGGCTCAAGCCATCCCCTAGCTCCATCTCCCAATTAGCTAGGACTACAGGTGTGCACCACCGCACCTGGCTAATTTTCTTTACTTTTGTGTAGAGAATGGGGTCTTGCTATGTCTTTTCTTCTTTATGTCTGTGCAAGAGACAGATATGATCTGTTTAAGTCCAAAAGAACTTTTTTAATAGAGACAAAATTGTAGGGGATAAGAGTAAGTCAATTTAATTTGCAGAGTTTTTTTCTTATTTGGTGGTTCATCTTGTAATTGATGCCATCTTAGAGTTGATGAAATAATGTCATATGGTTAGTGTAGAAAATTTAGAAAATATAGATGAATAAAAAACACCCGAAATCTGAGATAATTACTGTTAATATTTTGGTATCCTCAATAAATCTCTGTATAATACAGACACACAGGTGTTTATGGATACATATGCTACATATGTTTTTGCCATCTAGTTTATATTTTAAATGACTGGTTATATTTCATCGTGTGGATACACTGTTCTTTGTTGGGTTAATCTCTAACTGAGGGTAAATCCTGAAACTAGATGCCCATCTCCCTTCAGAACTCCCCTCAATAGTGCTGGTGCCCTGTTCTTACTCTCCCAACAGTGTGTCCTCAGTCTTTTTATCTTGGCCATTCCAATAGACCAGACAGTGAGATCCTTTCTCCTCAGGGCACGGAAACCTCTTGCAGTGATCTGGCTTTGAGGAATGGAAAAAGACAAATGTTAGAAGCATTACGAAGTAGGGATTGATGGGAATTAGTGATTAGACATATTTATGTCATGTCCTGTGGCATCTCACCACCTCTTTGTCCTCCTGTACATGACTGACCATGGATGGTGTGCTCTTTAGGCCAGTCCCAGGGTACCTGAGCCTGCTTTTCCCTCCATCCTCCTCTCCAGATTCTCCTGGTTCTCACTGATCTCCAGCCCTCGGGCCTCCTTTGTGCTACTGGAGTGCTCAAGTCTGTGTGCACCCAGGGCGTTTCTCTCTGCTGCTCTGCCTGTCTGGAATGCCTTTTGGACAGCTGACTTTCTCCCGTTCTCCAGGGCCCAGCACAACCATCCCCTCTGCAGAGACTCCTTTCCCTTTTCACCCATATCCTCTGTATTAGTCATACTCTTCATTCCTCATAATCTTTTATCTTTGTCTCCTTTCTCTTCTTGTTCACCACTCTATCTCCAGTGCCTAGCACTTAGCAGACACTCATATGTTGCTTGACTAAATTAGTCATATTGAATAGTATTGAATAATCCCGAGTTGAGAGGAATAGAAACTGTTCTTTGTTGTCCAAGAGAGCAGCAATAAGTCCAACAAGTTATGGCTTCCAAAAGGAGGCAACTTGATCAGCTTTCAACAAAGTTGCTTAGCAGTGGAGTGAGTGCCTTCCTTGGAGGAGTAGTCAGGCAGTGACCTGATACCACTGAAACAATTCTTGCAGTAGATGTTGGAGTTTGCTAGATGATTTCTAAGGCCCTTTCCACACCTTAAAACTGTGGGATGAATGTTCTTATTTGTGCGGTTACTAGTCTACCATTCTTGTTTCAACTGCAGCCCTGGCTTTTACCACTAGAAGGCACCAGATGATTCCTTTGAAATCAGTGTTTATAGAACTATGAGAAAATACATTTTTCATTGCACTTACACCCTTGATGCATGCACACTTGAAACTAAAGTGTCATGAAGATTTTAATGCTTACTCTGTGTAATGCATGCTACTTTCTATGTTACTCTATTCTACTTCACTTTTTAAAAGCACCTTTGCAAACTGATTTCATCATATTGAATCACAGCTCAGTATTTGAAAAACAGTATTTCAAATAACTGAACTAGTTTACTGTTAGGAAGTGCTGTGTCTATGTTGTTTTCCTTGGACAGACTGAACATGTATGGCAAGTCCTGTTCGTTAGTGAATACTTTGTACGTTTCTGTGTTGAGTTGCTGCATCGGGTAGCTGAATGTATGTTCTTCCTTACAGGTGTCTGTGGATGAGAGGGACTGTGGGAGACATGTTTGTACATAATTCACCTATTGAGTCAAGGCAGATGTTGTTGGTTGATATAGGGAAAAGCTGTATTATCTGCTCCCAGGAGCTCAGAATCTACTTTCGAAACACAACACACAGACTCCTTAAATTTCAGCTCACTTATCAAGCAAATGGAAATAGGGTTGTTACTCAGGGTATCAGTTAGGATGCATTCAAATAACAGAAGCCCAGCTGAAGTTGGCTTAAAGGGATATTTCTTATCTTACAAAATATACATTGAGCTGTAGAGCAGTCTGTAGGCCCACAGCAGCTGAGCGTGGCCTTAGGGATCCAGGTTCTTTTCATGACTTCTGAGTTGTCCTAAAACTGGTTCTACTGATGGCTGTAACAAGGCTTCCGGAGATACTCAGGGCTTCAGCTCCTAGGCTTGAAAACACTAAGCTTTAACTCCTTAGTGAAGACTGTAGTAGAGAGAATTTAGGCTACCATAGCACTTTCCAGGTTGTACTTGCTTTGTTCATTTTTTCCTTGTTTCCCCACTATGACCTCCTTAAGGGTGAAATGACTGACACCTAATATAGAGTCCAGAGAAATACTTAGATTTAGTGATTTTTGCCAGATATTTCTTCTGAGTCTCCCTTCTTCTGGGCTGAACCTTTTGTTTAGTTATCTGACTAGCTCTGGCCAATGAGTTTGCTGAGTGAATACATGGTTGCAAGTCTTCTATATGAAGTACGAGGTGATGATGTTTGCTATTTAGGGTCCTGGGAAAAAGGAGCCTGTGTAGGGGTGAGCTGAAATTTCTCCTTTCTTCCAAAAGCTGGCTGAAAGATCAACTCTCACAATTAAGGCAGATTAATAGGAGAAAGGTTTATTTACCATGCACATGGGGAGAGTCACAGAGTGATTGCTCAGTATCCCAGTGAAGTTCAGATATTTTTATCTGTTCTTTTGGAGGGGAGGAGGAAATGAGGAGTACAGGTAATTGTGTTTAGGGTGAACAAATGGTGCTAGGGAGGATAAATGGATGAGGAACATAGATTAATTTGTAAATGATTCACATAGGAAATTGTAATAAATTAACCTGAGCAAATTAAATTAACCTGAGAGACAGATATTATATTTAAATGATTTGGCCAGGTCTGGTTGCATTTTTTTTTTTTAATTTTTTTTTTTTATTTCAGCATATTATGGGGGTACAAATATTACGGTTATGTATATTGCCCACGCCCCCCTCCCCCCTCAAGGCAGAGCCTTAAGCATGACCATATGGTTGCATTCTTGATCCTCTTTCCTACAATATATTGCGATAACATGGAGAGGAAGGGAAGTCAGTTGCTCCTTTGATCTTTTGATCTGTCAGTCCAGTTTATGCAGATAGAGGGAAAGCCCCTTCCAATGCTTTTTGATCTTGAATGGCCTTTAATTCAAAATATTCTTTATACCATGGAGTCATATTTTGGCATGAAATTTCCTGAGCTTCTTCATTAGCAAGATGAGGAAAGAGATTAGAAATGACCTCTGTGGGAAACGTGATATGATGAATGGATGGATGAGTCTGTACATTTGTAATGAGGCACCACGTGTGCATTTGTTGGCCTTTTGAGGTGGATGATTTTCCTCTGGATCCTTGACCTGGTTTCTCGGAAACTGGCCTTGGATCCTTGGTCTGAACCTGCTACTCTTTCCTCACCTTCCTCCTTTTCCATCCCTTGCAGGTTTGCAGTAAGCATCGGCTACTGGCAAGACCCTTACATCCAACACTTTGTGAGACTGACTAAAGAGAGGAAGGCTCCGGAAATTAACAGAGGCAAGTGACCATCTCCCTCCCCAACATCTCCTCAGCCAAAAGCCTGAGGTTGTAGAGGTTTATTCTTACAGGGAGTTCTAGCATGCACCCTTTCCAACAGTATATGAAAGTGTTTACTTCCTGATATCCTCACCAACAAGATGTATCATGAAACTTTTTGCTCTTTGTTGATCTGATAAATGAAAAATGGCATCTTATTATAATTTTATTTTATATTCCGCTTATAGGCAAGGTTGATCATCATTGTCATATGTTTAAAATTTATTTATGTATCTTTGTGAACTGTCCGTGTCAGGTATGACTTTTCTTTTCTTTTTTTTTTTTTTTTTTTTGAGACAGAGTCTCATTCTGTTGCCTGGGCTAGGGTGCCATGGCATCAGCCTAGCTTATAGCAACCTCAAACTCCTGGACTCAAGCAATCCTTCTCCCTTAGCCTCCCAAGTAGCTGGGACTATAGGTGTGCCCCACCATGCCCCACTAATTCTTTTTTTTTCTATTTGTAGTTGCCCAGCTAATTTTTTTCTATTTTTAGTAGAGACGGGGGTCTTACTCTTGCTCAGGCTGGTCTTGAACTCCTGACCTCAAGCGATCCTCCCGCCTTGGCCTCTCAGAGTGCTAGAATTTTAGGCGTGAGCCACTGTGCCCAGCAGGAGTTACTTTTCTTTTAATTTAAAAAAACATAAATCTTTTCCCCCCACATTCCTGCTCTTATACTGATTAAAATAAATATGGTGAAACTGTTTACTAAAACTTATATGAGGAACGAGAGTCCTCTCAGAGTGCTATATCATATTCACTCTGTTTTGGTAGAGGAAGAAAGAGCTCCATTTTGCCTACAGCTCATATGGATGTGTGACTAATTCTGTGGATTTAATTGGGTTCTTCTGTAAGGAGACTTTCTAAAGGTATTTGTATATTTCAGGCTGAGCATACCTGAGTTTTCACCCCTCTAGTCTGTCTGTTTGTAATTTCCCTAAGGGTAGAGATTTTAAGGTTCCCACCCAGCTGTATAGCCTGAGGGTTGTAAGCCTAGAAGATGTGAGTTTTCCACAGCTTTGTTGACATCCTTCACTGTAGGTAGGGTAGAGAGAAATTATTGTCAGACCTAGTAATTCTTAGATGAAGGAGGTCTCAGAGATGCTGACAGTAGTAGGCCTATGTTCAGATGATTTGACTCTCAAGATTCTGAAGAATCTTCCCTGGCTCACAGTATGAATGGGGTTAGTCAGTTAAGTATGGCTTTTGAAGCTTGTACCGCCAGGCAGCTTGTTCAGGAATATCTCTGGAATATGGCTTTAGAGCGCAGTTTCCAATGTCTACTCTTTATAAGCTACCAAGAACTAAGAAGTCTCTGGGTGTGTATGTGCTGTCTGGACCACTTGAATGGAAGCAGCCTAAAGTAGTTAAATTCCTGATTCCTCTTTTGCAGGCAAGTTTAGCGTATATAGGAAAGAGAGAAATTCAGCTCCTCTCTGCCTTAGCAGTGGAGAACCTAAGAGAGAGGAGATGGGGAATTAATTACTTTTTGTTGCAGTATGATAGTGTTGGTAACACTTACTAGTCTGCAAGTAATTTCCATCAAGGAAGTCAAAGGATTTAAGACAGGAGTATGACTTCTCAGCCAAATGGAGAAATTGACCAAATGACAAGAATTCCTATGTGTACAGGGAACCTTGGCCCTAAAGATGGATCCTGTACATGGGTTCTATAAGAAACACAAATTTCAAAGCGGTGGTTCCTGAGAACAAGGATGTGGTGCTTTGCTTTGCACTCCCTCCCGTGCTCAGGAGGCAGATTTCCAAACAAATGCTGCAGAGGCCAGGATGGACACCCATCCCTCACCCCTGCTGGCAGCATGTCAGCCTGCCTCCTTCTTTCCGGATTTGAACTTCTAGATTGCAGCGCAATAGGAGAGTGCCTCCCAGACACCTCCTATTGTGTGTGGTGAGGATGTTTTCCCCCTAATATCTAATCTGTCACAGCTATCTCTGTAAAATATAATAGAAGTGATTTACTAGAAAACAATGAAAAAGAGATACAAAATACAATTCCAGATTATTTATTAGATTGAACAGACATGTACTTCCTCTGTCAGACTGCAGCAAAAGTTTCTAAATGCTACTCTCAGATTTTTTTCTTAAACTAGTCAGGTCCTATTAACAGTCATGAACAAACTTTGAGCAGGAGAGCTTTAGAATGCAGGCAGACTTTCTCTTCCTTTCTTCATTTCTCATCTCCTATCTCCTTTTCCCCAGCTCTCTACCCCAAAGCTTAACAAGTCATTTTGTTAGGCACCATTTACTTACCACTGACCCCCAACCTCCACACCTCTGCCATTTTACATAGAGAAGCTGATCCATTCAGTGTGGAGATGATAGGAATAGGATAAAAAATATGGCTTTCTTTGCTTTTTAACGTTCATCTAACATTTTCCTGGCCTAAAATGCTATTTCCATATGACCTCACAATTTTGAGTTTTACCAGAGTCCTGAGTAGCTTTCATTATAGCCATGAAAAGCACATTTCCAAGAGAGACATTTGGACCAGATATTTTGATGTAAAACTTTTGTCTTTCATACATAAAACTATAGGACATTTTTTAAAGGTAGTTAATTCCTGCATTGAGTAGATTATATGTACTTTGGTTCCTATGTCTTTAAAAAAAAAAAAAAAAAGAATTTAAAAGTTGCTATTTCTCCCATAAAGTCTATAGATAAACCTTGGATACTGAAGAAAGGACGGTGTTTTCTGTTTTGCTTTTCTGGTGGTATGGGCTTTACAGGGATAATTTCTGTCCTCACTGGGTGATACCTTGTTTCTCTGTCCCTGTCTCAGGATATTTTGCTCGAGTCCACGGTGTCAACCAGCTTATAAAGGCGTTTCTACGGAAAACAGAATGTCATTGTCAAATTCTCAACCTTGGGGCTGGGATGGATACCACCTTTTGGAATTTAAAGGTAAGTTAAAATTTCCCTCCTCCTTCCCCAATTGTTTAGATTTAATTTTTTGAAGATACTCATTTGGTTCAAAATTTTAAAGATACATATTAAAAGGTATACAGTGACAGCCTGTCTCCCAGTCCTGCCCCCACCTGCCTAGATGCCCCTATCTGCCTAGATGCCCCCATGACCACCATCAGTCCCATATTTTATCTCACCAGGGCCCTAGGGATGGATATTTTAGGTTGTTTCTAATTGTTACAGAGTTAAAATAAAAATTTTTGTGTATATTTCCCTCTGTATGTATGGAAATATGTCAGGATGAAAAATTCCACCAGTAGAATTGCTGGGACAGGGAGCCCACACATTTGTGATTTTGATGATAAATAAGATTTTGTTGGCAAATAGCATCTTGGGTAAAATTTGAGGGGGTGATACTATGCAAGGTTCTTTTGTAGTTCTCTGATTTGATCCGTTAATTACCCTCTTAGGGTATGAGTGCAGTTGTAATTACAGCACTCATAGGCAAGGAAACGTGGGTCTAGGTAGTGGCAGAATCAGAACTGATGATGCTGGCCTTTGACTCCTGGGTTTGGTTTTTACTGCAAACCGTTTCCCCACAAAGTCCTCACTGATTACATTTTCTTATTTGTAGGTTTGTACAGATTTTGCTTGGTTCTTTTGTCAGATCAGTCATGCGACAGTAATGGGTACATGCCTTTTCCCAGATTGCTTGCTGAAGTAAACCAAGACCTGCTTATTTATTTTGTTCCTAATCAGCTCACCCAATAAGAAGGTATTGGTCACAGAGCTGCCAACCTTTCTCTTACTAAGTGAGAAGTCAGTGGCTTTAATGTGGTCTTGACATAAGTTTCCCTCTGCATTCTTCTTTCAAGATACAATCAGTAACACTTATGAAGTGCTTTTACATACATGACCTCATGAATTAACATGAGAGCTGTCTAGGGGCTTTACATAGTTGGGGGAAATGGGACTGCCAGGGGTTGTGTCTTCTAGGATCCCACAGCCAGTGGCACTGGAATGGGGAACAAGCAGTGGAATTAGCTCATCAAACTCCAAATTACTTCCTCTTTCCTCTGCACACAGCCCCTGTTCAAGGGGGTCTTCATGGCGACCTTTTCTTTTCTGTAGATTTGTAGAGTCTTTGTAATGTCATGTCCCTTGGTGTGGTGTAAGGAACTGGAACAGAATACAGTGTAAGAGAATGTGCCATGTTACTGTTAACAGAGGCTGCTGGAGAAATCCCTCCATTGGCCTGAGACACCTTTGACTTGGTCCCATGATTTGTTTTTCCCCTAATAGGTGGGATAATAATAAATATGAGGCTTTTATTTTTGAGCACAGTACACTGAAGCTTATGTACCCCGTCCAAGAGAAAGGTTGTCATTAATGAAAAAGGAAAATTGCATAGTATCTGAAAGCCTTTTGTGAAAATTTTTGATTGATAATCATATTGATCAGAAGGGGTTTTTTAATTGGTCTAAAGTTCCATTTAAAATATATATATTATGATCGTTTGCAGTTTGAGAGGAGTTGCAGTCTATAGCTATGGGCTAAATCTGGCCCACCTTATATTTTTGTAAATAAAGTTTTATTGGAACATTTGCATATTGTGTTTTAGCAATCCTATGACAACTATGGCAGCAGAGTTAAGTATAGAGACCATGTGGCCTGCAGTGGTTAAAATATTTACATTTTGGCTCTTTGCGGTTTGCCAATCTGTTTTAGTGATACATGTGTTTCTGTAAAAGTGTGGGGAAAATCTTGTCCATTGGTCTTCTTACCTCATATACCTTCCAGCTGGAATGGTTCCCTGGTTGCACTTCAAGCGGTTTAGCTGTGAGTCACGGGCTTCCTACTTTGAACACTGCCTGGGCTTATTCTGTGTAATCTTGGGAGCACAAGAGGTTGGCTGTGTAGGGGAAGGAGACTCAATCTTGGCTGTCTGAAGGGGTCAGCCCTGTTGGGTTGCCTTGGAGTCTTAGTGACATCCTGCTGCTGGCTGCCCTTGGGCCATTATTCCGAGACTGGGGCATCTTCCACGCAAACTCATGAAATGGGAGCTGCTTGGATGTGGAATGTCAAAAGGGCCTTAGAGAATCACAGAATAAAAAGTTGAAGCATCACTTCCCATGGCCATTTTGCCCCTTTCTCAAAGCTGAGAAAGAGGACATCTGTTTCTTAAAAGTTCCAGGTATGCCTTTTGAAAGCTTTCCTTCCACAGTGACGTCTTATTCAGAATTCTTATAAAAATCAAGTAACACCATGCATGGGGAAGCTCTTTAAATGGTGAGAAGTCTCAGAGCTGTAGGACCCTATGCTGTCCTTCATGCATTTGCTTTTGATTGTTCTCATTGTCTTCTGGAATTTTGGAGGATCCTTAACTTCTCATACTCTGTGAGTAGAAGTTCTTAAATGGTGGTGTGGAATTTCTTAGAAAGTTATTTCCATATCTGCTCTCATACCCTTCAAATATCTTGAAATAGCTTTTATTAATACACAGCTCTACTCAGCAGGCAGGCAGGTACGTGCTGCAGCTCCAAGTGTGCACAGCTGAGATTCGTGAGCCCAGGTCTGTCTTTTCTGGTTTGAAAAAGATAAACCCCAGGCTAGATCCCCTGGGATTTCAACAGAGGACCAGTCTCCATGTGGGTGGGGGGTAAGCTGTATCTCACACAGTTTTCTCTGAAGGGTCACTTTCCTACTGGGATGTGGCTGCTTGTGACTTCTGCCCCCATCATGCTGTCTGCAGGGGTCTGCTACCCCTCCCCACAAGGCTTCACCTGCCCTCTACACCTGTTCTCTGTCTCTTGTTTCTGTCTCCATGAATGGTTCTTGTACCTGCCCAAGTGCTAAAGTCAGATACAACATGTCCTCCTTAACTCTCCTTTCCCTTCATCCCGTATTACACCCATGAAGCCCTTACCAGGTTCTGGATACCAGCAGGCTTATGTTTTTAAGTAAGTGGTGTGTATTCCTGGGATTTAAGTGTTAATAGAGCACTAAGGGGAGAGGGTGGGCAGGAGGGCCAGGTTGTGGAGCACCTTGTTTCTTGCTGAGGTGTGAAGAGCTGCTGAAGGCCACATGCAATGTGTAGGACAGTGCACAGTAGTGTGGAGCTGGGAGACCAGAACGGGGTGTTGTGACAGTCTGCATAGGAGGTGATGGAGCTCAGGAGGAGTGGATGGATTTGAGAATAGTCAGCAGGACTGAGTAGCTGGTTGATTGGATGGTGGGGAGGGGATGGAGAGAGAACTAGGATGACTAATTGCCGACTGTATGGGGGTTGGGTATAGCTACCAACCAAGATGGGTGAAGCAGGGCTGTGTGTGTGCCTCTGTGTGTGTGTGTCTTTCATATTTCTTTGATTGAAGCCCATTGGAAGAAATCAATGTTTCATGTTCAGTGAGGACCCACATCTATGCACTTGAGTCTGTAAATAAAGACACACATGGTATGATGCTGGGGAAATAGGCTAAGAGACATGAAAGGTTTCAGGAGTTTTGCAGGGCTTTGCCTTGAAGGAATCTGTGGACATGTTAGTTCACAGAATAGAAGCTGCTCCCCAAAAGGGAGGCATTGTCAGAGGATGTCTGCACAGCAGCATTTCTTCTTTGCTGCCGGCCATCGCCTTGAGATTTTTTGCAGAGCAGAAGCTCGGTTTGGATCCTTGGTGGAGAAGCTGATTAAAATGCCTGCCCAGCAGATACCGTGCAGCTGGAACTATCTTAAACTCAAGGCTATTACTGCTTCACTCATGATCACATGTCTCTGTATTTAGAGAAGTAGATTAGATTAGTACACAGACTCAGTGTCCTCACTTTATACATTTTTATCTTTAATTTGTATGCTCAGCTAGGTCTGTTTCTAACTTAGGGCTTAACATGTTTATCTTAGAAGAATTTTGTAACCGTCTATTCTTGTAGACAGAATTAGGTAAGGGTCCCCTGGAAACCTCAAAGAATGAGCTGTACACATAATTCTTTAACCAAGGACAACTGTTTGCTGTAGCAATAAATACTGATGTGGGACTTCACTCGGTGCCTCACAGCTCACGGGAATGCCAGAGGACCCCTGACTCCCCCATCACTTTAAACTGCACTTTGTCTCTCTCTCGGTTATTTCTCTGTTTCTATTATTTCCAAATCTCTTGTGATGATCCTGCCTGGAACCTGTTTTGCTGGGAGTGTTCACTAAGGTTGACTGTCTTCTGATTGCCCCTTGTGTATTACCTCTTGCCTCAACCTTCTGAGTAGCTGGAACTACAGGCGTGCACCACCACACCTGGCTAATTTTTACTATTTTTAGTAGAGACAGGGTCTCTCTCTTGCTCAGGCTGGTCTCAAACTCCTGAGCTCAATCGATCCTCTTGCCTCGGCCTCCCAGAGTGCTAGAATTACACATGTGAGCCACTGCACCCAGCCGAGCCCAGGAATTTGAGGTTGCAGTGAGCTGTGATTGTGGTAGAGTGAGACCCTGTGTCAAAAAAACCAAAAATAGGCCCATTACCTTAACTTTCTGACCCTCTGTTATGGATCACAAGCTGCTTTTTGAAAGATACTGTGTGTCTCCTGCCTTCCAAGTACCTGGTAGCTCCTTCTCCCTACCCCTTCCCGCCCTCTGGCTGTCACTTACTAGTTCAGGCTATTACCCATACCATCCTCCTTGCCTGGGCGACTACCATGGCCTCCTAACTTTTTCCTTCATCCATTCTTGTTTCCCTTAAATCCATTCTTCATGCTGATACCAAATTAATTTGAGAAATACCTTTGTGATTATATCATTCCCCTGATTTGAAATCTTCAAATGCCCCATCGCTCTTAGGTGCCTAGTGCTTGGCACATGGAAGATGATCCAGTAAATGTATGAGTGAAGAAATAATGACGAAAACTGTTGTATGCTTTTCCCTAGGATGAAGATCTTCTGCCAACTAAATATTTTGAAGTGGACTTTCCGATGATAGTCTCAAGAAAGCTGCACAACATCAAGTAAGTATAGCTTTGGCTGGAAGAAAAGGAGCTGGGTAGAATCGGACCCAGCTCTGCGTAGACGGCAGGTTTGGATGCCAGAGGCCTCATCTGAGGGTGTTGCCCCATCCCACTTTCTTTCCTGTCCTGGGACACTCATTCCATTGTGTCATGCAGTTAAAAAGTCCTATCATAGTTTAACATTCTGAATTTTTTAGTATATTTTGTTGACTACTTTATCCCCATGATATAGGAAGGTACCTATCCCAGAATAGATGTGCAGTAGATGAGTTTTTTGTTTGTGAATGAATGAATGGAAGACTGAAGTTAGTTATTATACGTGAGATATTATGGGGGCCATTCAAGGAGTTTGTAAAGTGTAAATGACATGTTTGCAAATCTTTGCTGAGGCTGAGAGCTTTTCTTTGCCTAGTACCATGTTAAATGCTTCGCTAGGATTCTCTCATTCAATCCTCATATCAGATTCGTGAATTAAGTGTTGTGATCCCTTTTTAGCAGTTGAGGAAACTGAGGCTCAAAGAAGTTAATTTGCCCAAGGTCAGCTAGTCAGGAAAGCATGGGGCTGAGATTTAAACCTTGATGTCAGGCCCAAGATGATCAAGGCTTCTTAATTGTTTTAACTGTACTCTTCCTCCCACTATTTAGTCATTTAAATAAAATCCTAATTTGTATATTCAAAAACATTTTAATAAACATAAGTTTCAACCTGTCCTTTAGAGATATCTAATCTTTACAAATTGGAAGTATTTTTTAAGCTTTATTTTTTCTAATTTGTCCTATGAAAATAAGTTTTTCACCCTTTCCTAATATAAAATCATATTTTATAATTAAATTTGCTTTTCACATGAGAAATGGCAATTCTGATGCTCTGGGAATGGCAAAGTACTATTATCCTGGTTTAAACAGCCTCTAAGTTAAAGGCAGAGATGCTTTCTTGGGATGGATAATGGATTTGTGCTTGTGTATAGTTTTTTGCGATATTGAATTTGGCTCTGTGAGAGCTAATTTTTTTGCATATTCTGGGTTGGGAAAATTATCTCGTAAGTGTTACTGAACTTTAGATTTGTGTAAGAGTCAACTCTTTTGATTGTGACAAATAATAGCTATCTAAAAATGTTTGATTAAGCATAGGCAAGAAACTAGAGATGGCCTAAAAATCATTGAAACGTTCTTGTGAGCTTATCTTAGGCTATTTCTTAGTCTAAGTGCTTCATGGTCAGTTTGTGATTTTGACATATGCTGAATAGAAGGCTTAGTTGACCTAACCTGAGACCTGTATCCACTGAATTTTTACCATATATGCCTAGGGTCAAATATAATTAAACTGAGTCCTTTTTAGAGTGGCACTTGCTTTGAACAATAGCTATATGTATTGGCCATTTCTGTAGTGAATGTCTGCAGTTTTGCAGTAAATGGGCTCATGTGTAAATTGTTGAGTAAATTGACTCGTCTTTCTCCTCTTTCCCATCTTCCCACAGAAACAAGCCTCCCCTATCAAACCCCATTATAGAATTACATTCAGAGGACACACTTCAGATGGGCAAGTATCCTTAATCTAAGTCATATAATGTGGATTCTATAAGTATTTTTGCTTCATTTCTTTTTCTTTGTAAAGATAGGGTGTTTGTTGGGGGGTGTGTGTGTATGTGTGCTAGTATACAACCTACACATCTTTAAAAAAATTTTTTTAAATTATTATGGGTAAGTAATAGCTGTATATATTTATAAGGTGTGTGTGATGTTTTGATACAGCCATACAATGTGTAATCAAATCAGGGTAATTGGGGTATTCATTACCCCAAGCATTTAATCATTTCTTTGTGTTGGGAACATTCCAGTTCCACTCTTTTAGTTAAAGTATACAGTAACTTATTATTGACTCTAGTCACTCTATTGTGCCATCAAATATTTTTCATTCTATCTAAGTATATTTTTGTACCCATTAGTCATCCCCACTTTCTACCCCTTCCCTGCCACCATTCCCAGGCTCTGGTAACCAGCATTCTACTCTCTGTCTCCATGAGATCAATCATACAACATATATTTCTGCTGATACATTTGCATTTATGTTAATATCATGGTGCACTTGTATCCATCAGGGAATTTAAAGCAACTTTCTATATGATGTCCTGGGTTTTCCAATCTTAAATCTTTTTTAAAAGAATTTGAATTAGTTGCCAACATTTCAAAAATAGATTTTCATGAAAATCTCAATTTCCAGCTTTCCTTGGAAAAATCAGAATATGTGGCAACATTAGACCCTGAGTCCTGCCCAGCAATGACGTGAGTGGTGGCCCTTCATTCAGAGGAGTCATGCATTCTCCAGTTCTGTCTGCACCGCTCCCTATTCTCTTATGTGTGACCTGTTTCACTCAATTCTGTTACCTACTTGGCCCCTGCAGTCAACTTTTCCCCCCAGTTTTTCTCAACTTTTAATTATGAATTAAAAGTTTCTAAGCCTTTGAGGTTATGGGTAAATCTCTACCACAGTCTTCCATTGTTTTCCGTTTGTGTCTGATAGAAGTTCAGGGGGTTATTAGTAATTCAGGTCAGAGAATGTGCTCAGTGAGGATGGCCTCCACAAATGGTTAACAGGATGACACAGGAAACATCCGGCAACCAGATAACTCTCCTTTTTTTTTTTTTTGAGACAGAGTCTCACTCTGTTGCCCAGGCTAGAGTGAGTACCGTGGCGTCAGCCTAGCTCACAGCAACCTCAAACTCCTGGGCTCAAGCAATCCTTCTGCCTCAGCCTCCCGAGTAGCTGGGACTACAGGCATGCGCCACCATGCCTGGCTAATTTTTTCTATATATTTTTAGTTGTCCAATTAATTTCTTTCTATTTTTAGTAGAGATGGGGTCTCACTCTTGATCAGGCTGGTTTTGAACTCCTGACCTTGAGCGATCTACCCGCCTCGGCCTCCCAGAGTGCTAGGATTACAGGCGTGAGCCACCACGCCCGGCCATAACTCTCCTTTTGTGTAACCTTAATGCAATACTCATCCTCCTAGTGGCTGCACTCCCAATAAAATTTCCACAGAAAATATCTTTCCAACCCTTTGTTTCACTCATACAAATTGTAAGTAGTACCTATTAAAGGTTTGTCATTTGCTAAACTACAATCATGCGTCTATTAATGACAGGGAAACTTTATGGCTGATTTCATGGTTGTGTGAACATCATAGAATGTACTTACACTAACCTAGTTGGGAGAGCCCACTACCCCCCTAGGCTAAATGGTATAGCCTATTGCTCCTGGGCTACAAAGTCTATTGAATACTGTAGGCAGTGGTAACACAGTGGTCACCATCTGTGTATCTAAATATGTCTAACCATAGGTACAGTAGAAATATGGTCTGAAAGATAAAAAATGGTACACCTGTATAGGGTACTTCACATGAAGGAGCTTGCAAGACTGGAAGTTGGTCTGGGTGAGTCAGTGAGTGAGTGAGTGGTGAGTGAATGTGAAGGCCTTGGACAGGAGTGGGGAACGTTTTCATGTTGGAAGGCTACATTAACTATAATCAAATAAAGCTGCATTCAAGAAACTTCAATTAGATATACTTAAAAAGGTATATTATTCTGTAAAAATCTAACTACTATGTATTTAGTAATTTCAAGAAATGAAAACTATTTGTTAATTTTAAAGTTAACCTTTTAATGACTTTGTTGTGTCTGCTTTTTGTTGGACAGTATTTGAGTATTTGGTTGCGGCATAGAGGTTCATAGTTTCAATTGATCGTCTAGATGGGTATCAGTCATTTGTGACCTTAAGGGCATCTTGATTTGGGTTAGGTAGAGAATGTAGCAACAATAAGTGGTTGAAAAGCAAGAAAGCATTTTTTTGGGCATGTTGCTGAAGGTGTGGGTATTCTGCATTTTCTCATATTTCAATTGGATATTTCTTAGCATCAATGAGTTTAAAGTGTCATCTACTGAGAGCACAGTCAATTCTATCCATAGTTCTTTAGGTGCCTTGGTGATACCAACCAGGTGAGGCTGAAATGTTAATTTGAGTGTGATGTCATGGTTCTCAAAGTCAGTAAACCTTTCACTGTTTTCTCCGATTAATAGGTCTATAATAGCTGCATATTCTTCGGATGACTTGCATATATCATCCTGCTCGTCAGCAACCTTTGCTAACTGGGGAAAATGTTCATTCGAAATTTCCTTTTGAAGAAGTGTTTTGAAAACAGACAACTTTTTTCAAAATGCTTGGATTTTTTGCCATGTATCATATATAAACTTAGTTTTACCTTGCAAAGAAATATTCAAGTCATTTTGATTTGTCATGGTATCACACAGAAATGCTACATTCCTATAGAAATCTTTCAATAATTCACATTGCTGATTATGTTCTTCATAAAAGTTATCTGTTTTCAGAGTTAAAATTTTGGCTAACACCTGTTCCTGCGATGGCCAACAGTTCACTCTCTTATTTTTCTCATTGTACTAAATATTCTCTGATAGTGTCTTGATTATTCAGTTATTTATTTTTTATTTTATTTTTTTTTTAATATGCAGACTTTGAAAAGAATGAGGTAAAGTACACCTCATTCTTTTTTTTATTTCATCATATAATGGGGGTACAAATATTGTTAGGGTTACA
>VBSM01002153.1:16276614-16295729 GCA_008086735.1 Cheirogaleus medius
CTCCCAGAGTGCTAGGATTACAGGCGTGAGCCACCGCGCCCGGCCGAAAATGTGCTATTTTAATAAAATCTAGCAACTGGCAAGAGATCATGGGAATGACAGAAAAACCCTGGTACGTTTGGAATGCTGAGAGCTGGTGGGAAAAATAATTTGCTCCCCAAAATGAGTCCACAGTCCCTTCTTTTTCTATATTCTACTTCACAAGAGAAAAATGAAAGGGGACTGAAAGCATTCTGTGTGATTCTTACAGAAAAACTTTCTAAAGGACCAGACCATACTCACCCTGTTCTGGAAACCAATTCACATTGATGTAAAACCTCTGTATTGCTACTAATAGTTCTTTGTGCTCAACACTTCTTTAGAGGTTTGATTTCTAAAAGAATTTAAGAGAGCAGAGGAACCCTAAAAATATAACACCATAATATGGTTTAAAAACTTAAGAATCAGGCCAGGCGGGGTGGCTCACGCCTGTAATCCTAGCACCCTGGGGGCCGAGGTGGGAGGATCGCTCAAGGTCAGGAGTTCGAAATCAACCCAAGCAAGAGTGAGACCCCGTCTCTACTAAAAATAGAAAGAAATTAATTGGTCAACTAAAAATATATAGAAAAAATTAGCCGGGCATGGTGGCGCATGCCTGTAGTCCCAGCTACTCGGGAGGCTGAGGCAGTGGGATCCCTTGAGCCCAGGAGTTTGAAGTTGCTGTGAGCTCTGATGATGCCACTGTGCTCCAGTCTGGGTAACAGAGAGAGACCTTGTTTCAAGAAAATAAAAAAAGAAAAAAAAGAAGAAAAGAAATGGGAAATACATACTGCTATTGTTCAAAGAAGGAACCATGCTACAAAGACCTTGGGTTTAATTGTAGATGCTACACACACAGTAAAAATTCAGTGGATACAGGTCTCCTGTTAGAGAGCTAAGCCTTGCTATACTTCAGAATAGCTAAAGATATGCTCACGAGAATTTTCTAAATGTTCCAACAGTTTTAGGCCATCTAATTTCTTTCCTATTATCAATCAAAACTTTTTGAAATAACTGTTATTTGTCATGGATAATAAAAAGAATTGACTCAGAGTCCAGTGAAGCTTCTTTCACTGAGAGCTCTAACCAGCTCAGTAGTACTTCACCGTTCCCAGAGAATGAGAATTGCTATTTATCACTTAAAAAGCATATTAATATAAGTATGGTTTTATATAAGAAAAGGGTAAAAAACTTATAGGACAAACTAGAAAAAATAAAGCTTGAAAAATATTTCCAATCTGTTAAGGATTAGACATCTCTAAAGCACAAGCTGAAACTTATGTTTATTAAAATCTTTTAAAATATAAAAATAAGGTATTTATTTACTTATTTATTTATGAGACAAGGTCTCACTCTGTGCTCATAGCTCACTGCAGCCTCCAACTCCTGGGATCAAGAGATCTTCCTGACTCAAACCTCCGAGTAGAAGCTAAAACTATTGTTTATGAAAAATATTTTACATATAAGTATTAGGATTTTATTTAAATGACTAATTTAGAAGGGTAAGCGGAAGGGCCGTATAGGTAAAACTATTAAGAAGCTTTGGCCAGGCATGATGGCTCATGCATGTAATCCTAGCACTCTGGGAGGCCGAGGCAGGCGGATCGTTTGAGCTCAGGAGTTCGAGACCAGACTGAGCAAGAGCGAGACCCCGTCTCTACCAAAAACAGAAAAAATTAGCCCGGCATGGTGGCGCATGCCGCTAGTCCCAGCTACTCAGGAGGCTGAGGCAGGAGGATCGCTTGAGCCCAGGAGTTTGAGGTCGCTGTGAGCTAGGCTGACACCACGGCACTCTAGCCCAGGCAACAGAGTGAGACTCTGTCTCAAAAAAAAACAAAGATAAAAATGTATAAAGTAAGAACACTGAGCCTGTGTACTAATCTAATCTATTTCTCTAAATACAGAGACATGTGGTCAGGAGTGAAGCAGGAATAGCCTTGAAATTTAAGATAGTTCTAGCTGGGCAGGCATTTTAATCAGCTTCGCCAGGGGCCCAAACTGAGCTTCTGTTCTGCAAAAAAGCTCAAGGTGACGGCAGGCAGCATCAAAGAAATATTGCTTTGCAGACATCCTGACAATGCCTCCATTGTTGGGAGCAGCTTCTAGTCTGTGAACTAACATGTCCACAGATTCCTTCAAGGCAAAGCCCTGCAAAACTCCTGAAACCTTCACGTCTCTTAGCCTATTTTCCCAACACCTCTACACTTAACCACCTTCAAGCTGTGCAGCTGGGCAGGGACCTTACAATATCCAGCCTTAGGGAAGATTCAGACAGACAGACAAGAGGGGTGAAAACTCAGATATGCTCACTCTGAAATAGACAAATGCTTTTAGAAAGTCTCTTAACAGAAGAACCCAATTAAATCCACAGAAACAGTCCACACATCTAAACAAGCTGTAGGCAAACCGCAGCCCTTTCTTTCTCTGCTGAAACAGAGTAGAATAATGATGCAGTATTCGAGACTCATCCTCACACGAGTTTTATAAAGCAGTTTCACATTTAGTTTAATCAGTAGAAGAGAAGTGTGGAAAAAGAAAGATTTATATTTTTTAAATTAAAAAAACAGTAATTCCTGACATGAACAGTTTATAATAAAAGATGCACAAATGGGTTTTAAACATATGAAAATTATGACCCATCTCACCTATAAGAGGAATAGAAAATAGAATTACAGTAACGTGCCATTTTTCATTTATCAGATTAACAAAGAGTAAAAAAGTTCATAATACACCATGTTGGTGAGGATATCAGGAAATAAGCACTTTCATATACTGTTGGAAAGGGTGCATGCTAGAACTCCCTGTAAGAATGAGTCTCTACAACCTCAGGCCTTCTGGCTGAGGAGAAGTTGGGGAGGGAGGTGGTCACTGGCCTCTGTTAATTTCAGGGGCTTCCTCTCTTTAGTCAGTGTCACAGTGCTACATGGAAGGGTCATGCCAGTAGTCAATGCTTACTGCAAATCTGCAAGGGATGAGAAAGGAGGCAGGTGAGGAGAGGGTAGCAGGTTCAGGCCAAGGTTCCATGGCCAAGTTCCCAGGAACCAGGTAAAGAATCCAGAGGAAAACGATCCACCTCAAAAGGCCAACAAATGCAAATGTAGTACATCATTACAAATGTAAAAGTTATCCATCTGTTCATCTTTATAGTCACATTTTCCAAGGTGGTCACTTCTCATCTCTTTCCTCATACTGCTAACTCATTTCAGAGAACCCTAAATAGCAAATAACCTCATCTCATATCTCATATAGAAGACTTGCAACCATGTATTCATTCAGCAAACTCATTGGCCAGAACTAGTCAGTAACAACTAAACAAAAAGTTCTGAGGCCAGAGGAAGGGAGACTCAGAAATACTTGGCAAATATCACTAAACCTAAGTATTTCTCCCAACTCTGTATCAAGTGCCAGTCATTTCACCCTTATGGAGGTCATAGTAGGGAAACCAGGAAAAAATAAACAAAACAAGTACAACTTGCAAAGTGCTATGGTAGCCTAAATTCTCTCTACCCCAGTCTGCACTAAGAAGTTGAAGCTTAGTGTTTCAAGCCTGGGAGCTGAAATCCTTATCACTGGAAACCTTCTAAAAACCATGAGTAGACCCAGCCTTAGGACAACTGAGAAGTCATGAAAAGAACATGGATCTCTAAGGCATGCTCAGCTGCTGTGGGCCTGCAAACTGCTCTACAGCTCAACATATATTCTGAGAGATAAGAAGTCTTTTCACCCTTTAAGCCAACTTGAGCCAGGTTTCTGTTACTTGCAGCCTAATGAGCTGAAATGTAAGCGGTCTGTGTATTGTGTTTTAAAGGTAGAATCTGAGCTCCGAGAAGCAGATAATACAGCTTTTCCTTATATCAACTAACAAGGTTTACATCTGCCTTGACTACATTAGGTGAATTATGCACAAGCATGTCTCCCAGTCTCTCTCTTCCACAGACACTCGTAAGGAAGCACATACATTCAGCTACCCTATGCAGCAACTCAACACAGACACGTGCAAAGTATTCACTAATGAACAGGATTTGCTATACATGCCCAATATGTCCAAGGAAAACAACATACACACAGCATTTCATAACATTAAACTAGTTCAGTTACCTAAAATACTGTTTCAAATACTGAGTTGTGATTCATTAATATGATGAAATCAATTAGTTTGCAAAGGTGTTTTTAAAAAAATGAAGAGAGTAAAATAGAAAATAACGTGTATTACACATAGCGTTAAAATTTTCATCACACTTTTGTTTCAAGTGTGCATCAAGGTATACCCTTGATGCAATGAAAAATGTGTTTTCTCACCCTGGACATCAGTTCTAATCAGTGTTTACTGATTTCAAAGGAATCTTCTAGTGCCATCTAGTGGTAAAATCCTGATCTGCAGTTGAGACAAATGTACCGTGTTTCCCCGAAAATAAGACCTACCCATAAAATAAGCCCTAGCAGGATTTCTCAGCATTTGCGCAATATAAGCCCTACCCCAAAAATAAGACCTAGTGATGGGCGTGGCTACGCAGTGTATCTGCACAACCCATGCATTTCATCGCTGAGCGGTAAAGAAGATGAGCAGCCCTTCTCATCTGCCCCATCGTGGCAGCTACTATCCCAGAGGTGACCGGAAAGCTGCAGGCAGCCCCACCAACAAGGTTGGCTCCCCCTGTCAGGTCCCGGCCATCCTGCGTGTGCTGCAAGCTGAGGCTTTGAGGGGAAAATAACACATCCCTGAAAATAAGCCCTAGGGTGTCTTCTTGAGGAAAACTAAATATAAGATGCTGTCTTATTTTCGGGGAAACACGGTAATAGACAAGTAACTGCACAGATAACCCTCATCTCACAATTCTAAGGGTTGAAAGGGGCCTTAGTAATGATCTAACCAACCCCAATTCCAGTTCAAGAATTGTTTCAATGGTATCAAGTCACTTCTTGACTACTCCCCCAAGGCAGGCACTTGCTCCACTGCTAAGCAACTCTGTTGAAAGCTAATCAATCTGCCGCCTCCTGGGAGCCATAACTTGTTGGACTTACTACTGCCCTCTTGGATAACAAAGAATTTCTGTTCCTCTCAAGTCTGGATTATCCAACACTATTCAATACCACTGATTTAGTCAAGCAACATTTGAGTGTCTCTTAAGTGCGAGGCACTGGGGACAGAATGGTGAAGAAGAAGAGAGAGGAGAGAAATGAAGATAAAAGATTATGAGGAATGAAGAGTATGACTAATACAGAGGATATGGGTGAAAAGGGAAAGGAGTCTCTGCAGAGGGGATGGTTGTGCTGGGCCCTGGAGAACGGGAGAAAGTCAGCTGTCCAAAAGGCATTTCAGACAGGCAGAGCAGCAGAGAGAGACGCCCTGGGTGCGCACAGACTTGAGCACTCCAGTAGCACAAAGGAGGCCCGAGAGCTGGAGATCAGTGAGAACCAGGAGAATCTGGAGAGGAGGGTGGAGGGAAAAGCAGTCTCAGGTACCCTGGGACTGGACAAGAGCACACCATCCATTGTCAGTCATTTACAGGAGGACAAAGAGGTGGTGAGATGCCTGGGACATGACATAAATATGTCTAATCACTAATTCTCACCAATTTCCACTTCCTAATGGTTCTAACATTTGTCTTTTTCCATTCCTCAAAGCCAGATCACTCACAGTGAGAGGTTTCCGTGCCCCTGAGGAGAAAGGATCTCACTGTTTGGCCTGTCAGAGTGGCCCAGATAAAGACTGAGGACACACTGTTGGGAGAGTAAGAACAGGGCACCGGCACTATTGAGGGGAGTTCTGAAGGGAGATGAGCATCTAGTTTCAGGATTTACCATCAGTTAGAGATTAACCCAACAAAGAACAGTGTACCCACACGATGAAATATAACCAGTCATTTAAAATATAAACTAGAAGAATTAGACCTGGCAAAATCGTATATAGCATATGTGCCCATAAATACCCATGTGTGTGTCTATATTATATAGAGAATTACCAGGGTATTGACACCAAAATAGTATCAATAATTATCTCTCAGATTTCTGCTGGGTTTTTTTTTTATTTATCTGTAATATAAATTAACCATATGACCTATTTCATCAACCTGAAATGGCATCAATAGTAAGATGTGCCACCAAGGAAGAAAAACTACTGCCAATTATAACTTTTTCTTATCACCTGGAATTTTAATTTTGTGTTTATGGAGAAAGTTCTTTGGACTTACTTAAAGAGGTAGTTATCATATCTCTCTCTGACACACACATAAACAGGAAAAGATGGGCAGAATAAGTCGGTTAAGTCTTTGTTTTCAGGATGTGTTGATGGCACACACTGTCAACTGTTGTGCCATCAAGGGTCTTGGTGATGAAGCATTTCTTAGGAGAGCTCCACCATTCTAAGATTTTCCTCCAAACTGCTGACCCTCACTCTAAATTTTAATGCTAGTTCTTTCTTGACCTTATCCGAAGGTATCAATAGATGGTTTTCGAACAGCAAGCAGGATCTGTGCTCCTTTTTCAAATGGTCCTTAAATGGTATCTGAACTGAAGCAGCCAGGGGCTGCTTGAGTGAATCGACTTACCCTCTCTGTGCAAAAATCAGCTGATAGTACATAGGTAGGTCTATTTCTAGACTGTTTCATTGATGTATTTGTATATCATATATCAAGACCACAACAACTTGATTACTGTAGCTTTGCAGTAAGTCTTTAAGTAGCATAAAAAATTAGCAGTGTAAGTTCTCCAACTTTTTTCTTTTTTTGAAGATTTTTGTGGCTATTCTTGACCCCTTGCATTTCCATATACATTTTAGAATCAACCTGTTAATTTCTTCAAAAAAAGACACACATGATTTTAATTAGGATTGCACTGACTATAGATCAATTTGGGGAGAACAGAAATCTTGATAATGTCAAGTCTTCTAATGCATGAACAAAGTATACCTGTCATTTATTTACATCTTCTTTAATATCTATCAGCAATATTCCACAGTTTTGTGTGTAAAGCTGTTTCATATCTTTCATTAGATTTATTCCTAATTGTTTTTGATACAATTTTAAAATATTTTAATATTTCATTTTCCTATATATGTATACTTATATCTAATTTAAAAATCCTATCTAGAATATATAATGAACTCCAACAAATCAAAAACATCATCAACAAAAATAGGCAAAAGACTTAGTTCACGACAGATGAAGGAATGGCCAATAAGTATGTGAGAGGTGCTTAACATCATTAGTCACCAGGGAAATATAATTTAAAACCATAATGAGATGCTATTTCACACCCACAGCCAATACCAAATATTAACAAGGATATGGAACAACCGGAGTTTTGATAAGTTGCTGGTGGGAAGTGTAAACTGATAATCCACTTTGGAAATTAGTTTGGCAGTTAAATATACACCCACCCTATGGCGAAGCAATTCACTTTAAGACATTTATCCAAGAAAAATGAGATTTCTACAAGAATGGTCATCACAGCCTATTTACAATGGCCAAACACTGAACAAAAACCAAATATTCATCAACAGGTGAACAGATGAACCAATTGATGGCATATTCATACAACATTCAAAAGGAAGAAGTCACTCTCCACTGACAAAGATTCTCTCCCTGATGCCATTCTGAGCTCTTGAGTCCAGAACAACTGGTCTACACAGGGATTGGCTTCACTGCAACCACTCCACATCACCCCTGCCAGGTCAGGAAGAGAGCAGGGAGAGCAGAGTTCTTGTGCACCTCAAGACTGGGAGCCGAGCACCTGCAACCCCCGCCAGGGAACGTGAGTGGATCAGGCACCAACACTACACAAGTGGTACCACAGTAATGGCCTCGACAGGACCTGCATGGGAGAGAACCCCAGCCATCCAACAGCACAGCCCCAGCAGCCTCACACTCCTCCCAATAAACCTCACACACTCCCATGGAACCACATGACACCATGCCTGTGGTCCAGCCATGGAGCTGCTAGCCATGAGCCCCCTCCCACTATATGCTGCCATTGCACCTGGACCTGGGTGGAGCAAACACCTGCAGCCCTGACACAAGTGGCCACTGCCTAGGTAGCCCTGCCCAGCAGCCACTGCCACCACTGCAGGGAGACCCGGACAGAGCAATCTCCCACAATGCTCACCTCTGTGGAGAGGAACAATGGCATGGGGATCAACCTAACCCTCCACATGAAGATCCTCCAGCACCGGCTTGGACTGTGACAACCACAGAGGAATGGTACAATACAGAACAGCTACATTACAGGATCTCAGTGTATCTGCCACTCTCCTAAAGGATCAATATTCTGGAATAGGACACAAAGGTACCTTCTTCTCACTAAGTAGGAGAGTTCCCAGCAAATGAGAACAGGTTCATAGCAAACCTATCTGCATTGAACTGAGAGAAAATGTTTCAGATGAGAAGAAACCAGCAAAAAAATTCTGGCAACATGAAAAAACAAGCCATTTTGACCCACAAAGGATCACAACAGACCTACAGCAATGGACCCCAACTGAAAGGAAATTGTTGATATGTCAGAAATGGAATTCAGAATATGGATGGCAAAAATGATGAATGAGATTAAAAAGAAAGTTGAAAACCACACAAAGAAGACAAAAAAAATATTTCAGGACATGAATAAAAAAATTTAAAAAGTCACTAAAGAGACAACATAAGAAAGGATATAACAGAACCGAAAAAAAATGAAAAAGTCATATAGGGAATTTCAAAACACAGCAAAAAGCTTCAATAAAAGGCTAGATCAAGCAAAAGAAAGAATTTCAGAGCTTGAATATAAGGCTTTTGAACTAAACCAGTCAAAGATGTAGAAAAGAGAATAAAGAAGAATGAACAATCACCCAGAAGAATAACGGGACTATGTAAAGTGAGCTAACATAAGAATTATAGGTATCCCTGAGGGAGAAGAAGAAAAAGAAAAAGCACGGAATACTTCCCTGGTGTCACCAAAGATTCAGATATCCAGATACAAGATGGTCATCAAACACCAGGAAGATTCATAGCAAATAGGACTTCTCCAAGAAACATAGTCATTAACCTGGCCAAAGTGAAAATGAAGAAAAAAATTCTACAAGCTACAAGATGAAAGCAACAACTAACCTACAAAAGAAAACCTATCATCAGGGTAACAGCAGACTTCTCAGTGGAGATCTTACAAGCCAGAAGGGATTAGGACCCCATTTTTTATCTTCTTAAACAGAACAACTACCAGCCGAAAAATTTGTGTGCTGAAAAATTAAGTTTCATTAATGATGGAGAAATAAAGACTTTTGCAGACAAGCAAACACTAAGGGAATTTGTCACTACTGGACCTGCCCTACAGGAAATGTTCAAAAGAGTACTACATCTAGAACAGCACAAAAGATACCCACCAGTGTGAAGACATATGAAAGTTAAAGTTCACAGCTTTTATAAAACAGCAGCACAAGAGGGAAAACAAGGTATCATTCAACATGATGAACAGAACATTATCCCACACATTAATACTAACACTGAATGTGAACGGTCTTCATGCTCCACTTAAAAAACAGACTAGCTGAATGGATGAACAATCATAACCCAATTATATGCTGCCTCCAAGAAATCCATCTAACTTGCAAAGACTCACACAGACTCAAGGTAAAGAGATGGAAAAAGCAAATCACACAAATGGAAACCAAACATGAGCAGGTATAGCCATTCTCATATCAGATAAAATTGACTGTAAATTAACAACAGTGAAGAAAGGCAAAGATGATCATTATATAATGATAAAAGAGACAATTCATCAAGAAGACATAACAATCCTAAATGTGTTAATATATGCACCTAACATAGAAACTCCCAGATTCATAAAACAATTCTACTATATCTAAGCAAAGAAACACACAGTAGCATCTTATTTGCTGGAGACTTCAACACCCCACTGACTAACCTGGACAGATCATCAAAGCACAAAATCAACAAAGAAATACTGTACTTAAATGGACTCTAGAAAAAATGGATCTAACAGACATTTACAGAAAACTTTTCTTATCAACACAGGAAACATTTTCCAAGATCGATCATATCTTAGGCCACAAAATGAGTCTCAGCAAATTCAGGGAAATCAAAATCACACCATGTATCTTCTCAGACCACACTGGAATAAAATTAGAAATCAATTCCAAGGGAAACTCTCAAATCTACACAAAGTCATGGAAATTAAACAACCTACTACTGAATGATCCTTGAGTCAATGATGAAATTAATCTGTAAATCAATAGATTCTTCAAACTAAATAACAAAGGGGACAAAAGCTTTCAAAAATCTATGGCATACAGCAAAAGCAGTGCTGAGGAAAAAGTTCATAGCCGTAAATGTTATATCAAAAAGATAGAAAATTCGCACATTACCAACCTGATGTCACATCTCAAGGAACCAGAAAAAGAACCAAACTCAAAGCCAGCAGAAGAAAAGAAATAACAAAGCCCAGAGAAGAACTAAATGAAATGGAAATCAAAAATATAATACAAAGGATCAACAAAATAAAAAATTGATTCTTTGAAAAGATAAGCAAATTGATTACTAATGAGATTAACCATAAATAAAAGAGAAAGAACTCCAATAACCTCAATCAGAAATGAAAAAGGAAACATTACAAGTGATACCACAAAAATACAAAATATCATCTGTGAATACTATGAAAATCTCTATGCACACCCACTAGAAAACCTACAGGAAATGGATAAACTCCTGGAAACAAATGACCTCCCAAGCCTGAATCAGGAAGAAATAGAAATCCCAAACAGACCAATAATGAGCAACAAGATTGAAGCAGTAATAGAAAAATCTCCCAACAAAACAAAGCCCCACTGGACAGCAAACATGGAAAGAATTATGAAAGCTCAAGCACTAAGAGACAACTCGACAATGGGTTACATGGCAGCGAAGAAACACCTGGAAATAAACCCTGACCATTCCATTATCGAGACCTTAAGACAAAAGGCAGAGGCTGACAAGAACAAGTCTGTGAAGTATCTGGTCATCTTGCTTTATGAAACTGCACTCCTGTCTTCTGGCTTCAGTCTGGAATATCCCCAGACACATGCTAACAGGATCTACAGGATGATCAAACTTGGTCTGGGTATTGATGAAGATGACCCTACTGCTGATGATACCAATGTTGCTGTGACTGAAGAGATGCCACCTCTTGAAGGAGATGATGACACATCATGCATGGAAGAAGTAGACTAAGCTGTCCCTGAAGAATGACTTGTATACATGTTCAATACTTCATTCCCTCTGATAATATATTTTCAAGGATTTTTTCTTTATTTTTAACATTTAAAAAATCTGTATGGCATGATAATAACTACTTTAAGGGGAAGATAAGATTTCTTTCTACTTATAAGTATGATACTGTGATACTTTAGGCACTAAAGCATAGCTAGTAACGTTTTTCTGGTTTCACATTGGCTTATTGTAACAGATCGAGGTAAAAAGTGTTGTAAAATGTATCTGACCTCTGTTAACTTTGTGGCCTAGAGTGCTTAGCTATCAAGCCATATTCCTTAGTAGACCAAATCTTTTGTCACTGAGTATTCCAAGATATATCTTGATGTTTAGAAGAAAAGTATTTGTTAAAATGACTTGAGTTCATCTTCTAGAATCTACTTTTTAAACTTTTCATCCCCTTGTAGTTTCTGCATGTACTACTAGTCCTCTAGAAATAAGTATGTTTAAAGTGAAGCAACTTGAAACTCTACACAGGGCTTGTTTTCCAAAGAAAAAGTATTGTTTAGAGGAGCAAAATTATAAGCCCTACCCATATGTGTTGTAAAACTATTTTGAAAAGTGAGGCTTATGAATAGAAATGTAGTATCTGTATGAATAGAAATGTAGTATCTGAGTCACAATCCACTTAAAACTTATAACAAATACAGATAAGTTAAAAAGTTGAAAAAACAAAACAAAGACTCAGACCAGATGGATTCACAACTGAATTCGACCAGATCTACAAAGAAGAACTGGCACCTATCCTACAGAAATTATTATATAACATCGAGATGGAGAGAGTCCTCCCTAACTCATTTTATGAAGCCAGTATCACCTTGATACCAAAGCCAAGAAAGGACACAACAAAAAAAGAAAATGACACACCTATATCCCTTATGATTCACCATGATCAAATGGGTTTCATCCCAGGGATGCAGGGATGGTTTGACATATGCAAACCAATAAATATGGTTCACCACATAAACAGAAGGAAAAACAAAGACCATATGATCATCTTAGTAGATGCAGAGAAAGCATTCAAAAAAATCCAGCACATTTTCATGATAAACACTCTTGACAAACTAGACATACAAGGAATATACCTCAAAATTATAAAAGCCATATAGGACAAACCCATAGCCAACATAACACAGAATGGAGAAAAGTTGTAAGCATTCTCCCTAAGCACTGGAACAAGACAAGGGTGCCCATTGTCACAATTTCTATTCAACATAGTATTGGAAGTCCTAGCCAGAGCAATTAGGCAAGAGAAAGAAATAAAGGGCATCCAAATTGGGAAAGAAGAGGTCAAACTATCTGTTTTCTGCCAACAATATGATCTTGTATCTAGAAAACCCTAAAGACTCCACAAAAAGACTCCTAGAATTCATAAACAAATTCAGCAAAGTCTCAGATTACATAATCAATCTACATAAATCAATAGCATTTCTATATACTAATAACAGTCAAGCTGAGAGTCAAATGAAGAATTCAATATCATTTACAACAGCCACAAAGAAAATAGAATATTTGGGAATATACTTAACCAAGGAAGTAAAAGATCTCTAGAAGGAAAACTACAAAACACTGATGAAAGAAATTGTAGGTCACACAAATGGAAAAAAATATCCCATGCTCATGGACTGGTAGAATAAAGATTGTTAAAATGTCCATTTGGCCCAAAGTGATTTACAGATTCAGTGCAATTCCCATCAACATACCAATGTCTTATTTTACAGATCTAGAAAAAAATAAGACTAAGCTTCATTTGGAACCAAAGAAAGAGGTGGAAAAGCCATAGAAATCTTATCAAAGAGTATAAATCTGGAGGCATCACATTACCTGACTTCAAATTATCCTACAAGGATATATTAACCAAAACAGCATGTTATTGGTATAAAAGTAGAGACATAGACAAATGGAACACAATAAAGAACCCAGAAACAAAACCATATAGTTATGACCAACTGACCTTCGACAAAGCAGACAAAAACATACACTGGGGAAATGATGTCCTATTCATTAAATGGAGCAGGGAAAATTGAATAGCCACATGCAGAAGAATGAAACAGAACCCATATCTCTTGCCATACATAAAAATTAATTCAAGATGGATTAAAGAATTCCATGTAAGGAATGAAACCCTAAAAATTCTAGAAGAAACATAAGAAAAACTCTTCTAGACATAGGTTTAGGCAAAGAATTTATGACTAAGATCCTGAAGGCAAATATAGCAGCAACAAAAATAAATGGGACTTAATTAAATTAAAAAGCTTCTGCACAGCAAAGGGAATAATCAATAGAATAAACAGGCATCCTACAGAATGGGAGAAAATATTTGCAAACATTTCTAACAAAGGATTAATATTCAGAATCTACAAAGAACTCAAACAAAATAGCAAAACAAAACAACCCCTATCAAAATAATAGGCAAAAGATGTTAACACAATTGTTTTTTCAAAAGAAGATAGACAAATGGCCAATAAACATACGAGAAAATGTTCAACATTACTAATCATCAGGGAATTGCAAATTAAAACCACAATCAGATACCACCTTACCCCTGTCAGAATGGCTATTATTAAAGTAAAAAAACCAAGAGATGCTAATGTGGATGCAGAAAGAAAGGAATGCTTATACACTGTTGGTGGGACTGCAGATGAATACAACCTCTATGGAAAACAATATGGAGATTCCTCAAGAGCTAAAAGTAAACCAACTATTTCATTCAGCAATTCCACTATTGCATATCTAGAAATAATTTGATCAAAGACACTTGCACTCAAATGTTTATCACAGCACAATTCACAACTGCAAAGATATGGAATCAACCTAGGTGTCCATCAATTGATGACTGTAACTACTGATATTGAGCACCTACTGTATGACAAGCACTATTGGAAGCACTCCACATTGAATCTTCACAACAACTCTCTGAGACAGATAACACCCTCATTATCCCCAGAAGGACTCTGAACTAAAGGAGAAAGCAAACTCAGAGTTAACAGAATTGTAGGTGCCTGGGAAGTTAACTGCTTTTTAAATGTTATTTTAGGGATTTTATGGCGATAACTCTCCCAGGGAGGCAGGAACCAGCCTCACCCATAGCTTCTACATATTCAGCAACTTTAACCAAACAATACTCAAACTGGATGGAAATCAAAACTAGCAATAATAATTTACTCAGGGCTTCATTTTGTGCCTGAAAGTAACTAATGTGAAGTAATTATCTTAATCCTCACACTCAAAAGGTAGGTTATGATTATCCCCATTTTTAAGATGAAGAAACTGAGGCAGAAAGAGGATAGTAATTAGCCCATGATTCATGCAAGGAATCCTTATCTACTATCATGACTTTTGGACAAGATTGTTTAATACATTACAGTGAAGATGTAGGTCACAATACCACAGAATCTGAAAGACATTTAACTTCTCTCAGCATCTCTTCCCACAATCTCCCTACATGTTTTTCAGATGAAAGAAAACCCAGTACAAAAAAGCTTTTGTGAAATGCATCCCAGATGGCAAACACCTGTAGTCTTTAAGACTTATCCCAGAAGATTTGATTCATGAGTCTAGAGGAGGTCCTGAATATATATATTTTTTAAAAACCCCCAAGCTATGCTGACGTACAGCTCATGCTGGGAACTACTGCTTTATGTTCTTTACAGTTCCAATCCCAACCTCCCTCTCCCTGCTGTGTCGAGTTGTTTGTAGACCCACAGGGCATGGGAAACCGAGGCAGAGAAGACCTGAAATTATAAAAACTATTCAACAGAGAGTCAAGGAAAGGCATGCTCTAGTTATACTATTTCTCTGTATTGTTCTTTATGTTTAAACTATTTTATAATCAGTTTCTTTTTTAAAGTTTACAAAAAATATAACCAAAAAATATTAAATGAACCTAACCCTACTGTGCTACTGAAAAGAATTTTATTTCTCTCTGATAACTGTGACAGCACTTTAGATTCTCTTAGCAAATAGCAGTCAGTATGAGAAAATTTATTTCTAATTCAACAGTGCTACAGATGTGATCAATAGCAACTGAAAGCTGGAGGAGTAAACGCTGAGTGTAATCCACTTAAGTACACAAATTTCACCAGGGACTCCCTCTAAGCCTTTAATACTGATTATTTAACCAAACATCATTAACACCTGCTACATGCCAGACACCTCTCTATGTGCTCTACTAACATTAAATATCATGTAATCTTCACTGTCACCTATGAAGTGGATAATGTTATCACCCCCATTTTACAGATGAAAAAACAGAGGCACAGAATAATTTAGTAACTTGCCCAATTTTATACACCTAGTATGGGGCAGAATGCAGCTTGACAGAATCTGGTTTCAGAGTGCACAATCTGAATCACTACACCTGGTCTCCAAGAACCTATACAAAGTGCCAGGCTTAATTCAAAACTATGGTTTTCCCCACTCTATAATTCCTACATGGCCGCAGCCTCCTTCTCTGGCCTGGAAGGCATTCTTCCAGTCCCTCTACATACTCCATACCCCTCCCTTACTCTGCTGGTAGACTCAACTAAACCCCTCATTTTTAAATCCTTGTGTCCTTAACCTAAACATCACTTTCTAAATTACAAACTCTAAATGGCATGGTGTATTTCTCAGTGCTCGACACAAAATTGTAATTATGTAATTCATGGGCAATTATTTGTTTCCTGTCTTTCCCAGTTGAGCTGTGAGTTCCAGTACCTCTGACACCATGTCTGTCTTGCCCATCATGCATTCCCATGTTGAATCCCCTCCAACCAGCCCAAAGTAAGAGCCTGACATGAAGTAAGCTCACCCTGTTGCCTGGGCTAGAGTGCTGTGGCGTCAGACTAGCTCACAGCAACCTCAAACTCCTGGGCTCAAGCAATCCTCCTGCCTCAGCCTCCCAGGTAGCTGGGACTACAGGCACGGGCCACCATGCCTGGCTAATTTTTTCTATTTTTAGTTGTTTGGCTAATTTTCTTTCTATTTTTAGTAGAGACGGGGTCTCGCTCTTGCTCAGGCTGGTCTCGAACTCCTGACCTCAAGCAATCTGCCCGTCTTGGCCTCCCAGAGGGCTAGGATTACAGGCGTGAGCCACCGCGCCCGGCCTCTCAACAATTGTTGAGACTGAGGACACTCGAGCCTCATATTTTCTCTTTCTCTGACACATACCTGTGCTGGCAAGGCCTCCCCCGCCCCTGATAGTGGAGGCAGCAGGCTACCGGCTCTGCAAGCAAACTGGCCCTGGATGGGTTAATTGCCCCTCATTGGCCTGAGTTTCAGGTGCACAATGGGAATCCAGACAAGCCCCAATCGAATGTAACTTACAAAGGAAGGAGAACCTGCACTTCTCCTCTTCATATAATAACTCGTCAAGACTGTAGTTTTTATTTGCTTCATGTTTGTCTTTTCAGCAAGGCTTTAGCTCCAGGAAGGCCCAGACCATGTGTACCTGGGTCAGCACCGTACTCCCCGTTCACGGTACCCCAGGCTTGCACCGCGCCTGGCACACAGCAGGAGCTCAGAAATTACCATCATTATGAATCCCCCCTCCTCTGTGTATTTCACAGGCGTGGAGCAAGGATCGCTCCAGTCTGGTACCGCATCCCTTTGGGCATCCGAGTTTATCTTCAGACACAGGCCCGTCTCCCACCTGGGCCCCGGTCCGCCCCCGGACGCCAGCCCCTCACCCCGCGCCCTGCACGCACCTGTTGCGCAGAGAAGCATCTTCGCAGGTGCCGCACACGCCCTTGTCGTCTGTGTCGCAGCTCGAGGTGGAAGAGCAGGGGGTGACAGAGGGCTCCCTCAGGCCAGCGGCCATGGGCCTGGGGGTTCCTGGTACCGTGCCACCAGGGACATGACGTGGGTTCTACGGACAGCGGCGGCAGGAGCCTCAGGGAGAAGGCAGGAGAGAGGCGCTGGGCTCCACCAGGCTCCGCGGGCACCACCCACTACAGCTGCCCCAGCAGCCTTCACGCTTATTGGCTCCTCTGCCGTGACGCTCATTGGGCCGTTTCCCCGCCCTCTCAGCCCACAGAGGCGCTCATTGGATGACTCTTTTGGCTCCGCCCACACAGCGCAGACGTTCCTGGGCAGGCCTGGAGCCAAGGCCTTTGAAGCTACTGAGAGCCATCTTATAAAGTCTTGCTAGCCTGAGAGTGATGCTATTGGGAAAGGGACTATTGGGGGGACTCAGGATTGCAGTGTGGGAGCTGATTGGGAACGTCTCTAGCACCTGTGAAGGTGATAAATCAGAAGCAGTCACGTAACGCTTTCGGGTCCAGGTTCTTGAATTCACAAAGATGGAAAGCCCTTGCAGCTCTCTTTGGAAACTGCTTGCAAACTCTCTCTCCTCTCCCAGCACCACCTAATAGAATCTCAGTCAAACCGCTATCTGCCTTCTGTGCTGTCTTGTTTTTCCAGGTTTGGGCCTGTGATTTTCTCACATGCCGGACGTAGCTATAGCCTGTTGAAAAGGCTGTCTTTCCTCACCTGATTTGGTTTTGCACCATTGTCAAAGACTGGTGGGTATATTTGTGTGGGACTATTTCTGGGTTCTCTGTTCTGTTCCTTTGATTTGTGTGTCTGTCCCTCTGTAAATATTGCACAGTCTTGATTACTACAGCTATATAATAATTTTTTGATATTGGGTAGACTGTCTCACTTTATTTTTCTTTTTCAAAGTTGCTTTTAGCTATTCTATATGTATTTTATAATAAATTACATAATAATTTTGTCTATACTTACAAAAAATCTTGCTGGGATTTTGATAGGAATTGCATTAAATTTCTATGTTAGTTTGGGGAGAACTGACATGTTCAATATGTTTAGTCTTCCAATCCATGATCATGATATGTGTCTCCATTTATTTATTGTATTTCCTCTGTCAGCATCATGTAATTTTCATCATCCAAGTCTTGTACATGTTTTGTTAGATTTAGACCTAATATTTCAGTTTTATTAGTGATCATCAATGTATTTTTAGTTTGGTGTCCACATGTTCATTGCTAGTACAGAGAAGTACAATTGAGTTCTGAATATTTATTTCGTATCTTGTGACATTGCTGAATTCAATTAGTAGTTCTGGAAAGAATTACTTCTTAATAGTTTGTTGTGGTATAAGGCCTGAAAGCAGGATCCATAGTAAGTGCTGTCCTGACAGATGGTAAAATCTGAAGGGCCTCAAATGCCCGAACAACAAGTTCCCCTCCTTCTCTGCTCCCACAGGTAACATCCTCTAGCTAAATGGCCCCCCTTAGTGCAGGGACCAGACACAGTGTCTGTTTATCCCCAGCCAGTGGGTTTCAGTTTCCTGCCATCTAAAGGAGGAATTATTTAGACAAGCCAATCACACCATTCTATGGGAACCAGGGGTCACCCTACCCAGTCCCTGCATGTTCACTCTGTTCTGGAGTGCAATCCCATGTGTCCCTGCATAGTGTGCAGTGTCCTCCTCCCGTGGGCTGTGAGTATATGTAACTAATAAACTGCTGTTGATTGCATCTCTCTGGTGTCAGGTCTTGTGTGTTCGTCCACCCTCATATCTCTACAGTGGGAATCCCCCCCTCGTGAATGGAGTGAAGAGTTGGTGAAGAAAACAACTGGCATCACAATCAGCATGGCCCATCCTTGACTAGACACCTGGGTCAGCTTTCACTAACTGCTCCTTTGCTAATTAACTGGTTTTATGAGGCAGCAGTGACTATCTACAACATAACTGCCACTTGCTGGCCAGCTTGGCTTCAGCTAATGAGTTTTGTTATCTCAGGTGTGGTTATCTCCTCCCACCCTACTGTTAATTGACCATATCCTGGTGTGAGGTGCCATCAGGTATGGCCTGTGTCAGGCAGGTGTTCTCTGAGGCTTCCACTTGGGGGCAGCAACAAC
>VBSM01002153.1:16306021-16326425 GCA_008086735.1 Cheirogaleus medius
CGGCCTCCCAGAGTGCTAGGATTACAGGCGTGAGCCACCGCGCCCGGCCTCGACAAGTTTGTTATTGATGAAATCCTTCGGCTTCTGATTCTCTGAGAAAGTCTTTATTTCTTCTTTATGTTTGAAAGGTATTTTTGCAGGATATTGCGTTCTAGGGTTAAGGTTTTTTCCCTTTAGCACTTTGAATATGTCATGCCACTCTCTTCTGGCCTATAAGATTTCCACAGAGAAGTATGCTGCTGGAGGTATTGAAAATCCTGTATGTTGTTCGTTCTTTCTTTCTTTCTCTCTTTCTCTCTTTCTTTCTTTTTCTTCCTTTAGGAGACCTTTTCTATATCTGTGAACTTGGGAGCCTGATTATTAAATGCCCTGTGGTGGTGTTTTTTGGGTTAAATCTGCTTGGTGTTCTATGACCTTCTATTCATATATTTCTCTACATGTAGAAAGTTCTCTGTTATTAATTCTTTGAATAAATTTTCTACTCCAATATCTCTAATTATACCTCCTCCTTAAGGCCAATAACTCTTAGATTTTCCCTTTTGAGGCTATTTTCTAGGTCTTGGAGCCATGCTTCATTCTTTCTTATTCTTTTTTCCTTATTCTTTTCTCTTCTGACTGGGTATTTTCAAATGGCCTGTCTTCAAAATCACTAATTCTTTCTTCTGCTTCATCAATTCCTCTCTTGAAAGACTCTATTGAGAGACTTAGTTTGTCATTTGATGTTTTAAGCTCCAGAATTTCTGCTTGGTTTTTATTTTTCATTATTTCAATCCCTTTGTTAAATTTCTCTGATAGTCTTCTGTATTCCTACTTTATGTTGTCTTTAAGTTCATTGAACTTCTTCAGGACAGTTATTTTGAATTTTTTGTCTCAGAGGTCACATATTTCCCTCACTCCAGGACTCATCACTGGTACCTTATTATTTAGTTCTTTTTGGTGAGGTCATGTTTTCATGGATGTTCTTGATGTTTGTGGAAATTTGTCAATGTCTGGGCATTGAAGAGTTAGGTATTTGTTTTAATCTTCACATTCTGGGCTTGTTTGAACCTGCCCTTTTTGAGAAGGGATTCTAGACAGTCAATGTGAATTTATATCCATTTCAGCACTGGGGGTGCTCCAAGCACAGTAATGCTGTGACTCTTGCATACTCCTGATGCTATCACCTTGGTGGACTTGGGTAAGATATGGGAAAATGCCGTGGATTACCAAGCAAAGTCTCTCATTCTCTTCCCTCACTCTCTGTGCTGGGCTGCTGGAGTTGGGGGAGGAGTGATATGGGCACTTCCTCATGGCCCTGCACCTTGGACTGCACTACATCACACCTGCAACCAGCCCAGTATCATCCAAAGCCCCTGGTGCGCATTGCCTGGCTACCTCTGATGTTTATTCAAGACTTAAGGTCCCTTTAGTCATCAGGTGGTGTATCCTGCCAGCACTGGGTCCTTCGTTTCAGGGTAGTGTGTTTCCTTCTGGCCCAGATAGGTCTAGAAATTCCATCCAAGAACTAAGGCTTAGACTCAGGGGCTTCAGGAGTCATGTTGGTACTTTATTTTACTGTGTCTGAGCTGGTACCCAAGTTGGAAAACAAAGTCATCTGAACTCTTCCCTTCCCTTTCCTCAGTGGGAAAAGATTCTCCCTGTACTGCACTGCCTGGAATTTGGGGAGGGCAGACCCAGGCACCGCTCATGTCTCTCTGCCTCAAGTTCACTGCCTCTGAGCCAGCACAGCCACAGGAACTGCTCAGGAACTGAAGCCGTGTGACCTGACTGCTTTATGAATTTATTCTAGGCCCTAGTCTGCTTTTTGTCAGCTGGTGGTGGGGCAAGCTGGAACTCGGGTTTCCAGGTGGAGGATTTCCTTCTGGCTGGGCTGGTGTAGATGCTTCCTCTGTGGGTGCTGTCAGAGAACTGTCCTGTGCTGTGTTCTCCTGTAGCAGTGCGGGCCTCAGTTCCAATGCAAAGTCCCATGATCACTTCACTCTTCTTCTGCTGGGCAAACAGATTCTCTCTCCACTTGGTGTGCTGGCTCCACACTGCCCGGGGATGGGGGAGAGGGGGCTGAGATCACTTATCTGCCTTTTACTTCTTCAGAAGATGCTTCCTTGTGTGGATGATTGTTGAATTTGGTGTTTGTATGGAGGGGCAGCTGCCAGAGATTTCTATTCAGTGATCTTGTTCCACCCCCCTCTGCATCATCTTCATTTTAAATGTTTAAACTTACATTGATTCTATTGTCATTCTCTGCCCATTGTAGAATCACTTGAATTACTGGATAAAATGGAGATTCCTGGGCTCCTCTTGTAGCATTACTGCCATTGATGGGCAACCAAAGGAGGAAGTAAACTAGGTCTGTGATTTTACTTTTGTTGCTTTGACCTAGAAATGGGGAACTTTTCTTCTCCAAAGTATGAAAGACTTGTCTGGAACTTTGGGCCCAGAAAGAACTATCAGATGATATATATGGATCCATGATCATATCCAGAGAATTTGCTGTTACTTCTTCTGTGTTTTTACAGCACAGAAACCAGGGGAACTATCTAAGTAAGCCATGTGTCCCAAAACAAACACCCCTGGAGAGACCCACTGTGGAATTTTTACAGTTGGAAGGTAAAAGACCTTGAGGATTCAATAATAATCTTCATAAAAGTGACCAGTGATTACCTTTTGCATCAAGTTATTGCCAGGCTACTGGATGTTAAATACACAGGTCATTACATCTCTCTAACAAATCCATGCACCTGGGGTTGAGTTTCTCCCTCTTCTCTCTTATGATGAAGGTCCACTTCCCTGGCCATGGCCAAGTAGGGCCATAGGGGATAAGTGTGGATCCCCTCTGGGTTCCTGGTTAGCTTGGTCTTGGGTCAGCTCCTCCTTTACCACTGCTCCATGCTGGGCTGGCTTCCCCAGTCATGAGTCCTGGGTGTCTCTCTATCCCAGTGGCAACCACTTTAGATCCCAGTTCTGGCCTTTAATGTCAAAACTGGCCTTCAAGCTTCCTACAGATGTGATCCAAAGACATAGGAACTCAGGCAGGCAGCTGATACAAAACAAAGAACGTGAGAGAGGCAAGAACTGTCACCTGTATGAACATCCCAGGGTGTCATGAGACTGATAATCAGTCACCCTAGTCTTATCCTTCCACTCCTTTCCAAATTTCCCCAGCTGTGCAGTTCACCCCACAAAGTCCTTTCAAATTTGTTTTTGATTTAAAGTCATTTATTGACGTGTTTTTATATTATCATCTTCCTAATGATAAAAGCAATATAATTTTGAGTAAAGAATTTAGAAACTTATAAAAATATATAGCAAAGAAAATACACCTGCGTATGCCTGTCATTCAGAGATGACCCCTAGTAACTTCTTCCTTGTCCTCTTTTTCTACATATTGTTTTGTTTGCAACAGAGTTGAATTTATATATTTAAGCAACTTTGATTTCTGATGTTTTTGACTTAATATTATAATACAAGCATTTCTATCTTGCTATTAGAAACTTTCAATGAACATAATTGTAATGGTTTTATAAAGTTTTATCATATAGCTGTATATGAATTTACTTGACATTCCCACATTTTTGGGTAAGTTATTTCTAATATTTTTAAGTGAACTGTAATTCTTACAAAGGAACCAGTTATTGCACATTTTAATGTAAGGGGCTTCTTTTGTCCCCACCATGTACCTGGCTGCTCTGGGACATCAGTGCTTGTGTGTGTGTGTGTGTGTGTGTGTGTGTTGAAGAACCTTCTCTGCATTTGCTCAAAGTTTGGCACAGAAAGAGTAGGTTTTTGGCATTAACTGTAAAGAAGCCATAAACTGTTATACGCTCTCTTAATCACTTTAAAACCACCCATAAACACATTCTCGCCCAATGTCTTATTTCCTTGTGAAATCTCATTCTCCATAATAGGACAGCAGGTCTGCCATGGTCAGATGTGTGGCTGGTGCCCTAGAGACAGTGAGTGAGGGTCCACAGCAGGGTCACTTTCTCCCAGCTGTGTTTTCTGAGCTTCACACTGCCAGAGTCTCTGATCAACCTCTGTGTGTCTCCTCCCCTCAGGTTTGAAGGAGATGACTTGCTAGTCTGTTGAAGGCACATGCTGAGCCAGAAGCTGAAGCCACCAGCCTTCCTGGGGGAGCTACGCTGAGCTCCCTGAGTGATGGGCAGGCCTCGGGTACCGATCTCATCCCACGCTTTGAGAAATCTCGGTCATAAAAGTTGTATCAGCTCTTGTTTCCATTGACTTATTGATTAAATAAATCACAGTTGCTATTGCCTGCGTGGTGGGCCTCGGCTGCTTGTCTGCTGCTCATTCTGCACTCCATGTAGTGGGCTCTGGTTCACCTTAGTGTCAGCTGAAGCTGAGGAACCTGAGTCCTACTTCGACATTGGCTTACTCCCTGTGACTCAGACTTAGCTCATGACCTTGTACGCATTTTGTGTACCGTACTCTTGTGTTCTGTTTCATAACACCTGACCTTGTATCTTAACCCCTGACCCTTGGCCTCTACCAGATGCTAGGGCTCTTCTCTGGCTACTGTTTCTGCCCTGGGCAGGCCAGCCTGCTTAAGTGCTTCCTTCATTCTTGTCACTGTGACAGGCTGTGGGAGGCCCCCTAACATGTCCTCGTCCTCATATCATAACCTGTGTAACTTCTGTGGTAAAGAGGACTTTGCAATTGTGGTTAAGTTAAGGGTATTGAGATGAGATTGTCCTGGATTACCTGGATGGGCCTGATGTCTTCACAAGGGTCCTATGAACAGGACAGAGGAGGGGTCAGAGTCAGATGAGAGGATAGTGCGATGAGGGAGGTAGAGACAACGGAGTGATATGCTCTGAGGATGGAGGGAGGGCCAAGCACCCAGGAATACAGGCAGCCACTAGATGCTAAAAAGAGTAGGAAAACAGATCGTTTCCTTGGAGCCTTCCAGAGACTCCACAAGGAACCTGCCCTGCTGACACCCTGATTTTGGTCTAATGCAACCTATTTCACATTTCTCCCCCGAAGAACTGTAAGAGAATAGGCGTCCATCGGTCTCCTTGAAATGTTCTTGCAGCCCCTCCCTTGGATGCCTAGACTCCCTTCTCATCTTTACCTGCCCCTTCCTTTTCCCTAAGCCCAGTGCCTCCTCTTCCTGCTATTTTTTAATTATTATGGGTACATAATGGTTGTTTATATTTATAGGGTGCATGTGATGTTTTGATACAGGCATATGATATATATATTCATTAAATCAGGGTATCTTCTGCATATGGGTATCCAATGGGTATCCAGTGCTTCCTCTTCTTTTTGTACCCCCAAGACTTCATCTTCATTGGTCACCACAGCTTTTTTCCCTTCCCTTTTAAATTGTCTTCTTTTCATATTCTAGTAAAATATACATAACAACATTTGCCATGTTAACTATTTTTAAATGTACAATTTGGTGGCATGAAGTACATTCACATTGTGCAACCAACACCCCCATCCATCTTTAGAAAATTTTCTGTCTTCCCAAATTGAAACTCTGTACCCATTCAACACTAACACCATTTTTCTTCTCTCCTACTCCTTGGCAACTACTGCTCTGCTCTAATCTCTATCTCAATAAATTTGACTCCTCTTGGTACTTCATACAGGCACTCCTTGTTTTTTGAACTTTGCTTTATTGCGCTTCACACCTATTGCATTTTTCACAAATTGATTTGTGGCAATCCTGCATGTAGCAAGTCTATCCAGTGCTCCCTCAATAGCATGTGCTCACTTCATGCCTCTGTGTCGCATTTTGGTAATTCTTGCAATATTTCAAACTTGTTTATTATATATGTTATGGTGATCTGTGGTCAGTGATCTTTGGTCCATTCATGATCTTTGATGTTACCATTGTAATTTGGGGTGCCACAAAATACACCCACATAAGACAGCAAACTTAACCAATAAATGTGTGTTCTGCCTCCAGCAATTGCCTGTTCCCTGTCTCTCTCCCTGTCTTCCCATCCCCATACTCCCTCAGACAACACTATTGAATGTAAGCCAGTTAATAACCCGACAGTGGCCTCCAAGTGTTCAAGTGAAAGAAGAGTTGCAAGTCTCTCACTTGAAAAGAAAAGCTAGAAATGATTAAGCTTAGTGACAAGGCATGTTGAAAGCTGAGATAAACTGACAGGCCTCTTGTACCACTTAGCCAAGTTATGAATGCAAAGGAAAAGTTTTTCAAGGAAATTAAAAGTGCAATTCCAATGAACACAGGAATGATGCAAAAGCAAAATATCCTTATTGCTGATATGAAGAAACTTTTAGTGGTACAGATAGAAGATCAAATCAGCCATGATCTTCTCTTAAGCCAAAGCCTAATCCAGAGAAGAGCCCTAACTCTCTTCACTTCTATGAAGGCTGAGAGAGGTGAGAAAGCTCCAAAGGATAACTTGGAAGCTAGCAGAGGATCGTTCATAAGGTTTCTGGAAAAAAAGCTGTTTCTAGAATAAAAAAGGAAAAAGACAAGCAGCAAGTGCTGATGGAAAAGCTGCATCAAGTTATCCAGAAGATCTAGCTGAGATTATCAATGAAGTTTGCTACACTAAACAAAAGATTTTCAATGTAGGTGAAACAGCGTTTTATTAGAAGAAGATGCCATCTAGGACTTTCACAGATAGAGGCTTCACAATGCCTGGCTTCACAATTCATTAGCAAGTCTGACTCTCTTGTTAGGGCCTAAGGGAGCTGGTGACCTCAAGTTGAAGCCAAAGCTCATTTGCCATTCTGAAAATCCTTCAGCTCTTAACCATTATGCTAACTCTACTCTGCCTGCGCTCTAGAAATGGAACAAAGCCTGAGTGACAGCACATCTGTTGACAGCACAGTTTACTGAATATTTTAAGCCCACTGTTGAGATCTGCTGCTCAGAACAAAAACATTCATTTCAAAAAATTATTGCTCCTTGTCAATGCACCTGGTCACCCAAGAGCTATGATGGAGATGTACAAGGAGATTAATGTTGTTTTCATGATTGCCATCACATGGATCAAGGAGTAATCTCAAATTTCAAATCCTATTATTGAGAAATACATTTTCTAAGGCTATAACTTCCTTAGATAGTGATTCCTCTGAGGGACCTGGGAAAAGTAAATAAAAATCCTTCTGGAAAGGATTCACCATTCTAGATGCCATTAAGAACATTCATTATTCATGGAAAGAGGTCAAGATAGCAATATTAACAGGAATTTGGAAGAGGTTATTCTCACCCTCATGGGTGACTTTCAGGGATTCAAGATGTCAGTGTAGGAAGGAACTATGGACATGGTGGAAATAGAAAGAGAATGAGAATTAAAGGTGGAGCCTGAAGATGGGACTGAATTACTGCAATTTCATGATAAAATTTAAAAGGATGAGAAGTTGCTTATTATGGATGAGGGAAAAAAAGCAATTTTTTTGAGAGTGTGTCTTGTTCTTTCACCAAGGCCAGAGTATAGTGGTGTCATCATAGCTCATTGCAACCTCAGACTCCTGGGCTCAAGCGATCCTCCTGCCTCAGCCTCTTGAGTAGCTGGGACTATAGGTATGTGCCACCATGCCTGGCTAATTTTTCTATTTTTTTGTAGAGCCAGAGTCTCACTCTTCATCAGGCTGGTCTTGAACTCCTGACCTCAAGCAATCCTCCTGCCTTGGTCTCCCAAAGTGTTAGGATTAGAGACATGAGCCATCAGACCTGGCCAAAAGTGATTTCCTGAGATAGAATCTCCTCGCGGTGAAAATACCGTGAACATTGTTCAAACAACAACAAAGAATTTAGAATGTTACTTAAATGTATTTGATAAAGCAGTGTCAGGGTTTGAGAAGATTGACTCCAATTTCAAAAGAAGTTCTACTGTGGGTAAAATACTATCAAACAGCATCACATACTACAGAGAAATCTTTTGTGAAAGGAAGCGTTAATCCATGTGGCAAAGTTTACTGCTATCTCATTTAAGGAGATTGCCACAGCCACCCCAATCATTAGTAATCACCATCCTGATCAGTCAGCAGCCACCAGTATGGAGACAAGAATTTTCCACTAGCAAAAAGATTTTTGGAGGCTCAGATGATTGTTCACATATTTTAGCAATAAAGTAGTTTAAAATTAAGGTGTTTATATGGAATTTTTAGATATAATGCTATTGCCTACTTAATAGACTATAGTATAGGGTAAACATAACTTTTATATGCACTAGGAAACTGAAACTTTTGTGCAACTCACTTCATTGTGGTAGTCTAGAACTGAACCTGCAATACTTTTGAGATATTCTTGTATGTGGAATCACATGATAGTTGTTCTTTTTTCTAACTTATTGTACTTAGCATAGTGTCTTCAAGGTCTACCCATGTTGTAGCAAGTGTGAGAATTTCATTCCTTTCTTCTGATGTGGCCTTGTGGGAAAAAAATAAAAATATAAGAATTTCTTTCCTTTTTAAAACTGAATAATATGAAATTGTATGTATATATCACATTTTGGTGACCTAGTCAGCCCTTGGTGGACATTTGGTTGTTTCCACCTTTTTGATATTGTGAAGAATGCTGCTGTGAACATTGGTGCACAAATATTTGCTCACATTCCTGCTTTCAGTACCTTTCAGTATATACCCTTAAGCAGAATTGCTGGATCATACGGTAACTCTATTTCTAATTGTAAAGAGACCTACACACTGTTTATCACATCAGCTGTACCACCATTGCATATTCACATCAGTAATGTACAAGGGTTTCACTTTTTCCACATGCTTGCAACACTTGTTAGTTTCTGCATTCTATCAAGCTATATATACACACATACACAGCATCCTAACAAATGAGAAGTGGTATTTCATGTGGTTTTGATTTGCATTTTTCTAATGATTAGTGATGTTGAGAATCTTGTTATATGCTTTTTGGCCATTTGTGTATTTATAGTTTTAACTTCTATGGTTAGGTTTTTGATCCATTTTGACTGTTGTTTTTTTTTAACAGAGTCTCACTTTATCACCCAGGCTAGAGTGCAGAGTCATGACCATAGCTCAGTAGAACCTCAAACTCCTGTGCTGAAGTAATCCTCCTTCCTCTGCCTCCCGAGTAGCTAGGATTACAGGCATATACCACCATGCCCTGCTTTTTCTTATTTTTTGTACAGGTGGGGTCCCACTATGTTGTCTAGGCTAGTCTCAAACTCCTGGCCTCAGGCAATCCTCTTGCCTCTTCCTCCACAAGTGCTGAGATTACAGGTGGGAGCCACCATCCACAGCCTTTGAGTTAATTTTTGTATGTAGTATTAGGTTAGGAGCCAATATCATTCTTTTGAATGTGGACATCCAGCTTTCCCAACAGTGTTTGTTGAGGAGACTGTTCTTTCCCCATTGAATAGTTCCCACACCCTTCTAGAAAATCATTTGGCTATATATTTAAAGGGTTTATTACTGGGCTCTCTATTCTATTCCACTGGTTTATTTGGCTGTCTTTATGCTTGTGCTAGACTGTTTGGATTATTGTAGCTCTGTAGTAAGTTTTCAAATCAAGAAGTGTGAGACTTCCAACTTTGTTCTTTGTTTTCAAGGTTTTCTTGGCTCCTCAGCATCCCTTTAAATTCTACAAAATTTTAGAATGGGTTTTCATATTTCTGCAAAAAAAAATACTGAGATTTTGATAGGGATTGCATTGAATCTGTAGATTGCCTTGAGCATTCATGACATCTTGGCAATGATAAATCTCTTAATCCATGAACATGCTATGTCTTCTATTTATGTCTTTACTTTCTTTCCATAATATTTTGTAATTTTTACTGTACAAGTGTTTAACCTCCTTGGTTAAGTTTATTCCTAAGTATTTTTAAAAAATTTTTAATGCTATTGTAAATGAAATTGTTCTATTACCTTTTGGATTGTTCATTTTTAGTATATTAGAATACAATTGATTTAATATGTGTTGATTTTGTATCCTTCACTTTTGCTGAACCCATTTATTAATTCTAAGCTTTTATGGAAGATATTTAGGGTTTCCTACATATGAAATCATGACATTTGACACAGTGATATATTTACTTCTTTCTTTCCCTTTTGAATGTCTTTTCTTCTTTTTGCTCCCTAATTCTCTTTCTAAATCCTCTTATACTATGTTGAATATAAGTAGTAAAAGTGAGCATCCTTGTCTTGTTCCTGAAGTTAGAGGAAAAGCTTTCAGTCTTTTACTATTGCGTGGGATACTGGTTGTGGATTTTTATATATGGTTTTTAGTATAATTAGTTAGTTTCCTTCCATTTGTATTTTGTTGAGTATTTTTACCATGAAAGGATGTGAATTTTGTCAAATGCTTTATCTGTTTCAATTGAGATTATTGTGTGGTTTTCCCTTTGTTTTGTTAATGTGGTGTATTACATTGATTTTTCTGTTGAACCATTCCGGGAATAATCCACTTGGTCATGGTAGATAATCCTTTTAATATGCTCCTGAATTTAGTTTGCTAATATGTTGAGGACTTTCATATTAATAATGATAAGGGATACTAGTATGTAATTTTCTTGTAGTGCCTTAGTCTAGCTTTAGTATTGAGGTAATGCTGGCTTTACAGAATGAGTTAGAAAATGTGCTCTCCTCTTCAATTTTTTTGAATCAGTTTGAGAATAATTTGTATTATGTCTTCTTTCAATGTTTGTTAAAAACCACCAGTGAAGACTTCTGGTTGAAGGCTTTTCTTTGCTGGGAGGTTTTTAATTGCTAATTTAGTATCTTAACCCATTATTGGTCTTTCAATTTTCAATTTTTTTGTAATTCAGTCTTAGTAGTTTGTGTGTATCTTAGTAGTTTGTGTGTGTCTTAGTCTGTCTTCTGTTCCTATAACAGAACACCACATACTGGGTAATTTATAAAGAAAAGAAGTTTATTCAGCTAATGGTTCTGAAGACTGGGAAGTCCAAGAGGGGTACAAGAGGCCTCAGTGTTTTTCTAAAGTCTCACCATGATCCTTCTGTTAGACCTCAAAATCTAGAGGCTCAAATCTAAAGACAAGCGCAGAGTAAGAGAAGCCTAAGGCTTTGGAGGAGCCCAGGAGTCAGCCAGTACAGCCTTCACTCACAGACACATTAAGCAAGGGTTATAAGTACTACAGAAGCAACAGTTTTATGACTTAAAACATCTAGCAGAGATAGTATAAACCTGCCTGACCAGAAGGTTTAGGTGAAAATGTCTCAAATTTGAAGATGTTTCTGTTTTAGTTTACCAAGAATTTAAAAACTATATTAACCAAAGACTACTAAAGTCATGGGAACTTGAAAAACATTTGAGTTTATTTACTTAATTTGTGAGTACTCATGAGCCAATTTCGTACCATAGACAATAGACAAAGACATACACATATGCATACAGAAAGACATACTCACATGCATATAAGGACCCTACAGCCTTGATTTCAAAACTCCAGCCATGAGACTGGCAAAACTCACTGGTCCAAAAGGCAGCTGGATTTAAACTATGCCACTAAGAATGGAACATAGAAATGTCCACTTGTCTCCTACTCAGCCCAAGTTCTAATCAAGTCTCAGAGAAAATGAGGTATCAATTGATACATCAAAGCAGAGAGCAAGGGAGAAAATCCAAAGCCCTTTAAAAAGGAGTTTGAGTGTGCTAGAGGAAGACCAAAAACAGATGCCAAGGCAACATAAACCCACAGGAATTCACCATAGGACTTTACAAGTAGACCAACATCGTTTAGATTAGTAGCATTGAATCTCAGGCCCCCCAAAGAGAGAAACACCATGGGACTGGCCACACAATGCCTGCCTCTGTAGTGCATATTTTTATAAAGATATTTCTGTAAGTGTTTAAACTGCTCTTTTTCTAGCCAAATGCCCAAAGAAATGAGCAGTGCTCTGTAGCAACAACCATCCACTGTAAACAAATGTTATTTATCTCAAAAACTGCACAGTCTCATCAGTGACAGTCACCTCTAGCTTTTCCAGAGGACTAGCCTCAAGTGCAAGCAATGTCTCCAAAATGTCCCCGGAGCAGCCTTACAGATGCTCCAAAGGTCCAAGAACATGAGCTTTGCTGGGGTTTTATCCTGTTCATGGCAGCACCTTTTCATATGCCTGGGGCACCCTCAAAAGAAGCAGACAGACTGATCTACTCTGGGCCACAGAATTGGCTGGCATCACAAGAGTCTAGAGGACCGAAGCTGCTACAACTATAGCGCCACCATGGTGGCAGCTATTCTCCCCCGCCCCTGGCCCTGCTGCCAAGTGGCCAGCCAAACCAGCAACCTAACAGGGGGTTTCTGTGTCCCAGCTGGGGCCATGCTGTCTGACTAAGACACCAACAGCTCCATGTCATCCTGAATGATAGTGATCTGCGCACCTAGGCTGCTAGGTGGCAATCAGCAGATTAAATCAGCTAGCAAAGTCTAGAGCTTAATCAGAGATTGGCAAAGTCCTTTGCCAGAGCCAGAAGCTCGAATTTTCCCCAGGAAACAAACCCTGACCTGACAGCTTTACCATTGCCTCCAGTAATCTTTTAAGGGACGTGGTCTTGCCTGTCCCCCAGGCTGCAGTGCAGTGACTTATCATAGCTCACTGAAGCCTCAAACTCCTAGCCTCAAGTAATCCTGCCCCAGCCTCCTGAGTAGCTGGGATTATGGGTACATGCCAGCATGCCCCATTAGTTCATAAAAAATTTTTTTAGAGACAGAGTCTCACTATGTTGCCCAGGTTCTAGGTTATTTGTTTTCTGAAGTTAGAAGTTCTAGAGAAGAAGGAGAATAAAATAAATCGGGAGAAGATCCTTAATTAAGGCCAAGATCTGTTCCCTAACTCTGCCCCAGGGGCGTATTTCCTCATCCTGCAGTCCATTTTCACAATTGAAATAGAACTAACTGAGTCTGTCAAAAGATACTGGTTTCTGTTTTTAGGTAGTTTACCTCTTATAGAGATATTTTACCTCTTAGAAGCATAGTCTTTGGAGTTAGCAAACTGACAGACACTAATTGTATATGGCCTTTAGTGAGTCAGCAGGTCTTTGCACTTTTGTTTCCTGTCTGCAAACTGGGAACAATGTCTACTTTAGGACTGCCATGAGGAATACACAGAATAATATTTGCTGAACGCTCAGTACAAGGCCCAGGCTAGGACTTCCTGGCTGTTCACGTTTATTGTTATTGATAACAATTTCATAGGTAAGGCTAACTTTGCTTATATTTATAATTATATTTTATGATGGCAAAATATTATAGCTGATGTCATAGAGATTGAATTCGGTATTGTGTTCTTAGGTGCCATGGATCCACCTACAGATTTCCTTTTGATTATGTCTACAGGGTAACTTCCTAAGAATAGACTGGTTTCATTTTTAACTTTTTATTTGAATATAACATGCACATAGAAAAGTACACAAATTCTGGCCGGGTGCGGTGGCTCACGCCTATAATCCTAGCACTCTGGAAGGCCGAGGCGGGTGGCTCGTTTGAGTTCAGGAGTTCGAGACTAGCCTGAGCAAGAGCAAGACCCCGTCTCTACTAAAAAATAGAAAGAAATTAGCTGGACAACTTAAGGATATATAGAAAAAATTAGCCAGGCACGGTGGCACATGCCCGTAGTCCCCGCTACTTGGGAGGCTGAGGCAGGAGGATTGCCTGAGCCCAGGAGTTTGAGGTTGCTGTGAGCTAGGCTGATGCCATGGCACTCTAGCCTGGGCAACAGAGTGAGACTCTGTCAAAAAATAAAAATAAAAAAAAAGAAAAGCACACAAATTCTACTAAAAGCTCTATGAATTTTCATAAAGTGAACTTATCAGTCCATACCATGAAATAGAGGTGATAACACCCCAAAAGTCTCCAAGAGCTCTGGCCAACAACTACCTCCCAAAGCTAATAGCATGTTCAGCTTTACCAAGGTTTGAGCTTTATGATCCACAGTATGTACTCTTTGGTGTCTGGCGTCTTTGTGTTTGTGAAATTCATCCAGTTGCTAACCAGTACACATAATTTACATTTCCTATGATGCTTTCTCTCTACTCCCTTTGAAAACATTATCATACGGTGTGCATGTGGCTCACACCTGTAATCCCAACACTTTGGGAGGCTGAGACTGGAAGGTCACTTGAGGGCAGGAATTCAAGACTAGCCTGGGTAATATAGCCAGAATCTGTCTGTGTAAAAAATTAGCTGGGCGTGGTGGAACACGCCTGTTGTCCTAGCTGTGCAGCAGGCTGAGCTAGGAGGATCCCTTGAACCTATATGAATTCAAGGTTACAAGTCAGCTATGATTGGGCCACTGCACTCCAGCCTGGGCAACAGAATGAGACTCTGTCTCAAGCAAAACAAAACAGAAACATTATCAAATCTTATCTTAAGGGCAGTATATCAATTATACCTCAATAAAGTTGTTAGAACAAAAAAAATTATTATATCTTAGTTGAGACTTGAAGGATGAATAGGATTTCACCAGATTTAGGGAGTAGTTTAGGTAAAAGAAACAGACTGATGTTTATATAATGTGATGTGACTGAAACTATGGGATGTCCAGGAAACTGGAAGTAGACATTCATTCTGGAGTAGATATTCCCTATTTAGATCAATTGTTTCCATAATTATGACCACACAGATTGTTTCCAGTCCCTTCAACTGCAATGAACAATGATGAAACTAATGTCCCTCTACATGTAATGTATACTCTTACCTAATGGAGCTTTTGTTTCTGCAAGTTACATTTCCAAATTTGAGGCTTGCTGGGTAGAGAGATATATGTATCTGAATATTTAATAAATATTACAAGATTGTGTTACAAAATACTGCAGCAATTCCTACATCTATCAGCAATGTGTGAGTTTACATGCTTCTTCCACCTCTGTCAGCTTAAAATTTTTTCTACAAATCTAATGGTGAAAATGTTATTTCTGTTGCTTTAATTTGAAATTTTTCTGGCTACTCCAGAGATTGTCTTTTTACGTTTATTGCATATTTAGATTTCCTCTTCTATAGTGTTACTGAATTTGGATAATAGAAGAAAAGATAAAAGAGAAAGAAAAGATGCCATGGGAGTATTCTAATTATTCCTATAAAATTTGTTCCTAGTGTCAGGCTCCCAGTAAGTTCTCAGTAAATTGTAGCCATTTTTTATTGTTCAAAACATGCAGATGGTGAGAAGATGGATCATTGTTGACGAGATGTAGTGGACTGCTTTCTTAGTTCAAGGACTTTCTGGCTGTAAAGGGTTCTGAAATAGCCAGCATGTTTGCTTACTAGTGATTTAAAAGACCTTCAACACTTTGAACTTGACACTGCAGGGGAGAAAAGAAGGTGCCGGTGACTTCCATGAGGAAGGAAGTTGCTCAGGTTCAAACTAATGCTGCAATTTGAGCAGGCAGGTAAAAACTAAACTAGACTCAGGGCAACAGCTAAGTTGCCCTGAGCGCCAAGTGATCATAAACTGAAAATGATTATTTAGATAGAAGTAAAGCCACAGTTTCAGAAGAGAATGAGAACTTTTGCTTTATGTTTCCATGGTTGTCCACAGAGCACAAATCTCAGGATCAGCCCAAATTATGAAGCCTCTGCATTATAAATGGTGGCCAGTTTCAAGAAGATATTATTAAACTGAAAGCCCAGTATGTCTGGAATACTGCAGATGATATATCTGCTAGAGATGTTCTCTCCTGTAAGTACTTTAAATAAAAAGACATATACATTGTTTATTTCAGGTCCCCAAACTTGCTTGGCTCACTCTGCACAGAGCCCAGAAAGGATACTCAATAGTTCTCTTTATTAAGTAGTGAGGTCCAAAATACTTAAAAAATGATTATGTTCTAACAACTTAGTAGCCATTTGGAAAAAAACCCAAATATATGTATATTGAAAAAATATTATACATTCATTCTTCATTCATTCATGTACTCTTTGGTGTCTGGCATCTTTGTGTTTGTGAAATTCATCCAGCTGCTAACCAGTACACATAATTTACATTTCCTATGATGCTTTCTCTCTACTCCCTTTGAAAACATTATCATATGGTGCTCACAAACAATACTACACATACATTGAAAATACACATACATTGAATAATATACGTTGAAAAATGCACATATTTTGTTATATTTCATTCTTAAATAACTAGAAATAAATAACTCCATTTATTTGAGTTATTAAATAACATTCATTTTGTTTGTTTTGTTTTTTCAAACATGTCTTGCTCTGTCACCCAGGCTGGGGTAGAGTGGCACAATCATAGCTCACTGCAGCCTCCAATGCCTGAGCTGAAGTGATCCTCCTGCCTCAGCCTCCCAAGTAGCTGGGATCACACGTGCACATAACAATGTCAGGATAATATTCATATTTTTGTAGAGACAGGGTCTCACTATTGCCCAGGCTTGTCTTGAACTCTTGGCCTCAAGCAAGTCTCCCACCTTGACCTCCTGAAGCACTATGGCAACAGGCGTGAGCCACTGTGCCTTGCTTAACTTTCATTCTTTTTTTTTTGGAGACGGAGTCTCACTCTGTTGCCCGGGCTGGAGTGCCATGGCATCAGCCTAGCTCACAGCAACCTCAAACTCCTGGGCTCAAGCAATTCTTCTGCCTCAGCCTCCCTAGTAGCTGGGACTACAGGCATGCGCCACCACGCCTGGCTAATATTTTTCTATATATTTTAGTTTGCCAATTAACTTATTTCTATTTTTAGTAGAGACGGGGTCTCGCTGTTGCTCAGGCTGGTTTTGAACTCCTGACCTTGAGTGATCCGCCCGCCTCGGCCTCCCAGAGTGCTAGGATTATAGGCGTGAGCTACCGCGCCCGGACAACTTTCATTCTTAAATGCTACAATTACTTAACATGGGTTGGGTGTGCCAATGGAGCACTGCATAATTTCATAGACCTTAGAATGATATGAGATACTGCCACCTCATTTCCTATTCCACATTGGTTTTTGTGGAGTCCTTGCATTTTATGATGGCAACTGCCATAAAACCAGCATCACAGAGATATACTGTCACTGAAAGGAATATAGGGCCATATAACATTAAAATAGTAAATTATTGAGCTAGTAAATCCTATGGTGTCTGATAGACATTGAGCATCATTGTGTTTCTCTTAAAGTTTGAAATATCCAGAGACCTGAGTGCACTGTAGTTCCTTGGGGTGCCCTGCACAGAAACTGGAAACAGCAGCTTAATTTAACATGAAGTCTGGAGTAGGTGGTCTTGGGGTTGATCTGGTGGCATGGTGATGTCATCAAGGATCCACCCTCTGTGTAGTTGCACCTCATGGTCTCAAGATGGCTGCCATGGCACCAGTATCACATTCTTGCACAACACTACAGCAGTCATCAACTTCAAGAAAGGAGTGAAGGGCAGCAATATGCCTTGGTAAAATGTGATATTTCATTCGCCATCTGTTCCTGGTGGTAGTTGGCAGACAGGGTGGGTGTAGATGAAGAGATGTCTCGAACTGTTGCCATTCACACACGGATAAAAATTACAGGCCTTGGTCATGTCAACTAGACCTGGAATTGGGAGACTGGAAGTTTGCCAGCCAAAGAATTTCTTAGGAAAATACTATCTCCTTAGCCCACTGGGTATTGTAATGGTTTTGAGGGAGACCAGTACATTGTGTATGAACATCAGGCCATGCAAAACTTCTCATGCAGTGAAAATATGTTATTTTGCTTGAATGATATTGAGACTTTCTCTGCAGAGCCACTGATTTTGGAGCTCTATGGAATCCAACCTTTCCTCTAGTGAAGGAGGGGCTTGTCCAGAAGAATAACATCTAGTTGGGCCAGGACTCAGGGAAGCGATCAGATTTCTGATCTGAGATTCGAATAAGGCATAGAAGTTGGCCAAGAGAGCAAATAAAGATTCCAAACAGAGGTGGCATGGACAGGGAGGGTGAGTGTACCTGGCTCATCTGAGAAAGTGTTTCATGTTCATATGGCAAGAGAAAAATTGGGGCTAGGACTTAATGCCTGTGTGGCTTGCAAAGGGAGTTTGATTTTGTCCTGAAACCATGGGAGATGCTGAAAGGTTTTAAGTCAGGGAAGGACCCAACTGCAAGAATAGTCTGGGGAATAACAACTACCATGTGGTAGAAATTACATGGTATTCATAAAATGCCTTTCTTTTCCTCCTGGGTACATGGCTAGACTACATCTCCCTGATCACTTGCAGTCAGGGAAAGCCACGTGACTGCGTTCTAGCCCATCAAATATGGATGAAACAGATATTTACCATTTTTAGGTCCAATCCACAATAACCTCCTGCACAACCCTCCACATTGTCTCTTTCCCTATTTGCTGGATGATATTCAAGGACTTAGATGGGGAGCTCCAAGATGGAAGTGGTCTGGATCCCCGAGTCATCCCTGAGTCACCATTTGGTGAAGAGCCTGCTGTGTACTATTATGTGAGTAAAGAATCAACTTTTATTATGCTACGTGATTGCAATGTTGGTTTTTTTTTTAAAGCAATTAGCTTACTCTGACTAACACAAACCAAAACAAGAGCTGCTATTTCTTGGGTACTTGCTCTGAAGTGGGCACTGTGCTAAGGGCATTGCCTCATTTCACATATACAAAATCCCTATGGGGATGGGGACCACCATTACCCCCTGTGCCCTGCTGGCTCCCAGTGTGAAGGAATGGATGGCGGTTGGGTGAGGCAGGGAGGCCAGATGAGGAGTTATTGTCGCAATCCACTCCAGCAGGGAGTTCCTGCTGTGAAATGGGTTAAAAAATAGGGTACTGTAAGTATGAATCGAGAGGATGCGTCTGAGGTGTCCAGTGCTGGGCCTCGCATCTGGAAGGTGTATAATGAATGTTAGTTTGATTTTTCTCAAGGGACCAAGCAAACACCGATGAAGGCATTGGTGAAAACAGGAGAGAATTATTCTGGAAGCAGCACTGGCAGGACTTGAGCAAAGAACGAGGGAGACGGAGAAGCTGAGGGTTGGGCGACTGTCTTCGTTGCTATTTACAGGGAATCTGAAGGAGGGTCTAAGAAACATCTCAGACCTCACGTTGTGGGATAGGGTGGAGGGAGAGAATAGAGCTAAAGATAATTGGAAGAAAGCAGATCCTGAAACTTTCTGAGATGAGCAGATGTTCAACAGAAGTCCTGGATTCCCAAGCCTCGTGCTGACAAAGGCTGTCAACAAACTGTCCCAGCTCTGTCCAGATATATCCACGTCTGTCCTGAAACAGATACTTTTCATCTACACAAACATGGGTGAGTTCTTTGACGTATTTGTGCCTAATTTTCCTCACCTGAAGATAGGGATAAGAAGTAATGGGACTTATAAGGCTGTTGTGAATATGTGCAGAGTGCTCAGCACAGTGTTGGACGTGTACCTAGTAATGGTAGAAATGGTCCTTAAAATTCCCTTATCTGTAACATTATTTCTCTGTCTCTAGCTAGACATACAAACACTTGGATCATAGCTATGAGCATAGAGAAGAATCCTCGCCTGTTTGTTCACGGCTACATCTCCAGCCAGCCCTTAGAACAGTGACTGTCTCACAGTAGCTATTTACACATTTGGACAATGGAAGAATAAGAAAGCCCATCTCTCCCTCCCTCCCTTCATAGCTTTCCTTCATCCTTTCCTTCTTCGTTCTATCCATCCATCCATCCACCTATCCACCCATCCACCCTAGAAAGGCAGTAGAATGTAGTGGCTTAGCCCATAGGCTTTCCTTTTTTTTCAATTGTGGTAAAATACACATAAAATTACCATTTTAACCATTTTTAAGTTAAAATGGTTACAGTTAAGTTACACTGAGTCTATTCACATTGTTATGCAACTATCTCTATCATCCATCTCCAAAACTTTTTCATCGTCCCAAACAAAAAATCTGTACCAGTTAAACACTAACTCCCCTTTCTCCCTTCTCCCCATCCACTGGAAACCACCATTCTGCCTTCTGTGTCTATGAATTTGACTAGTATAGGTGTTTCATATAAGTGGAATCATATACAGTGTCTGTCCTTTTGTGACAACCCACAAGTTTTGTGATCATATAAGCCGTACAATCCTGGGAAAGTCAACCTTCCTGAAACTCCACTTCCAATTACAAAATGATTATAATAATAATCATACCTACCTCATAGGGTTGCTGTGAGCTTTAATTACAATATATAAAGTAGTTAGCCCAGTGCCAGGCACATAGCACATGCTCAATAAATATTAGTTATACCTAAGAATATATTCTAAATTAATGGACACTGGCATTGTGCTTATTATGTCTCGCATTGTCTTGAGCACTTTATAAATATTCGCCTACTTAAACCGCACAACGACCCTGTGACATGGCTACCGTCACTACCACCCACACTTGACAGAGGAGAAAACAAAGGTGCAGGGAGGTTGAGGCACGTGCTCAGGGTTATGTGGCTGGTTCATGGCAGAGCTGGGATTTAAATCCAGGAAGCCGGTTTCCAAAGTGCACAGGTTTTAC
>VBSM01002153.1:16346158-16366189 GCA_008086735.1 Cheirogaleus medius
GATGATATTTTGTATTTCTGTGGTATCAGTTGTAATTTCTCCTTTTTCATTCCTAGTTGATCTTATTAGAGTCCTTTCCTTTCCGCTTCTGGTTAATTTAGCAAGAGGCCTGGCAATTTTGTTTATTTTTTCAAAGAACCATCTCTTTGTTTTATTCATGTTCTATATAGTTTTTTGTTATCAATTTAATTAAGTTGTGCTCTGATCTTGGTTATTTCTTTCTCTCTGCTGAGGATCCTACTAGCAGTCCGAGATGTAGGGAGGGGAATTTTAACCACTCCACCTACCATTCTCACTGGTCTCTAAACTTCTTGGGGCTTAATTCCTGCTGATACCTTTCTCCTTCCAGTTCTGCTCCACAACCTCTTCCGGTGGAGTCTCCCATAGGTTCAGGCACCCTTCCTTCTGAGCCTCATTTTATCTATGTTTGTCTGTCTGTTTTTTTCTCTTTCATCTAAAATTTCTCCTTCTTGCAGAGACACTCTGGATGGAGATGTTTCTCATCCACCATCTTTCCTCTCCTCCTCCCTGGTTCTTTCTTGATCTCATCAGAAGGCATCAATAGACGGTTTTTGAACAGTAAGCAGGATTTGTGCTCCTTCAAATGATCCTTAAATGGTATCTGAACTAAAGCATTCAGGGGCTGTGGTCACAGCTGCCCAGCCATGCCACCCAGAATACAACCACACCTGCATACACAGGTAATAACAACTCTAACATGACTGACAGTGACTGTAGAACTCATGGAGAATAAATCACATCTAATTTCAAAAAAGTTAAATGGAATTACATGTGTGCCACGGAATCAATCAAATATACTACTTCTTTCACAACAAGAAAAAAAGTTTGAATATCATAAATAAACATGAAAGGCTAGCATTACTCCAGGAAAAGTATCTGTAATAATCACAAAGTACTAGTATCCTTACAATATAAGGGATTCTTATAAATTAATAACAACTCTAAACTCCGAGAAGGAAAAAAAATGACTAACATACTAATTTGGGGACAAGTCACAAAAGAAAAAATACAACTGATCAATAAACACACAAAAAGTTCAGCCTTATCAATAATGTAAAAAAAATGCAAAATGAAAGCAAAAATAGAGCAATATTCATCCTATCAAATTGGCAACAAAACTGATTAATGGAACTTAGCTTTGGAGAGGGATGAACAAGAGAGCACTTGAACCACTAGGATCATAAACTGGCACAGTCATGCTGCAAGGCACTGTGGCAACAAGTATAAAAAGCCTGATACACATGTGTACACAATGACTGAACAATCCCACTGCTAAGACTATCCTAAGGAAATCATCAAGACTGGACACAAACATTTCTCTACAAAACACTGAACATGGAGTTATAGTATCAGGTGAACAAAGCAGGCTACAAAATTATATGCAAAGGATGTCCCCATTTTGTTAGAAGATACACACACATAAGCACAAGACTGCCCATAGCAAACACCAAAATGTTAATAGCAGTGATCTCTGCACCATCCATGACACTGTGCATCAAGTTCTGCCTGTCAATTTCCACTACAATTCTTAGCTCACAAAACCCAGAGAACATCCCTCTACTTGTCTATACTGATCTCATATGTAAAGCTCAGATTCAAAGAATCAAAAATCTAAGATTTGGAAACACTTCAAAGATTTTCTCAGGCTTCTTTCAACCCACTACTACTTTCGATTTCTGTGACATTCACATATCACATGTTCCTGTCTTTGAATCACTCACTCTTTTAATACTCAGGTCTGTTGTGCTACCTAATACATTCTTCTAACACAATATAGTAATAAATACCTAACTATTAAAATGTGAAACATCTGTCTCTGTGTTGTTTAGTATCATCTCACATTCCTTCCCATAATCTGGTCCAACCACCTATTCATTCCACAAACATTACTGATTGTGTACACATGAGTATCAATTGCAACAATGAGTCTTTCATCTGAAAGGTGTGAAATCTCCTCCAACAGGGTCACCTGAGGCTTCAGGAAATGGGAAGGGGCCCTCCCTGCTCTCCCAGCCTGTCAGAATCAAGCCTAGTACCTCATCTATTTATTTAATCCACTTCTTTAATCCACACTCATGAGGGGCCGACTATGTGCCAGGCATTCCAAATGCTTGAAGAATATGAGCACATATAACTCCCATAACAACCCTACAAGGAAGGCAGTGTACACAGACAGCGGTAGATACCTCAGCTATGGAACTTTAATGTAGGAAACTTAAGGCAATTGCTTTTCAAACCTACTTGCTCACCTAGATTTAGATCTCACACACACACCTGTTTTTTTCCCTTGTAATACATTATAGTTGCTTAAACAGTAGGCATATATATTTGTATGTGTGTATTGGTGTGTATCTGTCTGTGTACACATGTACATACTGTCATGTGAGGCTTAACGATGGGGATACGTTCTGAGAGATGTGTTGTTAGGCAATTTTCCCATTGTCTGGTCAAAGACTGTACTTACAGAAAGCTAGCACACCTAGGCTGTATGGAATAGCCTATTGTTCCTAGACCATACACCTCTACGGCATGTTACTGTAGGCAAGTGCAACACAATGATAAGGATTTGTGTATCTAAACACAGAAAAGGTTAAATAAAAATACAGTATAAAAGGTAAAAAATGGTTCATCTGCATAGGGCATTTACCATGAGTGGAGCTTACAGGAACAGAAGATGTTCTGGGTGGGTCAGATGTTCTGAGTGGTGAGTGAACGTGAAGGCCTAGGACATTACCGTCCACTAATGTAGACTTTATAAACACTGTGTACTCAGGCTACACTAACTTTATAAAACAAAAATATTTTCTACAATATTACTTATAGAAACTCTCCAACAGAAAGTCAAGGAAAGAAGACATGCTCTAGTTACACAATTTCTCTGTACTTTTCTTTGTCTCTGAACTATTTTATAACCAATTTCTTTTTTTAAGTAAGTTTGCAAAAAATATTACCAATAAATATTAAATCAACCTAACCCTACTGGAACACTGAAAATAATTTTCTCTCCAATAATTGTGACGACACTTCAATTCTCCCCTGCTCTGTGCACTTCACAAGGTGTGAAGCGAGGATCGCTCGGGTCGGGTACTGCATCCCTTTGGGCGTCCAAGCGTATTCTGCACACACAGGCCCGCCTCCCACCTGGGCCCCGGGCCCCGGGCCCCAGACGCCGGCCCCTAACCCCGCACCCGCACGCACCTCGTGCACAGAGAAGCATCTTCGCAGGTGTCGCACACACCTTCGTCATCTGGGTCGCAGCTTGAGGTGGAAGAACAGGGGTGAAGGAGGGCTCCCTCAGGCCAGCGGCGTGGAGGTTGCGGGGTGCCGTGCCCACCAGGGACATGGTGCAGGATCCACAGGTGGCGAGGCCAGCAGCGAGCCTCAGGGAGGAGGCAGGCGACAGGGGCTGGGCTCCATCAGGCCTGGTGCAGCTCAGTGACGCCACACCTAACAGCTGCCCCAGCAGCCTTTGTGCTTTTTGGCGCCTCTGCTGTGATGCTCATTGGGCAATTTCCCCACCCTGGTGGCCCACGGAGGTGCTCATTGGACGACTCTTTTGGCCCCGCCCACACAGCTGAGACGTTCACTGACAGTACTCACGCCAAATTGCCTTGGAGAGTATCCCAATGCCTTCTGGGAAGTTGACCATTAGGTGCTACTTGTTCACCCAGGTGAAATTTCATTACTGGAATTAACCTGGGGCTGAAGAGCTGGCTGGGTTCTCAACATTGGGCCGAAGGGTAGAGAATCCAGCCAGAACAAGCAAGCATAAGTCGTTATATTTAGTTGGGGCTCAATGTCATCCAAGAATTTAACAAAAGTTGTTTTTGAGTGCTGACTCTGTCCCAAGGACTCTGCTGAGGGCTTTGCACACATACTTGCCTTTGAAATGTTGTGAAGGTAGTAGTGTGTAGAAAACAGATACAAAGACTATGTAATGGTGAAAATGAACTAGAGCTATCAGGTAGAAACATCAATGGCTGAATTTCAGAAACATAATGTCCAGCATTTTTGTAAAGTTCAAACCAAGTAAAACTAATGTTTAAAGAAACATACATATGTGGGGGAAAACTATATAGAGAATCAAAGGAGTGAGAAAATTAAAAGGAATCAGATCATTGTTGACTTCAAGAGAGCAGGGAAACAGACTAGGAAAGTAGTACATAGACACCTCTTCAATGTCTCATATGTGTTTGTTACATTCTTATGCATATACAAGATGTTCAATATATATGTTTTGTACTGGATTTATTATAAAATATTTTTCTAAATTAAAAATAAGTGTATATTCTATTTCTTTATCTCTCAGGTGTTGGGAATAGGGATGAAGTTAAGCTTTAAAAACTTTGAGTAACCTCTATTTAAACAAATAATCAAAAAAAGCAAAATGAACAACAAAACCCAGGACACACACCTTGGGGTGAGATCAGATATCAAATGGTTGGTTAGTGTTCAGTGGAGGCACAAGAGCTCATTGATACCCAAGGTAGACATGACAGTGGGGAACACCTGAGGTTAGAGAGTTTTGCCAAGGGGAGTGGTAGTGGGATAAAATACACCATTTTCTGGAATGGTTGTTTACCAAGAGGGCAATGTAAATCATCGAACAAGCACAATCTCCAAACTTGGAACTGTACACATTCCATGGGTGTTAGTAAGAAGTGTCCACAGCAAGTAGTATAAGGTGTCAGTCCCATTGGCATGGACAGTTAGGCTGATGGGGACTGGCAGAAGGTGGAGGCAGATGCACTGACACACCTCTGTTCTTTGATGAGAAAATGACATCTGTCTTCTTGATGAGCCTGATTCAGAAAAATTGGAGAGTCAGATAAATTTGGTCCATTTTTCACTTAGGGCCACCCCAAAGTCTTCCTGTGACTGTCTTGCAGAGCCAGCTCATTTCATTTAAGCTCCTGGTTGAGGGTCTGGAGGATTATGGCACAGGAGTGGAGCCTAGCGAAGACAAGCTCAACCATCTCCGGCTGAATGGTGCCTTTAATATGAGACAATGCTGGCGTAGTCTGGAAGCAATGTCCTAGCAAGAGAGGGGTCACTTTGGTTTTGCTATTTCTTTGGGTCTTCATTTCTTGTGGAGACTCCCTTGTAGTACCTATAAAAATCTGTATTCTTTCTCCTGTTGATATGTTTTGTTAATTTAACCTTCAGGCCCAGCCAGAAACCTTAAAAGTAAATTTTTGCCTTCCCTAACAGCTGTGTCTTTGGGGAAACCGTCACGGCTACTTCTACGCGGGCTGTGGGTGAGTGCCTCTTCAGAATCACACGTAGCATGTATAGCTGAGGCTAAGTCCACCCTAGCATTAGAGCCAACTGTCACTGGGACAATGGCAGGGACAACTACAGAAAACTGCTGTCCAGGAACAGCTGTGAACTCACAAAAGATACTTGCCTCTTGTGGGGAATAGCAGGGAACTGGAATGAGCTGGAATTCTTTTTTGTGAGCTACTATGATCGGCTTTTATCAACTTCTTGGGTAAGTTTTCTTTTCTGTTAGTAGAAAAACACCCTTCAAATTATGGCAGAAAAGAATGGGAGCCATTTATTTTAGACATTTATTTCACATACAAGTTTTTCAAGAAGACATCTAAGTGAATATCAGCAGAGAACAATGAATAGACATATGTTTATACTTGGTCTTGGAATGCATTCAGACAGATGCAAAGGCTTATAGTTACACAAGTTACTCAGACACTCCTTTCATCTGGGGCTTCCCCAGCTCCCTCATAGGTGAGTTTTGCCTGTCACTGGCCATCAGACCTCACAACATAGGCTTTCTTCACTTCAGCTACCTGCCATTGGCTATTGAGGTACCTGGGGGCTGGGTGCTGCTGAACATGAGGGACTTGGCCTTTCTCCTTACTGAGCAAGCTCCTGGGCTGACTCTGCTGTCACAGCACTCCTTTCCTAAAGCATGAAATGGATTCTGTATGGCCCGGATGCTGCATGCAGTGGTGAGCCAGGCCAGTAGCCTAGTCTTATAACCTCTTCCTTATCTATACCATGGTCAATAGACTCATGAAACGTTAGAGCCAGAGCATCTTGGCAATCAAGTTCAACTTCTCTTCACATAAGGAACTAAGGCCCAGAGAGGCTATGATTTGTCAAACAACATTCATTAAGTGGTAATGATGAGACTAAAACTTGTCTCTTTTGGCTTCTGGTCTAATGTTTTTTCCACCATAGCAGGCTGCCCTGAGCTATTTAAGTATATGTGTGAGGTTTTCCTCTTTAAAAAAGCCAAGGTTTCTTTCCAGAGGAATGAGTACGGTTGAATGTATAACAACATCACTGGTAAGAACTGGAGGTATCTGTGGGAGTAACAAAGCAAGACTAGGCAGGAAATACAAGCCCAATTTCCAAAATGCCTTGGATAAGATGTTAGAGACTAAAATTGTTTATTCTACTTTTCAAAAATAGGAATTGACATAATTTCCAAAAAATAAGAAAAAATTGAATAAATATAGGTTTAGGTAGTTGGTTGAGGTGGGCTGTAAGTTTTGTTGAGCTTTCCAGCAGCCAGAACAAAGAGAAAAAGCAGTTAAGTTATAAAATCACAGTGTTAAGATAAAAACTTTTTTTATTTTTTGCTTAGGATCAAAGCTTTCCTTGGTACTGAGATACTAAGATCTAGGGGAAAAAAAACCTTTTTGTATGGATCTTCATAAAAGCAATGTTATCTCCTATAAAAGACACATTAATTGGAACATGATTATTTATTTCGACTTACACGTCCCAGCTGAAAAAAAGATAAAATGTATGGAAACAAGTAGCCTTGGTCTAACATGGAGTGTAGGACCTTCCAAACAAAGTTGATTAAATTAATACACATCCAAATAGGCCATTTAAAATTAGGAATATAGTTAGGGGAACCCAAATTCCACCTCAGCTTGATCCCAGGCATATGCAAGTTAAACACAATCTGTTTGTTCCACTAGAGATGGAATGGATCTTGAGCCTTTCCTGCCACTGGGAAAGGTTGAGAGATGGAAGTACAGAATACAATTTTAGGCAATTTAAAGAAACTTTTCTGTGAGTGAAGGTGGTGTTCCCACGACTGAGTTACTGATCTTTTGTAACTGACATAGGTATAAGTGGCCCTGCCGTTTGCTGTGATACATCTCTGTCATGTTTTAAGTTCCTTGAGTACAGGCACCATGCTCCCTTTGTTCCTTTTTGTATCCCTCACTGGGACTACGACATGGCCTTACATATAACAATGCTTAAATATTTATGAATAAGTCATCTACTTTCCTGAATCATGCTTCCATATAATTATCAATCCTGTGTACATATTACTAAGTGGTGATTTCTATTAATGTGTATCTTCTCTAGAGTAGGAATTCCAGAACATCTACACAATATAAACACAAGCCTACTGGCACCACACACATCTTACTGTGCTAGGCACACTACCAACATGAGACTGCACTGACCATTAGAAGTCTGTAATTCAGACAACATAGGAAATCAACCTATTGAGATGTGAACAATTAGAACATTTCCAACAAATATAAATCAGAAACATTTATCAAGGTTTACCTGAGTCACCTGCCTTCCAACAGGCCACACCCTATTCTGGCACCATAAACTGGATTTCTTTCCATAGTGCCTACTCTCCTTGGTACTTTGCTGAACAGGTTTCAAAAGATTCAAACACACTGAAAGGAAAAACGTTATCTCCCGATGTCTTCAAATAAGAGAGCACTTGGACAAAGGAAAGGAGAGATAAGAACAAAATAATCATTTGCACACAGCCCTGACTCTGGTTATCTTTCAACTAAACTTATGACTTCTCCCTCCCCAAAGCAAAGCCACCCTTGGTTACCTACATATGTATTAAGGGTATAAGTGCTACTGGCCTCATCTTGAAGCAACTGGCCCTACAAAATCAAATTCCTGGGTTTCACCTATAACACCATGAATGGATTAACTATTCCCCCATTGGAACCTTTCCTTTAGCATTTACTGGGTTAGTGCCAAGGGGTTCTCAAAGAGATTTTTCAGACAAACAGGTAAACAAGGAAAACAAAAATGGAGTTCTGAATTATAAGTTTTTATAACTAACTCCACTTCCATTCAGTGAGCTATAGAGTTGTATAATATGAACAGGGACTAGAAGCCTCAGAAACAGAGACTGGTATATTTAACACAGCCAGCCTTGGAAGTGTTGGTCTGGACTGAGGTGGGCTATCTGATATAAAGCGGGCCTAAGGAGTCCAACTGGTCTTAGAAATATTATTAATAAATGCCTCAGATCTCTACCATACTTTTTCCATACCCCCTTAAAGTTTATAAACACTACTATACAGTATTATGCTGAAGTGTGAGGTGGGAGGTATAAAATATGTCAACATACCAGTCATGTTATAGATAAGAGCCAGAGAAGTTACAGGGTAGAACTAGAATGTGTCTGAAATTCTACTTTACTTTAGTGAGACACATCACAGGCATGCATCCCATTCAATCTGAGGAGGGCATGGTAATCCAGAAGAGTCAGAAAGGAGCACCCAGAATAATTAAGAGGTATGTGTAGGACTTATGAGAAACAGCTAAAGGAACTGGAATTACTCATAGACTGGAAAAGCAGGAGTCAGGGGGATTCAAGTCTTCAGGTACAGAAAAGGATGCTGGGTGATCAATTGCTTCTCATCTCTATGGAGGGCAAGACATTAGTAACAGGATTTCAGTGACAATACACGGATTCTTCCCTAGCTATTTGGATCAACTTCTTGACACAAAAAGGTACACTGTAACAGACTTCTGAAGAAAGCTATAAAATCTTCACTCTCTTTTTGTGAATATCTTCAAAACCAAGATGGATTTGATGTAGTTCTGATCAGACTCCTGAAAGTTCTACCCAAATGTGAAGATCTGTTATCAAGTTGCATCCAGGATCTCATATAGTAGATAATGAGGAAAAAAAAAAAAACTTTCAGCATTTTTATCTTTTTGAAAACAACTCGCCCACATGGAAGGATCTTGAATGCTGCTAGACTTAGCAATCCAATAGCAGTGGCCTCAACATACCGAAGAGGCTTTCATTCTGAACTCAGACAATTACCTTCTCCACTTTATTGAAGGAGAAGTTGAGAAACATAGAAGAAGAGGAATAGACTGATCAAGTTAGAGGCAGAGGTGAGAACAGGACGAAATTAAAGTTTAGTTTCTTTACATTCTCAAGTTAATCTTGGGAATTACATTTTATAGCTAAGAAAAGATTGCTTCCAAGAGTGAGATTAGGGTACAATGGCTAAAGGGACATTTAGGAAGAGTAGAGATCATCATCAAAAAGTTTTCCTGAATTCATCAGTCTTTCCCCTATGTGGGTTCTCCGGGGAATACACAGATGGAGGGTGTAGCAGAGGCTTCTCTCTCACATGAACTTCCCGGTGTTTGGTAAGAACAGAACTCTTACTGAAACGTTTGCCACACTGGGCACATCCATAGGGCTTCTCTCCAGTATGTATTCTCCGATGTTCTCGAAATCTTGTGCAGTTATTGAAACTTTTTTCGCAATCCACACATTTGTAGGGATTCTCTCCAGTGTGGACTCTCCGGTGGGCGCTGAAATGAGAACTGTTGGTAAAGCTTTTCCCACACTCCCCACACTGATAGGGCTTCTCGCCAGTGTGGGTTCTCTGATGTATAATAAGACTGGAGCTTTGACTAAAGCATTTTCCACACTCTCCACATCTGTAGGGTTTCTCTCCTGTGTGGATTCTCTGGTGGGCACCAAAATTTGAGGAGTCATTAAAGCTTTTCCCACAGTCAAGACATTTAAAAGGTTTTTCTCCTGTGTGGATTCTTTGGTGTCTGATTAGGCTCCTGCTTCTACCAAAGCACTTCCCACAGACACTACACTTATAAGGATTTTCCCTCTGGTGGGTCATTCTGCACATAAGACGAGCACTCCTTCCAAAGCTTTCTCCATATTTGAGAAGTCTGTAGGGTCTCTTCCCCATGAAAAGCCTCTGATGCATTACGGTTTTCCCTACATCTCTAGGCTGAGATATCAGCTTTCCCTGTCTAATTCCTTGAAGGTTTTCCCATTGTCTTCCTGAGATGCATTCCCTTTTGCGGTATTTACTGAGATCAGTATTCTGGGAAATAACTCTTTTGGACTTTTCTATTAATGCCCTGTGCTGTTCCATGTCCTTATATATTACCTGCATTGGATCCTTCTTGATACTACTTCCAATTTCAAAATCTGAAAAAAAAAAAGACAATACAAATTTCACGCAAGTCCCATATGAACATAAATAATTAACCTAGCCTGCAAGGCTTAGTGTGTTATGACTCCTATATACTTCACTGGCCTGAGATCCTGTGACTCTTCCCTGATTCATTATGCCATATTCTCTTGCAGTTCATGAACAGGCCAACAACACCCAGTACAGAATAGGCTTTCAGAAATGTTTTCTGAACTGAATTATAATCCAGACTATTATTCCTCACCCATATCCTGATTAACATGGGAGCAACTTGGCTTATCTTCCTGAAGTTCCACTCTAATTCATCCTGTCTTCATTATTTCACCCCTATACTAAAATATACTACACTATGCTGGTCTTTAGAGTATACTAGAGTACACTAGAATATATTCTAGTGACCAAGTCCAAATTCCTCAAGGGTCTTCAGGAACTAAATTCACCAGTATCTAATCATATCCTATCCAAGAATACTTCCTACTTCTCCTCATATGTTCTGGTACCTTTGTTTTTCTGGTTGTCAAATTAATCACACTAAGTCAAACTTTAATTCTCACTGTTCCCCAAACTGGAATTATTTTCTCCTCACTCTTTCATCTACATCTCATGTTCACTACAAGGTACATCTTGGATCCAGCTTTTCTGTGAAGTTTTCTGGACAGAGATCATGACATGTGAAGAGACACAAGCTTTGGAATCACACAGCTCTGGTTCTGATCCCATCTTGGTCACTTATTAACTATATGATTTTTGCATTAACTTTTTATTATGGGAAATTCAAACATATAGAAAAGTAAAGAGAATAGTATTTATCATGAACGACCATGAATCACTTACCTACCTTTAACAATGATCTTTTTATAGTCAATCCTGTTTAATTTCTATTCTCACACACACTCTGTTCCCTCTACCTAGACTACTTTGACGCAAATTCTAGACATTGTATTATTTCCACCATAAATATTTCACAAGTTGTGTAACTTAGGCCCAATTCAGGTTTGATTCCAAAATCCTCATTCTTAAGCATCTCCTACCCTGCCTTGTTTCTACTTGCCAGCGTTAACATTAATTTTCTTCTACACATATAGTTGAAACTGCTAGTAACTCTCATTCCCAAGTGTGGTGGCTGTGGTATGGGTTGGGGAGAGGAGGGCAGCCATCAATCAATCTAGTAACTTAAGTAAAAAATTCCAACAATGCCATCTTTCATTTAGCAGTTCTTTAAAGCTTTCTGACTGAGTCCGACATTATTCTGGGGTTTAGAGGAAGTCTCAGCCTAGTAGTTGGCTCAGACAGAACCTGATAATTTAAGGATAGGTCTGGAATTCACCTTAAGATTCACAAGGACTCTGTTTCTATAATTATCAAAACCAGGATTGTATAGAACTTAAATTTAAGCCTTTAGAATTTCCCATATAAATACTATCAGAGAGCGTACATATCAACTTCCTTCTCTAACGTAACCGGACATTACTTATGCTTGCTGGGCTTCAGTTCTGTAGTCAATTCAGGCAAACTGGAGCCTCTTGCTTCAAGAAACTATTCCTATACTACCTCACACATTCTAATGATTCTTGCAGGATTAATGTAGTGCTACCAAAAGACAGAGTTCCTGTCCCTCAGGAGCTCACCATTTACTGGAAGATCTTAGGACATATAAAGTGTTCTGTGCCGTAAGACACACAGACAAAGTATGAGAATTGAGAGAGAATTTGAACATGAAAATATATGAAATCAAGGACATTCAAGGCAGAGGGAACACCACAAGTTAAAGTTTAGATGTGAGAGAGCTTAAGGTACATGTAGGAAATAGCAAGTAGTTTTGCTTTGAATAGCATGGAGTGTAGGAAGAAAAATACGAATACACAAGCCTAGAAGAATAAGATGAGCTCAGATTAAAAAGGGATATAAAACCTCCATAAAAGTATGGATGGGAAAAACTGGTTTGGAGACTTTTACAATAGTCTAGGCAAGAGATAGAGAAAGACTGAACTACAGTAGTGGCTATGGTAACTGAAGAGGGGACTGATAGACATGATAGTTTATAACCACTGACAAAATGTGTCACCTGCCTGGATGATGATGATGATGAGTGAGGAGGTATCAAGATCACCTCTGAAGTTTTAAGTCTGGATGAGCTGTGGGAGACCACAGGGAAGAGCCATGAGGTAGGCAGGAAGATGGCACTTTAATTTTGAACATATTAAGCCTGAGCTACTGATGAGATGCCCATGAGGGTATCCAGCAGTCAGTGGGAAAGATGCAGGGTGGAGCTCAGGACCAGGATAGTCTCCCTCTCATTTTGTCTCTGCTTATCTTTTTTTCTCATACATATCACACAGAGCTGTGAGATATTTCTATTTTGAGCTTAATGACACACCTCCTCATCCAAGTTTTTTCTCATGTATAATTCCAAGTTTTTCTACCTCACTGTATTTCTAGGAGATACACTGACCCATACAGGCAAAAACCAAGATCCCAAAGACCAAGTCACTAAAATATGAGTTCCTCCTTTGAATTAAAAGCACAATGAGAACAGGAACAGTTTTATTCATTGTTACATAACCTGTTCCTCAAATAGCACATGGCTTTCAAATATTTGTTGAATGAGTAAATATTCATGAATGCCAGATCTATTGATTTTTCAGTAAATCACAGTTCCTCCTCTCTTAGACTAAAACTCCTTCATAATTCTTACCATTTGAATCTGGAGGTGCCTGGAATTCCGGCTCTTGTATAATTTCATCTTCACTCATTCTCTCGCTGCCAGAATCTTCTATCACTGCCTCCTCTGTGGTCTCCTCTACTTCCCAGCCTGTAGGTTCCTCGTGTTCAACCTCAATACCCTCTCTTTCTTGCCTTAAGGGTGAAGAGACTTCTTCTGGGGTGCTGGTGGAAGGGGCAGATGCCCGAGAGTTAATTAGGGCATCCATCTCCTTATAGAATGCACAGGACTCTAGCACATGGCCATTTTTCACTTTGCGGTAACTCTTCTGAAGGCTTTTGAACTTGGTTCGGCACTGTTCTGGTGTCCGGAGGAAGCCACACTCTCGAAGTTGTTCAGCCACAGCCCCATACAATTTGCTCTTCCGATGACAAGCTTGAAGTGCTTCATAAAACCGAGTCTCATGGAGGATATCAAGAAAAGTCTTGGTTTCTTCATAGCCCCAGTGTACACCTACCATTCAAAGATAAAGTTCAAAGATATCAGAAAAGGAGTCATTATGAAATGTAAGGGGTTAAAAAAAATCACATTCACAGTAGCAACAAGAACTATGATATACCTAGGAATAAGCTTTGTAAGAAATGAGGTCTATATAAAAAATCTATAATATTTTATTGAAAAACATAAAAGAACTAAAAAAAATAGACACTATGTTTCTGGATAGAAGGCTCAAGTTGAACAAATATCAGTTCTCAAATGCATCTATATAGTCAAAGTCCCAACGAGATTTTAACTGAATTGATAAGCTCATCTAAGTTTACTTGGAAAAGTAAAAATGTAATCCCCCAAATCTGCCATTGCTATGGAGATTAACTAAAGGATTTAATTGTCTAAAAGTATCTTTTCAAAGCAGTTAAGAATAATGGACTAAACTACCCAATAGGAACTTTTCTCCCCAAAGTTCTTATCGCTTCTTTAACCAGTGTTCGTGAAGAGCAGAACTATGTCCAAAGTAGTTTTGACATAATTGAGTCCTCTACCCTGAAAGATGAAATGATCTGTAAGACAAGCAGATGTTCCGTATTGATAGAATAAAACTTTTTAGGACGTATCTTAATATAATTGGTTAAATATGCTTTTTGTGCATTTTGTAATCTTTTGTAAGAGTGATTTTTATCCTTTATCTTACTGGGTGGCCTCTTCTGGTCCTATCACTAGATTCCCGTGTTTGAGATCAACCCAAGAACCCAACCCTCATATGTTTATGGATTTTCAGATTGGTGAGTAACAACTCTGTGAGGTATTCTTAGCCATATTTTACAGACAAGAAAATTGAAGCTCAAAGTAGTTACATGATTATATCCACTGTCATATGTCCACTGTTATTAACTGGCAGTTTAACTCTGCATGTCCCAGTCACCAAATATTCAATACCAGCTTTCTTTTGCATGGTGTATCTATCTTTTTAAATTTAAGGACTCTGTGTTCTTATACTTAAGGTATATCACTTATAAGTAACATACAGCTGTTTTTTAATGTATATTCTTTGTCATTAATGATATATTAGAATTTTCACCATCCATTTTCTTTCAATGTGACATCTATTTTGTGTTTTTCTCTCCTTTTTTGTCTTCTTTTAGATTAAGCAAAAATTTTTAGTTTGTTTTTTATACTCCTTTAACTTGTTACATATTCTTTTACTGGTTATAATAATGCGTCCTTGACTTATTACAATCTAATACAAGTGATTGCTTTATACCAATTTTCAGATCCTTAGAACCATTTAGCTCTATTTATCTTCCTTCTACAAGGCCCCAAATACTCAAAAACCCACGCCGTGCTCTAAACTGAAAAAGAAAACTCCACGGCCACTCAGTCCTTTTACTCATCCTGCACTGGGCATAGAAACAAACATCTGAGAGTACTTTCAATTATGTGGCCACATCACAGTGAAGTGGCAAGGCATGCTGACAGCACACACCAGGTTTGGTTGCTTCTAGTTTACTTCTTTTTCCACACATCCATTTTCCTATCAGAAAAAGAAAGCACAATTCTTACCACTCAGGTTTTGAAACAAGACAGGGGCACCACGGATCTCAGACTTGCGGATAAATTCAATGCCCATTTCATCACCATCAGAATCTTCTGCAGCTTCCTCCTCCTCCACCAAACTGATCTGTTCTTTAGCAGTAATGCCAATTCTCTTCAGTCTGGGCAGAGATATCACCTCTTTTGGCTTATCAGTGGATGAAGCATGGGCTGCAGGGTTCAACAAAGCATCCATGTCCTCAAAGAAGGCGCAGGGTTCTAGCATGTGGCCATTTCGCACTTTTCGGTAGCTCTTCTGGAGACTTTTGAACTTGGTCCGACATTGTTCTGGAGTTCGGAGGAAGCCACATTCTCGCAACCATTCAGCCACAGCACCATATACCTGGCTATTTCGGGGACAAGCCTGAAGTGTTTCATAAAAGCGAGATTCTTTGAGAATTGCAAGAAAAGTCTTAGTTTCCTCATAGCTCCAATGAACACCTGCTATTTTTTCATCTTCTAAACCCCATTGTTGCTGCTCTCTCCATGTTTTTCCTGCATTCCTTGCAGGGATCTGAATAGCATTAATTGACTTTTCCTTGATATTCCTCTTTCCAGAGGAATATAGACCTAGAGTCCATGGGTCTTTTCTTTGTTCCAACTGGGCTATCTTGTTAGATGTAGACACTGTATTACCTACAGTAAAAGAAACATATTTCATGGTAGATATAGAAGTCATTACTGCATGCATCAATCTGCTATAACATGTTCTCCTGGACCTCCTCTTCACACCAAAGCCTTTCTTAGCCATGACAATGCTATAGTTATTCTTACATGACTTCTTTGACACAATCATCTATCTATTAACTTACACTATCAGTTTATTTCTCATATATGTATCACTTTTTTTCCTAGCTAGTTCTTACAGGAAAATTTTAAGGGTAAGAAACATATTTTATTACCTTTGATACTCACTCAGTAGCTAACATCGTGTTAGGTTCAGAGCATGGTCCTAACCAGTATTTGTTATTTATAAAATAAAGTGTACTTATATCTGTTCCCTTCACATCATCCATGTCCACCCCAACATACACACATATACATACACTGGGGCCATGAGAGATGAGAAGTCAGGAGTTTTTGCAAAACTATATTACAAAGCTAAAGTAATCAAAACAGCATGGTATTGGCATAAAAATAGACACAAAGACCAGTGGAACAGAATACAAAGCCCAGAAATAAATCCATGCACGTATGGTCAATTAAACTTTGACAAGGATGGCAGGAACACACAATTGGGAAAAGATAAATAAATGGTATTGGGAAAACTGGATATCCATATACAAAAAGAGTGAAACTGAACCGCTTATCTTACACCACTCACAAAAATTAACTCAAAATGGATTAAAGCCTTAAATGTAAGACCTGAAACAATAAAACTCCTAGAAGAAAACAGAGAAAAACCTCCTTGACATTGGTCTTAGCATTAATGTTTTTGGATAAGATATTAAAAGTATAAGCAACGAAAGCAAAAATAAGTAAGTGGGACTACTTCAAACTAACAAGCTTCTGCATAGCAAAGGGAACAATCAACAAAGTGAAGAGACAACCTATGGAATGGGGAGAAAATATATGCAAACCATGTATCTGATAAGGGGTTAATATCTAAAATATACAAGGAATTCATACAACTCAATAGCAAATAAAGAAAAAAAAACCCAACAAATAATCTAATTAAAAATGGCACAAAGGACCTGAATAGACATTTTTCCAAAGACATACAAGTGGCCAAAAGGTAAATGAAAAGGTGATCATCATCACTAATCATCAGGGAAATGTAAATCAAAACCACAATGAACTATTATCTCATACCTCCTGTTAGAATGGTTATCATCAAAAAGACAAATGATTAAGTGTTGGCAAGGAGAAAATGGAACCCTTTTGTACTGTTGGTGGAAATGTAAATTGGTACAACCATTATGGAAAACAGGTTCTACAGAAAACTGTTTTCTATTTTTAGAAAACTAAAAATAAAATTACCATATGATTCAGCAATACCACTACAGAGTATATAGCCAAATGAATTCAAGTCAGTATGCAAAAGACATATTTACATTGCTATGTTCAATGCAGTATTATTCACATATAGCTAAGATATAGAAGCAACCAAGTGTCCATTATTAGATGAACAGATAACGAAAATGTGTTATATATACACAATGGAATACCATTCAGTCTTTAAAAAGTAGGAAATTTTGTCATTTGCAACAACATGGATGAACCTGGAGTACATTATGTTAAGTGAAATACTCCAGGCAAAGAAAGACAAATACTGCATGATCTCACTTACATGCAGAATGTAAAAAAGTCAAACTCAGAAATGGACAGAATGATGGCTACCACAAGGTTGGGGAGGAGAGTACATGGCGAAAAAGGGGAGATGTTAAAGGATACAAAATTTCAGTTAGGAGGATTAAGTTTAAGCGACCTACTGCATAGAATGATGACTATAATAAATAAAAAATGCATTGTGTATTTCAAATTTGCTAAAACAGTATATTTTAATGTTTTTACCACAAAAAAATGAAAAGCATGTGAGGTGATGGATTTGTTAATTAGCTTGATTTAATCACTCAACAATGTAAACATGTATCAAAACATCACATTGTACCCCCTAAATATATATAATTATTATTTTTAAATCAAACATATTTTAAATAAGACAAAAGATAACAAATGTTGGTGAAGTTGTGGAGAAAAGGGAACCCTTGTGCACTGTGGGTAGGGATATAAGTTGGTACAATCATTATGGAACATAGTACAAAGGTTCCTCAAAAAGTTAAAAATAGAACTACCATATGATACAGCAATCCCACATCTGGGTATATACCCTGAAGAAACAAAATCAATATTTTGAAGAAATATTTGCACTCCTATGTTCATTGCAGCATTATTCACAATAGCCAAGACATGGAAACAACCCAGTGTCTGCTGATGGATAAATGAATAGTGAAAATGTAAAAATAAAGAATATATACATATAGACATATGTAAATATATACAAATAATGGAATACTACTCAGCCATAGAAAATAAGGAAATCCTGCCATTTGTGACAAAATGAATGAACTTAGAGGGCATTATGCTGAGTGAAGTAAGCCAGAGAGAGAAAGACAAATATTGTATGATCTCACTTATATAGAGAATCTAAAAAAGTTGAACTCATAGAAAGAGACAACAGAATGGTGACTGGGTGATTGACAGGGACTTATGAGGGGGACAGGAAGATGTCAAAGGGTATAAAATTTTACTTATAAGATTAATAAGTTCTGAGAATCTACTGTATAACATGGTGACTATAGCTAATAATACTATATTATATATTTGAAATTTACTAAAAGATTAGATCTTAAGTATTCTCACTACACATGCACACCCCTACACAAAGGTAACTATGTGAAGTAATAGATGTGTTAATTAACTAGATTGTGGTACTTATTTCACAATGTGTGCATGCATATATATAAAAGCATTAAGTTGTATACCTTAAATATACATACTTTTTTGTGTCAATTTACCTCAATGAAGCTGAAAAAAATTTTTGGCAGAAGAATCTAATTTTCAGATAAAAATTTATAGGACTCCACAAACAGATACATTAAAGAAATAAGATGCAGTTGTTTTGCTTAAGGAGTTATGGGGTGGAGGGCAGAAAAGCCTTATAACTTAGGTTCCTGGTCCTGAGACACATCAGAGTTACCTTTTTCCTCAAAAGAGCCTGAAATCTACTCTTCTATTACATGAAGGGGAAAAATAATCTGTAATTTCACATTTTATAATTAGTATAGATATAGTTTTCATAAATATTTATTGAAAACAAAATATTTCATTAACTCAAAAAAAAAAAAAACAAAACAGAACTTTCAGAGACATTCTGGTAAGGTTAATAGGAAAGAGTGGTAAGATAGGAAGCAAACTGAGTTTGCTACCTTATAATACAGAAGACATAAATATGCCTTCAATTTGAATCCTAGCTACGTTGCTTACTTTACTTTTTGACCAGAGGAAGTTTCTTAACTTCTTTAAGCCTCACTTTCCTGGGGAATAACACCACCTACTATACTAGGCCATTTTATAAAATATAAATATGACAGTCATATATAACTCCTCTCCAATGTTTTAATCACTATTTTATTTTATTTTTTACTGGAAGGAAGAGTGGGTGAGGTGAGAGAACCTAGATAAGTAACTAAATGAGACAATCCATGGAAATCCTCTTTAAGTGTTAACATTTATATCTGACTGTCTTATAATCAGTAGAAATAAATATACTGGAAATCCATAAGTCTTTTATTTGGAAAGGAAAAGAATCCTTACCCAAGGAGACCATGTTCCCAACACTCTCCTTCCTGATACCCCGGTAGAGGTCTCTGTGAGCAGGAATCTGATGCACATTCTTTTTGTAGGAAAAACCTCTCATCATGTGGACATCTTTCAATGGTTTCTGTAACGACACTAATACCAATGACTACCAAGATAACTGTGTAGACCTCCAAAAGATGAATGATCATGGATGAAGCAGAGAAGGGCCCTAAAGAAGAATTGAAATCAAGGAGTGAAGTATATACTATGTGCCAAATGAAGCAGAAGATAAAATAAAGAATCATAAGATGAAGTAAGAGACATGATCCAGCAAGGAGTCCCATTACTCAGAAGACTCGGTCCAATCTTTTCTGGAAAAGGAATAAAGGGGAAAAAGTATCTTGGAAGGAATATACAAATTTGAGGATACTAAAAGCATAGGAAATCATACTGACTAAGCACCCTCGGAAGGAAGGCCAGAAAGGACGATTACAATTTACCTGGGACCCAGAAGGAAGTTGTGTGGCTGTCACTTCTTGATCTGTGGTGCTCCATTCACCAGAAGGAGCAGGAACCCATGGAGAAGGTCGAGCTGTAAATAGAGAAAGAAATAATTAGTATTCTGGGCTTTGGCCCTTCAATTCCTGCTGCTTCTCCTATTAAGAAATGAGCATGACTCTACAAAAGGGACACCTGCACTCGAATGTTTATAGCAGCACAGTTCACAAT